>PVJH01000330.1:0-349698 GCA_004026705.1 Nesogale talazaci | reverse complement strand
AGCATTCAATTCATAAAATCTATCCTTGAGAGGTTCTCAAATTCAGGTGGGATAGACTCCATATCATATTTTGGCTCTCATGAGCTTGTTTTCATTTTTCTTCAATTTTCAACATGAACTTATATGTCAGCAATTCATGGTCTGTTCCCCAGTGAGCCTCTAGCTTGTTGGTGTTCTCACGGTTATGTATTTCCTGTCTCTTACCATACTGAGAAGTGGAGGTGTGCTGTGAAGTCAGTGGGTCAAGGAGGAAGAGTTAAATGGTTATGGAGACACACTGCTGCCACCCTTGCCAGGCTGGGAGGGATGCATGGATGTACTCAGTTGCCATTTCTCGCTAAAGGGAGGAAAGCAGTGAGGGGTGAGTCGGTCCAAACATGGTAGGTCCCCAGGCCATCTTTCTGGATGGGGGATATGGACAAAGAGCTGTGAGTGAGTGCACACACAATCAAGCTGCGGAAGCCGAAGGCAGACAGCATGACGGGACTGCTTTCCTAGATCAGAAGCAGTGAAGTCAGGGGCTGCATCTCAATCCACAAGAAGTGAAGGAGAGGAAGAGGGTGCTCTTCTTTTCCCTGCATAAAGTTACCTGAGCTCTTCTCATGAGTTGTATCAGTTGTATCATCTTATTTACAATGTGTTCGTCTGCTGCACATCACTCTAGAATTCTTTAGAAATTCTGTGCTGTTACCTCTCATGCTTTTCACTCAGGATTGTTGCTATAGTCATTCGAAGGTGGCCATAATGTGCCAGGCCAGTTGATGAGGCCACTCCATTTCCTGTTTTTAGTCACCACCTTCTTGCAATCAATGAAAATTTTACCTTGTATTTCAACCTAAGGTTCTAGGATTCAGTACCTGTTTCCTTATTGTCTTGGGTCTTTGTTGTAGAGTGATCACACAGTATACATAACTAAATTGTTTCACATGGTGTCCAGATTTAGGGGCAATATGTAATGTAATACATGCCAAACCTTTATGAGATGCTACTAGTCTTGACTTCATTTATAAGCTGTTTTAAACGAGTCAGATAGTTTTCCCTAGATATACCAAAAATTAGTAATGGAGTTACAATTGCCATTAAAGTGTTCAAAATCTGAGGGTTAAAAGAGTGCAATCAATACTATAGTTTTATAGAGATTGACATGTAAATTCTCTATCATTTGAATGTTCATTGTCCATGTACTAACAAGTGATAAAATACCTACTAGCAAAAAATTTCAAATATGCTAAAATATATATGCATTTATATATTAACATATATACCTATGTGTAAATATATGCATGTAAGTGTATATAAATGAAAAATGTAAGAAAAACTTACTTTCTAGCCAGTTTCAGAGTAGGTGTCTATTGGAAAACAATCCCAAATTTTAGAAAAACCAAAACTTAAATAGGAGGTGCTGTAGAAAAAGACAAATTCAAATCTGCCACTAAATCACAGGCTAGGTTTCCATCTCTAACCATTGCCTGAAGAAGTATAAACTCACCCATTTCAAACTCCAAGACCAAAATCACTGCCATCAAGTCAATGCTGGTTAAGAGTGACCCTACAGGACAGCACAGAGCTGACCCTGGGGTTTCCCAGACTGCAATTCTTTACGAGAGAAGAAAGGCTTGTCTTTCTCCCCAGGAGAGGTTGGGGTTTCAAACAGTTAATCTCTGTGGTTAGCAGCCCAACACATAATCACACCACCAGGACGCCGTGCACACCCAAATGACAGTTTTGGTATCATTGAAGGACTGAAAGTGCATCCTTTTTCAATGTTCCTTAATTTTTAGGAAGAAAACCATCTGCGGTGTCAACATCAGGGTAGAAGGGTGTGTAGATTACAGTTTCCCAGCCAAATAATGAGTGGACTGCCATTGTTACTCTTGAATGCCTTCACATGTCTTAGTAATAAGCCCCGTTACTGCCCCCTTGTTCTTTGGGGAAAAAATCAAGCAAAGTTACACTTTTGGGGTCACCCAAAGCAGTCCATACCCACTGAATTGACCTCTCCTTTACAGTGAATTTGACTGACACCGAAGGTTGCCTGAGAAATCACTCTCTTGATTGGACATTTATTTTAAGGACACCCTAATGAGACTAAGACATGTATGTGACTAAAATAACTTGTCTTCAGCTCTACACAAATTTCAGAAGCAGGTGTAAACACATTTTGTTTGGAAAAAACCTAAGCGTGTATGGACTGAAATTGTAAAGCAGCACTTTTCCACTTAGGCTTACGTGTGAAAGCGAAGACAAATGTACGATCAAGTCCCAAACTAAACTCCTTGTCATCCCTGCCATGTTGCTGACTCATGGCTACTGCCCCACTGGTGGTTTTTGAAGACTGTAATTGTTCAGAGGATTTAAACGCGCATCTTTTTCCCACAGAGTGGCTGATAAATTTGAACTATGGGAAAACTTCAGCTTTAAACCCCTATCGATCTGAAAGAGAAGCACACTTTTACCCATTGGGGTTAAGTTATTGCAAAATACAGATTCCTGTGGAGATAGATTTAAAAGTTTTCCTGATTCATATTCTTCTTTAAACTCTAAAGTGGTTTTCTTAGCCTGCAAGAATTTTCTTTTTAAAACATTTGTTGGCTTTAATACAGAATACACAATTATCTTATTACATTCTGGAAAAAGGTGGAGTATCCCACAGCAAAAACGAAGATGCTCTATCCTCTCCAGCACTTTTTACAAGGAGTTCTAGTGGTGTATTGGGGGTCTAGTGGTGTATTGGGTGTATGAGCATCTAAGTACAAGGTTCACAGTTCAAACACACCAACCCCTCCATGAGAGGAATGTGAAGCTGTCTACTTCCCAAAAAATGGCTACCTGAAAGAGGTAGTTTTGCCCTGTCTCATAGGGTTCCAGTGTGTTGAAACCAATCTTTCTGAAAACAGAATGCCTCATCTTTCACTCTATTGGCAGTTTTAACCCCAGACCTTTCCTTAATCAGTTGGGCAATTAACCACTGCACTGCCAGAGCTCCTTTGAAGACTTTATTTTATTTTTGTCCTCCTTTGAAGACTTTCTAATCCCATAAAAAAATGCATGACCTCAGAAAAGAGTAGGGGCAGCTCTCCTTTGATCTCTACTGAATCTCTGTGACGTGGAACCACTGGTGAGCAACTGAGACACCTTTTCTTAATTAAGCGTTAAGGGAGCAAATTGAGACAGCTTTTCTTAACCAGGGGAGCAATTTTCTACAAGTTTGCCATGCTTTTCTTCCTTATTTAGGAAGATTTTACTCCTTTGAACAAGCATTTTGCTTTGTGATTATAGATTGATATTCACCCACTATTAAATGTACTGAAATTAACCAAACATGAAATTTGTTTAGAATTCTGCTATGCCTAGAAAATAGAATGGGTTGAGCCCCGATGGGGTAGTGGTTGTGTGTGGGACTGCAACCTATTGTGCTAGTGGTTCAAATCCAGCAGCAGCTTTTCAAAAGCAAGGTTGGGCCTCCTACTCCCAACAGAGGGCAGTTATGCCACCCCCAAAAAAAGAAAAACAGAAAATAGGATGCCATTCTTTGACCAAGTCAATTAACTGAAGCTTCAATGGCATCCCATTTTCTATTTGAATCCATTGGGAAAAGTACCATTCATCAAGACATGCTGTGAGTTTGGAAATGTCTTATTAATTTGTATTTTAGAAACAAAAGAGATCTAGTTCTTTGCAAATAAAATATAAAAGCCCAAGTGCCCTTTATTACACAATGCTATTTTAAAAAATTAAATATATATGTATATATATATATATGAGTTTTTAAAAGAGGCTTACTGGTTGCCTAAAGACTGGCCTACTGGTAGGATCCCGGACTTTGATCCTTACCCTTCAGATCTGAAACAGAACTCACCTTGGTGTTAGAATAATTCATTGGAGCTCAAAGGGGCATCATTTACCCAAGAACAAGGGTCACGGGGTTAGGAAGGAAGCAAGAATAACAATAGAAAACAAGTTGGAGCAAATGCGACAAGGGGTTGAAGAACTTGGGAAGGTGTACTGGATCAGAATGTGTATGAGTTTCTGAATATAAAATGATGATCTTGTCAGTGAACCTTCAGCTAATTCACAATAAAATATACTAATCTTATATCTACGCTGCAGAATTATCTACAAATATATTTTGGAATTTTATTTGAAGTCAGTCCCTTGACTAATTGGCCTATATCATTCAGTCATTTTCTTACCTTAGGAAATCATTCATTTTCTGGAGCCTTCCTTTAATAGAATTCAAACAATCTTTGTCAGTATTTCTGCAGAAGGCTGAAAAATTAATTGGATGCAGCTTAAGTAGATCCATTGTTAAATTGTTAGAATTGAGCATTGCAAACAAACAAGATATATATTCAAGATTAGGACAAGGGACAATTTCATCTTAAATTACCAGATCATAGCCATATTCAAACACTCCTATTGGATATGGAGTTTAGCTGAAATAAAATGAAGGGTTTTATAGAAACAATACTTGAACTACTTAATTTTAGAGCTTGGGGAATCTAGGAGAACATCTAGTCATTCAAAACTCCAAGTTATCTGCAAAACAATATAAGCAATCATTAAAATAATTACATTTTAAATAAATATTTGATTACTACAGGTTTGATGGCAGAAACTTGTGGCAAATAAGATCCTTTTGGATATTTTTAATTTACTCATTGAATATAACAATCTAATAGATTCCCAACAAACCTGTGTCTCCCAAGCTTGTTTCAACAGATAACAGTAGAGAATTTGGCAAATTAATTTTGTGAGAAATTGAGGAATTCCACAATCTGACAATCTTACCAAAATTCATTCTCTTTTCTTGTTTGGCAGTTTTGTGAAGAGAAAATATAAAATATAAAATGAATTGAAGAACACTGCTTTTGCTCTGTCTTATTACTTTTTATAGATTCTTTTGTGGCACAGATGTTCTGTGCTCATCTACTAACATAAAAAGTTGGTGGTGCTAGTTCACCTAGTGACTCCCAGAAGAAAGGTCTGGTGATCTGCTTCTGTAACCTCTACAGGCACGAAAACCCTCTGGAGTAGTTTTACTCTGTAGCACAGGAGCTAGCTCTGAGCTGTGACGGACTTGACAGCAATGGACCTGCTTGTTTTGTCCCTTTTTATTGTTTTATCATTTTCCCCAGGCCTTATCCACTCCTAGTTTCCTCTTGGTTTAAGTCAAAATTCAAACTTTTATTGCTGCTGTAAATCGTACTCCATTTATTCATATGTGTGTGTGTGTGTGTATCCTTGACAGTTTCAGGAATTTTGCTATGTATATATTCTAGAACAGATTTCTTTATCTCTAGATTAACTCTATGCTGTCAGATAGAGAGAGTTCAACTTTACATTCTAGAAGACAGAAGCAATACACAGTCACAAGTAAAAGTACAAATTGTTGTCATTCATCGCCTTGTTTAAATGTATTGCTCTTTTGTTTAACCCAAGGATTGGCAAATCTAATCAGGAAACTACTGACCAGGGAGCTACCAATAGGTTTGAACAATGGTTTTTACATTTTCAGCAGCTCTATTTTCAAAAGTTACATAAGATTAGACTTACTGGTCTGATAAGACTAATGAACTCTCTTAGTTGAGGTCTGACCTTTAAACCTGGAATTGCACCCACTCTCGAGATTATCTTTCAGTCAAGAAATAGGGCTATACCGTGAATAAAAACATTAATGAGGAATGTGAATCTCAAAGCAATAAAAAAGACATATTTTGTCCAAATCAAAGTCCAGAAAGACTGCAGGTGAAGAGAAGATAGATAATTGGGACTGGCGAACCTAGGGAAAAGGTGGGAAGAGGGTAGTTATATTGAAGACATTGTAAACAAAGTCATAAAGCATGATGTATGTACATTGTTGATTTAGAAGTCAATTATTGCTGTAAACTTTTGTCCAAAAGACAATAAAATGTGGGCTGAGTTCCGGCGGCATAGTGGTTGTGCACGGGACTGAGGCCCACTGAGTTGGAGGTTCAAATCCCACAGCAGCTCTCCAGGAGCTAGGCTGTGCCTCCTACTCCCACCACCAGAGCGCAGTGATGCCACCTCCAAAAACAAAACAAAAGACAATAAAATGCTTGGCATTTTTTAAACTATGTAAGTATCTTTATAATAGTCTCAATTTAGCCTCTTCACCCATGAGCCTAAAAGATTTATTATCTGGCTTTTTAAGCAATAGTTCCCCATTCCCTGCTCTTTATTATAAACTTGGGAAGAAAGAAATCCTCAAAATAAATGCAAAGAACAGCTTAGGAACCAGGAACTGCTGCTGTTAGGGAAAAAAAACTATAACAAAAATTACAGAAAAGATAGAAGTCAATTGAAAATCAAGAACAGAACAGTAGAGGAGACTACAGGGAAAAACAATAGTCATAAAGAAATACTGAAGAGACTTCAGATGGGTAAAAGTAGTCTGTTCATGTGGACACAAGCCCTGGTAGTGTTGTGCTGGTGTTGGCCTATACTCTGCAAGGTCAAAGGTTGGAAATCCCGTCACTCCATCTGAGGAAGGTCTTTCCTCACCCCTAAAATGTGGCAGTCTCAGAAACCCACGGAGAGACTTCTATCCTGTCCTGGGAGTCACTATGAGTTGGCACGGACTCAATGGCAACACATTTTGTGACTTTTGTATTTATATTCACCTAGGTATTTATATGAATTGGTGTGTTTCATCAATTAGCTTTGAGAGGATACAATTTGAGTGTTTAGCAGAATAGTGAGAGCCTTTTCTGAGGAAATGAATGACTGCACTCTTACTGTTTGTTGATCCCGACTTCAGATAACCTATTGACTCCCCCAATGAGGGCCTTTAAATTAAAAAAGTCAGATCTCGAGTTTCTACAAGGAGAGACACAGTACTATTTTGTCTAAATATTATAGGATCCCCTGACAGGGAGCAGTACATAAAATGAAATTCTCATCTTAAAAAAAACAAAACTTTGGTTTGAGAGATTACTACAACTCAGAGAAATCTTCTGCCAAATTCTCACCAGATGCAGATAATTTGAAAGAAGTGTGAGAACCAGCCAGGGGTGCTGGCAGATAGGGGCACAGGTCTCTGAGGAGAGCTCCTCTTCTTACTATTGGCAGATACTTTCTGCTGTTTGTTTAATGAGGGTCGTGGACAATCTTCCTTTCCTTGCACAATATTGTCCCAAAGATGAGACTTGAAAAAATAAGTTCATCCGTGTCAAAATTGAGGGTTGTGGACTTTCTTTTCTTCCACAATATTCTTCCAGAGATAAAACTTGAAAGAATAAGTTGGCCTCTGTCAGAATTAGGAGGGTTCTTTGATAAGCTGCTTCTCATTGTACTTCTTGTTGGCATCAGCAGCTTCTTCTCTGTCCCTCCTGGGGTTGCAAATCTAAATGCCTCACTCAGACCAACAGAAATAAACAGAGTTAAAAGAAGCAAAGAATCTGATTCCCCAAACGTCCCTTCTATTTAAGAGATTCTTCCTGCCTGGAACACCCATGTTTTCATTAAGCTATCCCTTCCAAGTGCCTCATGCTCAGACTTCCTGCTGCTCCTTTAGATCACATCTCAAGCCTTTCAGAATCCTCCTGACTGTACCGGGCAGAGCAAATCCCCACCCAAATAAGCCTGCTTCATAGATTACACTGCATAGTTTATTAGCATAGTGTCCCTCATCACTCCTGGAGCACGGTTCAGGGTAAGAGCAAGAAACCTAGTCTGGCTGAACAGCTGCTGGTTACCTAGTGGCTGGGTTCATTCTAAAATAGTCATCTCATTAGCTACCCTACTATGAGTAGGTAATATTAAGTAGTTCTTCTTTCACTGGGTGAACTGAGATTACACTGTAGTTCAGCACTAATGATACTAATTGCCATGGTGTGAAGTACCTAAGGAGTTGAGCTAGTTGTTCCAACATGTGAAACAGTTTATAGCACAGAATAATAATCTAATTGTCAAAATTGTTTTCATTTGTTCTTCCTTCGTTTAAAATAACAAAAAACATCAGCAGGAAAAGAAAAACTCTTGAAACTGAGTAACAAAGATATTGGAAACTGTTCAAAGTTTGAGAAAGCTATGTGTTAAAGAATTCTTAGAGAGAATGCATTGCCAGTTTGAGCCAAATGGAAGAGTGAGGACTCATATTGTGAATTATCTTCCTCAAAATATTTACATTCAGTTGTATTGCTGTACTCTTGCTTTTGATATTACACACCAGTAGAATTTTCATCTCCCTGACCAGGGCATGTCCTATACAACTCTTAGCCTTCTGTTAGTAGTCACTTCTGCGTTTCTAACTATCCTGAACAGATCTCAGCCCTTTATTTTTTTCATTCCAGGCTAGAACAAAAGGCCTGGCAATTGAATCAGATTATGAAAGCCCTACAAGTTAGTACAGGCTGAATTTCAACCAATCATAGGGATGGTACAGATCTTGGAAATGTTTTGTTTCCATATATATTAATAACAGCATTTGGTAGCAACAATAACAAAAACTACATGCTGTGAAAATCAATGATAAAACCATGGAAATCTCCATGTTACATGACCTAGAATCACTATTTATCAATGGGATTTTTTGCCTATTAAAGACCCACAAGCTAGACCTATTATCTTCAAGTTGATTCTAACTTATAAGACTGCACACATAAATACATATTACAAGATGCATCTGGATAGCAGAAACTAAGAAGAACACAGATAGGTTCAATGAGAGCATCAAATACAGATTCTGAATCTGTCAGATGTTCATATAAGCTTCCAAATGATGAACTCATATTCATAAAGTGAAGTAGATTTTCTAATATGGATGACTTTCAATTCTAGGTTAAGAAATAATAACCTCGTTCCTGGAATTCTACTTGACATATTCCCTCTACATATACCTTTCATTATATGAAATTCCTAAATCTGAAATGACACGTCACACATGAAATGCAGCTCCATCCTGACTTTGTCTTTGGGTATCAACTTCCAAATGTTCCCACATGTTGGAGCCCCCCCCCCCCCAACTCAGTGCCAAGTAACTGCTGACTGATAGCCACCCCACTGTTGGTTTATGAGACTGTGTCTCTTAGTGGGAGCACAAAGTCCAGCCTTTCCCCCATAGAGTTTCTGGTCATTTTGAACTGGAGACCATGAGAATCCCAGGTCAACACACAATTGCTGCACCACCGGGGCTCTTGTGGAGTTCCCCCAGGAAAGAGCCTAATCCATGCAGTACATTATCTGGGACGGACTCCATCCTAATGGGATCAGAATAGTTGAGACTAGTAATTAGACATTGCTCACAGATGATCAGGTGACTAAAATTGTGAAGTGAATTGTAGGAGCTACTGACTTATTTCTGGTATATTTGGACTGGAAAAGCCCTCAGTCATTCAGGCTTCCACTTGGCCATTCTCACTTGTCTTTGATGGTTTGCCATGTAAACAATGCTTGCAGGAAAACTGTGCTACTTACTTTTATTGAAGGTGCCACATGCTATTTTATTGAAAATGCTGAGAGCTACATAGGGTAGGATTCCATATTACATACATCTATTGGCATTCTGTCCTTCAAGAATTTTATTATGCAGAAAGCAGTCCCATTGTCCAAACTTGATGAAAAAGCTTTCTTTTTCAATCTCGTATGTGTATTTTCTTTTCTCTCAAGGTCCTGTGATACTGCAGAATGTTGTATAATCTGTGGTAACTATTTTTTAACTCAATAGACATGTATTGAGGACTTTCGTCAGTCATGTAGCTAATCACTAAATGACATCAGTATTATGGATGACACAAGAATGGATGACACAATGGATGACACAAATTAAGGCCTGGATCCCAATTATTTTATTTACAGTCAACCACTGAGTTCACTGCTTATTTTAAAAAAGGAATGTGTTTATTTTTTGAGCTTAAGAAGATGATAACGTGCTAACTTTAAGGAGGATAATAAAAGCACAGTGTGGGCAGGAATACTATTCTTGAACTGAAAAGTAATCATTTTTATCACAAAATTTAAAGATGATTTTCCATGCTGAAAGATAAGAGGTTCAACTTCTGATTCTAGAAGAGCACATTGCCACATGTCATTAGAAGTGTTTCAGGACTTCATGTTCTTAGTTAGCCTACTCAATGCATTTCTTGTGGTTACCCTGGGCTGTAATCTACATTCATTTGTTCATTTTAATTCAGCATCTGTTACACAAGCACACTTTTATATATTATGTTGAAACTGAGTTACATGAGTGACAGAAGCTCGTTGTTCATTCATTCATTCTTTTATTAAAGATTTTGTAATGATTATGAATGTACTCTTTTTTCACAAATTCTAAATGGCAAGTATCTAGAACAGAGAACAGATGAGATAGTGCTTTAAGGGTATGGTGACATTTGCTTATTCCTCTCACAGTACCTAGGACAGAGATGTATAGAATAGCACCAATCTTCGTCAGCCAAGGTTCCCCCTGGCTAAGCTCCTGGTCCAAAGTGTGACATAAAATTAACTTTGTCACTTCTATTTTCCCATGATTGATAGACTAGAAAGTAGTCATATCTACTGGTTAAGCATTATTCCCAAAGAGCATAAATAGAATAGGGAAAATAACTAATAAAAGGAAAACAAAACAGAACACACTGCCATCATGTTGACTCCAAATCACAGCAAATGCAAAAGATGTATTAGAACTACCGCATAGAGGTTTGAAGGCTATAATCTTTAGGGAGGCACACAGCCACAGTTTTCTTCCACAGAGTAGGTGGTAGGTTCAGGTCTTTTACATTTCACTCAGCTGCCAACTTCTTAACCACTGTACCATCATGGCTAATAAAAGGAAAAGTAGCAATAAAGGGAAAACAAAAATTTCCCCTGCAAGAAGTAAACATGGCTTGTTGTCCCATCCTTATGATGTGATCCTACCTTTATTGGTATCTAAACAATTCCTTCTCTCTCTTTCTAAGATTTCTCAACAGAGGTCAGCTCTTTGTTCAGAGGGCAATCATCTCATAAGGTGTATATTTTATGTATCACTATCTATAGTAGTATCCATTATTAGCCATAGAAATGCTGAGAAATGTTATTGCACAGCTGCATGCTCAATAGCTCAATAAGTTCTAGATGTTGTAGAAGCACTTTGCTGTGAAGTGCCATCAAGTCCGTTCTAACTCATAGCAACCCTATGTAACTGGCTCACTCTCTCTACCCCACCTTCCCTCCACACATCTGGCAACTCCACTCTTAGTAGGGATCGTGGAGGCGTTCATCTGTCTTGGGTTCCCCATATTTCCAGTTCCATCTCTACCAGTGTACCTCTTCCAGTCCAGCTGGTTTTGTAAGGTAGAATTGGGACCATGATAGTTGGAGGGAGGAAGCCTTCAAGAACTAGAAAAAGTTCTGTGTTTCATCTTTACTTCACTGCACCTTGACTGTCCCATCCCCTCCCCATGAGTTTTCTGTAAAGGGTGTCCAAATGCTACAAATGGGCCTTGTGTCCCCATCCTACTCTCCTGCTCATTCTGAGTGATGTGATTCTTGTACTTTCATGCTTGATACCTGCCCCCTTCAACCCCTCGTGATCATACAGGCTCGTGTGCTTCTTCCATGTGAGCTTTGCTGATTCTGCACTAGATAGCTGCTTGTTTACCTTCTATCCTTTAAGACCCCAGATGCTTTATCATTTGGTAGCTGGACATTAGCAGATTCCTTCACTCTGCTTGTCTCTGCATCCATTTGTCTTCAATGATCACATCAGGAGGATGGGCACATAATAAGATTATTGTCATTTGATGCCTAATACCTGATTCTTTCTACATCTCATGGTTGCACAAGCTGGTGTGTTTCTTCTTTGGTAGGCTTTGTTGATCCTGAGCTAGATGGCCACTTGTTTATCCTCAAACTTTTAAGGCCGCAGACACTATATCTTTTGATAACTGGACATGAGTAGCTTTCTTCACCACTCTTGCTCATGCCTCCACACGTCTTCAGTGATCATCTCAAGAAGGTGAGCACACAGTGATAAAGATTTTTCCTGCTTGATGCCTGAGACCTGATCCTTTTGCCACCTTGTAGCCACACTAGCTGGGGTGCTCCTTTCATGTGGGCTTGATACTTCTCATCTAGATGGCCATTTGTTTATCTTCAACATTTTGAGACCCCAGATATTATATCCTTTGATAGCTGGATGCCATCAGCTTTCTTCACCACATTTGCTTATGGATCTCTTTGACATCAGTGATTATATTGGGCAAGTGAGCATCATGAAATGCCAGTTTAATAGAACGAAGTGTTCTTGTATTGAGGGAGTACCTGAGTGGGGGTCCAGGGTCCATTTACTACCTTAGGAATGAGCCTATAAATATATGCACTTGAATTTATTCCCTCCTTGTCATAAATAAATATATTTACATATGAACATGCCATTGTTTAGACCACTGCAAGTACCCTTTGCCTTATTTCTTTGTACCTTCCTCCTGTCCCACTATCATGCTCACTTCATTTGAGTTTCAGTATTTTCTCTTAGCTGTATTACCCTTGCTTAAGACCTACCAGGTCTCCCTCACCATCCTGGCCACCCATTCCAGACCACTTGTTCCCAGCATCCCTGAACCTGCCCATGCCCCCTTCTCCCCTCCACTCCCATATCCTCCAGGAACCATCAGTCCAGAGTTCTTTCCTACTGTCTGTCCATCCACGAGCACTCCCTTCCTGATCCAGTTCATTTTGATGGCTCAGACCACAAGGCTTCCTCATCATGTGGCCCCCAAAATGTCCTCTGTAGCTGCCTGCTTCCATAGAGAAGTTGATGGGATCTGAACCCGACTCCCTTTCGATCGGCTGATTTACACCCTCTCCCCCGGATTTTCAAGGGCCAGAGAGAGCTCACCGGACGCCGCCGGAACCGCGACGCTTTCCAAGGCACGGGCCCCTCTCTCGGGGCGAACCCATTCCAGGGCGCCCTGCCCTTCACAAAGAAAAGAGAACTCTACCCGGGGCTCTCGCAGGTCTCTCAGGACGCTGTAGGCTCCCATCAACTCCAGTGTGACAAGCCCTGTTGCTGCTTGCCCAGTCCCTCCTGTGAACCACTAGTTTCCCACAGGGGCATAGTCCTCTGAGCATCATGGACCAGTGTGCAGACCAGACCTGCTCTCTTTCTTTTCCTCCCTGCCCACCTGTCTCCACGTGGGTGTGACATGCTGGCCCCACCCCCAACCTGTTCTTTGCCACACCCACTTCCAGGAAGGGCATCAGTCTGGCTCTGGTTGTGTCCCGCCCTGTAGCTCTTTCTTTTCATGGATCCTTTCATGTGTCCATTCTGCCCTCATGTTTAGGTGCTTCATGGTAAGGTCTGCATGCCCACTCCAGCATCTGTGGAGTCAAGATCAGTACTCTCCCCCTGGGTGGGTTAGTGCCCTGCTGCCTCCATTATCTTTTCACTTTCAAACTCCCTTTTTTTCCTTCCCCCTCCATCTTTCTCCCACTATTGTTTTGTATCCAACATGTACCTCCCTGGATTTGGTCCTACCTCCTATTCCTTCCCTAAATCTCAACTCAACTGTTATGATATAGGACACTTCTCTTCTATATCTACCATGGTGGTTACGCTTACATCAGGGGACTCAAGCTGTACTTCTTTTATGAATGAATGACTTCACTTAGTATAATTTCCTCCAGCTCTTCCCATGAGAAGATGCATTTCATGTGCTGATAAGTGCTTTTGAGTGAAGCATAGTACTCTGTTGTGTGTATGTGCTAGAGTATGCTGATCTGCTCATCTACCGAAGGAAATTTAGATTGTTTCCAACTTTTTGTGATTGTGAATTGTGCTGCAATAAACGTAGTTGTGCATACCACTGTTCATGGTTTATTTCTTAACTCTTCTGGGTATATACCCAGTACAGGGATAGCTGGGTCATAAGGTAACTCAATTTCTATTTTCATTAAATATCGCCAAACTGCTTTCCATAGCAGCTGCACATATCTAGAGGACCAGCAGCAATGTAGAAGTGTTCCTAGTTCGCCACATCCCCTGCAACATTTGTTACTCTCTGGTTTTCGGATTTAGAATACCTCTCCATTTTACCAAATATGATGCATGTCCTTCTGCAGGAATTTGTCTTTCCTTATGATATAGTCACAGTATATGTGTTAGTCCAGGTAGACTAGAGAAACAAATTCATAAACACACATATGCATATAATGAAGAGGTTTGTATACAAGGGGAATGGAACATTGAGAAAGCATCCAAACCAGTCCAGTCCAAGTTCATAAGTCCAATATTAGCCCATGTGTCTTATACCAATCCATAAGTCCTCTTCAGACTCACGAAGCGCATGCATTGATGTCAGGACAACCACAGGTCTGTAGGTGCAGTGTGTGTCCAGTGGGGGTAGAAGCATCTCAGCACTGGCAAGAGTCTCCATGTGGCTTTTCTGGCTTTAAGAGTCTGGTTCCAATCAGGGCAGGCCTATGTGTCTTCTCTTCCAGGATGGTTCATAGGAAATCAGCCTTGTGTCTTATCGGTAGAGCATCTTCAAGAGACCGAACTGATAATCTCTCATTTCCATTGGGGAAATATTGTGAGATTTCCCAGAATTCTCAGAAAAACCCATGCCCACACAGAGGTCTCATTGATTATTGTCAGACTGACAGACTAGACTCCACCCCTAAACTCTGTGTCCTGATATTGACACAGAGCAGTGACTGCCACCGTATATGAGATGAGCTCTCACTAAGGAAAAGTCTGGCCCTATTTCTTCCAAGACATATTTGCTTGTGCTTTTACAGCTTTACTCTTAATACTCTTAAATACCATAATTCAAGTGCATCAATCCTTCTATGATTTTGTTTTTACAATGCCCAACTTTCACTTGCATATGAGCTAATGGAAAATGCCATGCCTTGGGTCAGAAGCACCTTAGTCTTCAAAGTAAAATATTTCCTTTTCAACACTTTAAAGAATTCTTGTGCAGCTGTTTTACCCAATGCAATGTGTCTTTTGATCTCTTGACTGAGAGATCAAATGCTTCCATGAACATTGACTGTGAATAGAAGAATGAAAAAATAAATACTTGGTACGATCAATTTTTCTCCATTTATCATGATGCTGTCTATAGGTCCAGTTGGGAGAATCATGATGCTTTTTACATTGAGTGGAAATCTACTCTGAGGGCTGAAGCTCTTCATCTTTGTCAGCAGGTACTTCTAGTGCTCCATGATTTGGACTAGAAAGGTCATGTCTTCTGCATGCGACATATTGTTTATAAATCTTCCAATATAGATATATTATTCATTTTCTTTCTTTTTTATAATAATTTTATTTAGGTCTTTACATCTATTTTCACAATCCATATATTCATTCAGTGTGTCAAGCACATTTGCACATATTCCACCATCATCATTTTCAAAGCATTCTCTTCTCACTTGAACCCCTTATATCAGCTCCCCATATCTTCCTCTTCCCTCCTACACCTCTACACTCCTTCACAAACTCTTGTTAAATTATAGATTAGCAAGATCTATCTTACATCATCCTCAATTTTACCTTCACCCCATTTTCTGTTATCTGTCCCCCTGGGAAGGGGTTCTAGATTGATCCTTTCTGGCCCCATACTCCAAAAAATCCTAATGGGATCTCCACTCTCCTTTTTGACTCTGAGAGTTTTGTCTGTCATTCATTCGCTGTGTCATGGGCACTTTTCTGTAGCAGTATGCATACTATGGTTTAATCCAATTTGTGAGGTAGAATTGAGGTCATCTTAGTGGAGTGAAGGAAGCACAAAAGAGCAAGAGGAAAATTGTGGTTTTATCGGTGCCATACTGTACGCTGACTGACTCATCTCTTCCCCGTGACCCCTCCTGTCTCTGTACTCAATCAGTGTGCTGAGAAAATAATAAGAGAAGCTGGTTAATATGAAGAATAATGTTATATCAGGATTGGAGGAAGGTTCATTACGAGTCTGAGGTGTGCAGAGAACACAATCTTGAGTGCTAAAGTGAAGAGGACTTGAAGCACTTGCTGATGTATGTAAGAATTTCAGCCTTCAGTATGGACCACAATGCAATATAAAGAAAATAAAAATTCTTACAACTAGACAAAAGGAAAAATCACAATAAAGAAAACATGAAAGTTGTCAAAGATTTTTTTCTTGGAACTGCAGTCAATGCTTATGGAACCAACAGTCAAGAAATCAAAAGACATGTTGCACTACGTAAATGTGCTGTATAAGACATCTTCAGAATACTGAAAAACCAGAATGATACTTTGACCATTAGGCGGCACTGGACCCAAGTCAGGGTATTTTAAGAAGCTTCATATGCAAGTGAAAGTTTGACATTAAACAGGAAGAAGAAGAATAGAAGCATTTGAATAGTGATGCTACTGAATGACATTGAAAATGCCATGGACTGCTAAAAGGGCATCAAATTATCTTGGAAAGCATGTGGAGAGTGCTCCTTAGAGGCAAGGATGGTAAGACTCTATCTCATATACTTTACCAATATTATCATAAAAGACCAGTCTCTGGAGAAGGACATCATGCTTGGTAGAGAAGAAGGGCAACAAAAGAGAAGAAATGGATTGACACAGTGGCTGCAACAATGGACTCAGGCATGCTAACAACAACGTGATGATGGTGAAGGACTGGGCAGTGTTTCCTTCTATGGAGGAATGTTACAGATTGGAATCAGCTTGTTGCCACTTAATGACAACAACAACAACAGTGTTTCAATCAATAGTGGCCTTCAGGCACCATTGTTTTTTCATGGATAAAAGTTTTAAAAGGTATCCAACCACAATGATTTGTGCAAGTTATCTAACTAATTTCCTTGATGTCAGGAAAATTACCAAATGAACCATTGACTAAGATAACCCACAAAAAACCAGATAAACAGATTTGTCATGAAGAAATGAGCCCTATATCAGTAGTATTAGTAACTGCTTTTACGTACTTCAGTTTTTTTTTCGTACTTCAGTTTTAATGATATTTTGTAGAACTTGATATTGTATATTAATATAAGTCAAGAAACACCCATCAATTATGTAAGAGTTACAGTTCCTTGAGATACTAACAGGAAATCCAAAGCTTTATCTATTTTGTAAAATGAGAAAATTGAGCTCCATGCACTTCTCTAGTTATGGTACTTATAATATTGCTGTAATCACCAACAAAAATTCTCATTTTAGAGCTATAATATATAAATCCATTTGATGTCTGATATTTCATTTAATAAATCTAGCTATTGTATTTTTTGGACCAAAACATGAACTCTTTATTTACCCAAAGTGGGAGGAAGATGAGGGTACATTTTATGGTCTGAAGGTTTGGTACCACAGAACATTTCAGTATACTAATACTATTTGGTTCAGAATGTTTTTTCTTGTTTTCCTGCTCTAAAAACTGGGTGGGTCTTTGGTCAGGTGCATCATGTGGTCCAAAAAATATGGTATTTTATTAAATAATAGCATTTTTCTGACTATAAAATAATCTATGGTAAGAATTTTTGACCCCTCAAACTTTCCTTTCTAGTGTTTCTTTTACAATTCATTTTTCCTTATATCAACTTTGCAATTCTCTTACATTTAGTAGCAGAATAAATCTATGAGGCAGTCTAGTCAAAAGGAGAAAGATAATATACTCAGAAAATAGAATCTTAAAATGCTGCCATGGTATCCATATAAAATCCATTAAAATATGCAACGACCATTCATTTTTAGGTAGCTAATTTCTGTTCTTTGTGTTTGCAACATTCCGTTTTGAACTCTTCATCACAATTTCAAACTGAAATCTGTGAACCTGTCATCTCTACCTGTCACTCTCTACACAAAGGTTTTGGAAGTCTTGATTCAATCTATGAAGATTCACATTCAAAATATTACTTCCTTTTCAAGTGCTCAGTATACTCTTTCTTTCTCCTTGTATATTTTGTTCAGGCATTTCATCGTGTCAGCAAAGCAAAGGCTTGTCCGTAGATGGGAAAGAAAAATGACATAGTCAACTTAAAATAATAATTTTAGAGTTAAAAGACATGAATGGAATAAATTACAGAATGAATGTAAAGTCTATTAAAATATATGAACATGTCCCATCATAATCAATGATTTTATTTTATAAAGGTATTTCATAGAACATACAATAAATCTGGGAAATATTATGTGATAGCCATGATATATTAAAAATCTATTAAGGTTTTTAAACTTTATAAACATAAGAATTGAACTCTCTATATAAATGGTTTAATTTCTCCATTAAACTCATTCTTTTATAGGCTACTAGATTTTAGAAAAACACAAATTTAAAAATTAAAATATGATGGAGTGGCATGATTCTGTTGTCTATTATTAAGCAAAAGCATAAAAAGAAATACTAGTACATAGATTTGAAATCCTAAAGATATTTACTTCTCTTCATTAAGCAACACATTTTGTGCAATTTACATTCTGTTGCACAAGATCTCTTTAGAATGTTAAAAAACAAGGATGCTTCTGTGTGGACGAATATGCACCTGGTTTAAGCCACGGTATTTTCAATTGCATCATATATATGTGAAAGTTGAGTATTCAATAAGGCAGACTGAAGAAGAATTGATTGATTTGAATGGATTGCCAAAAGGACAAACAAGCCTGTTTTAAAAGAAGTAAGGTCAGAGTTTGGGCCACTTACGTACTTTGGACATGTGGTCAGAAGAGACCAGACCCTATACAAGGACGTCATAATTGATGAAGTGGAGGGGCAGCAAAAAATAGAAGCCCCACCCTCCCGGTGAGATGGATGGCACAGTAGCTCCAACAATGGGCTCAAGCATAGAAACAATGCTAAAAGTGTGCAGAGTATTACTGTTGTGCATATGGTTGCTATGAATAGGAACTGACTGGATGAGACCTAACCACAAAAATCCATTAAAGAAAATGTTTGTGTAAAGGTTTTCTTTATCAGACAAAAAGAAATCCAGTTCGACTTTTTTAAATTTTCATAGCTGTCAGGAGTATCATAGGTGACGGAGAAACAATGTTTAATAAATCAGTTAGATTGTAGATGGGGGTGTGCATTTCAAAAGTATCTCATTGGCCTGATTTGAGAATATTATTTTAACCCACTTTGCATCATGGCAGGCTACACAAGAGGACAAAGTAACTCATTAATCCAGTGAATAATTAAAATGTTGTTACTTTAACAATGAGAAATTTAATTCTTTCTTAAAGAATAATGCTTTTGAACATAATATACCCTGAAACACTCATCAGTTAAATCATTAAGCTAAAAAAATTAAACTTTGATGGTACCAAATAAATACATTTTGAAAGTTTTTTTAAATTATTGTCTGCTACATATCACATTTGAATGGCAAACATAGGCACACTTATTAGCAAGCCTGAACATATGCTTTCTGAGATAAAATGCAAAACTATATGATCTTTAAGTTACAAAAATGTTCAGCTCATTTTAATACTAGTGAATAACTGAATGATCCTAAAATTTGTTTTTATATATGAAAAAATGTTACATTTCTTAAATGTATATTTTAATAATCCTGTTTTATACACTTCATAAGATTTTTTTGAGAAATAATTTAATGTTTTGTTAAACCACTTCCAAATAACCAATTGATCTTTCAAGTGCACTTTTCAAATTGAGTAGTTTTCATCGAAGTTTCTGAAAGGTAGGTTGGAATCTATCATTTGCCAGACAACAGTGAAGCATTGTGATCAATTTCTGTGATCAATTTCTCAAGGAAACACATTGTCATCAAGTTGATTCTAACTCCTCCTGCACCTATAGGCAGAACAGAATCTCCTCAAGTTCCATGAACTCTAGTTAGCACAGCAGATTTTCATATTCCTTTTCTGCATAGTGACTGGTAGGCTAAAATTGCTAACAGCAAAGTGGGCAATTACAGAGTCACCTAGATCCCTCAGTTTCAAAGTCTCAATCAAAAGACTTTTTGATAACCTACATCAACATGCACAAGATCAAAGTTAGCTGACTCAGAGTCCTAAACCAAATAGCTACAAGAAAGCAGATAAAAATATGCTAAAAAGGGACATACAGAAGGAACAGAACCAAATACTTCCTTGAGCTTTACTTGACAATACAAATGTTAAACAAATATTCCATGGGAAATCAAAGACACAAACATGGAAACAACTTTTCTGAAAAGTCAAAATTAGTTTTTTTTTATATTCAGTTTAGAAATTTAACCCCAAGTCATCATCCTAGTAGGGGAAAAGTTAAGATCATATATCAAGGATGTTAAGAATTAATTTAAAACATTGTTTTTTCCAGGTCAAATTTCTAACAGAAAGTTGTTCCTCATAGATTTGAATTTACTTCATAAAGAATTTCAAAATAGCCACATTTCTTTATCTAAGCTGTCTTTATTAGACTATGTTAAACAAATAGATATAAACATACACATCAGACAGTCCCATCAGGTAACTAACATTTCATATTTTCAGAGAAAGTTTTGACTTAATTCAAATTTAAGACCCTTGAGCCACATAAAATCTTGATTGAGAAGTGCCATGAGATTTGAAATGATAACTGTTTACACCATGTAAACCAAAAGTTGACAGACATTGAAGGTAGGATGTAGAGATACTGTCCTGTTCTTGAATCTGACATATCTTTGCACAGTAATATTTGCCCACCCTTTACACTACAGATATCAACAAAAGTTTTTATCAGAACCAGAAGCTCACCCTAATGCCATCAGTGGAACCTAAGAAAACACTTGCAAGAAACAGAGGGTGGTGTAAGTGGTTGAGTATGGGACTACGGTCCGTGTGTTTGGCGGTTCAAATCCAGTGGCAGCTCTCAGGTGCCGTGCTGGGTAGCTCCCATGACCACCATAGGACAGTGATAACCCCCCCCCCAAAAGAAACAAAGGGGTAGGGGTGGGGCAAGGGGATATAAATATTTATTATGTCATAATTTGGTACCTTCAATTTATCTTGAAATTTATAAATTTTCAGATACAACCAAATACACCTAGAGGTGCTGAAACATAATATTCACACACATACAAGGGCTGCATCCTAAAACGGAATTTCATGGCAGAGTGGTTTATGTGTGGTGATGTTATCCACGTGGTCCTTTAATCAAATCTTTCATTTTCTCCACAGGAAAAAGGTGAGACTTCCTGGTCCCATAAAGATTTACAGCTTTTAAAACACCAAAGAGAGTTTTAGTCTCTCCTAAAGGGGTGCTGAGTCAAATGCCCTCAATGGCAGTGACTTGTGTGTTTGTCTTGGTAGTGTAGAGAAACAAATCCACAGATAGTCTTAGGAATCTAAGAGAGTTTTAAACAAATAGTAAGTGTATATTAAGAAAGCTCCCAAGCCACAGCTGTCCAACCCCGATACTAGCCCGTATGCTCGACACCAATCTATGAAGTTCTCTTCAATCTCACAAAATACAGGCAATGTCACTGAATGCAGAAGGAAAGTCAAATCAGTGAGCGTGATGCATCTGAGTGCTGGCAAGGGTCTCCAAGCGTCTGCCCCAGCACCATCAGCTACATCAAGTGAGGTCCATGTGGCTCCTCTTCAGGGATGCCTCACAGGAAGTGAGCCTTGCAAGCTGAAGCAGGGAACTGACTAAGGCAGCTACACCTTGGTCCAACCATCAGAAAGCAAGAGACCAGAGAACCCGAAAGGTGAGTCTCGCTAAGTCATTTGAATCTTCACCCTTCAACTAAACCCAGGTTGACACAATAAACCTTAACTATCTCAATGCACCCCTTGTCAACTTGGCACCTGGACACAATTTTTTAGACTAACAATTGCAGTTAACACATTGCAGATGAATCTTGAGTTTATCCGGTCTTTAATGTGTTACAAATGGGTTTGGGATCTCGACTACTTCCCCACTCATTCACATTGACTTGGTTGCTTGATTTTTAACTTCTTGATTTTAAAATATCTGGTTTTTAATGTGTTAAGTAACACCTACACCTTAATTCTATTAATATATCCCTCCATCTAAGAAAAGCCAATAATTAATGCCTTTGTCCCCCCAATTTTGGGTATCCACGTTCTATAATACCTACTTAGATCAACCCAGTACTCTGAGAAGACAATAATTTTTTGACATGAAGAATCTCATTTCCAGTTGAAGCCTTGTGAACTCCACATGCATAAGCAAGGAGAAATCAGAATGGGCTATCCATAAAATCAGCAACAATATTTGCCAGTTCGTAGGCTCAAAAATCTCTTCATCAGGTTGAGTTCTGCTCAGCTCAAGGGTGGGTGCCTCACTTAGCCTTCCCAGGAGGCCCATTGCTTGTCTTGCCTTTAGACCAGGGACTCTCATAAATACTCAACAAGCCTATCCCAGTCGTGCTAGGTCAGTGGTTGGTAAACCGCAGCTCATGAGCCATATGCAGCTCTTTCAGTGTGAACGTGTGACTCTGAAGTAACATTGAAAATATTTGAGGGTTATTATTTCATATCATGGCAATGTCATTTGCTTGAAAAAAACATATTTGATACTCTTGAGTGATTCTAAAGTTGATAAGAGGAATAGGATTGGCTCCTCAGTCTGAAGAGTTTGTTTTCACCTGAGTTAGGTCATAAACTCTAGATGCATCAACCTAATTTCATCATCTCCCCTTTGTCCTATAACCAAGTCCACAGATGTCAGGCCAAACTCAGCCCATCACTTGATTGCTACATTTCTCCCACTTCCACTCAACAAGCAGATCCAGGTGGTCACATAACAGGCTCCCTTTAATAATTGATCCTTGATAGGAGATTTCTTCATTGTTCCAGATGCTTTCCAGCTTCTGATAAAGACCACTGGTTCCTAAATTCTTCAAAGTACTGGGTGGGACATATCTATTCAAATAAATCTATCTAAAGATAACATTTTAATGGCTGGAAGCAAGTGAGCTTACAGGTTGTCTACTATCATACTTCCCAATAAACATTTCTATAAATTATTATATTGATAATAAACAGAAGAAATAAGTATGAACAAAAAATAGAATCAGATACTAAACTCAATTTTTAAAAAATCAAGTTAAATCCTTATTTAACTTGTCTAAACCCTTATCTAAACTAAGTGATTTATATAAAATATGATATTAGGTCTCTGAAAGCATTAATCTGATCCAGGATTTCTGTCAGACATTTTACCCTTCTGTCAGTCATTTTCCTTAAACAGCATGGCTTCTGATAAATTCAAATGATGATTTCTACCCCTGAACTGAAAAGATGCATTAATCACATTCATTTTCACCATTTTAAAGAGAAGTAACCAGACTACAACCAAATAAAAGAATCAAAATTTAATGTTCCATATTCTTTCCAGAAATCAACTTAGTAAACAGTATGACTTTCTCTCTGACCTCTGGCTAACTAAAGAAGAAAAACTACCAGGAGGGAGAGGTCAAAGAAATGTCTACTCTCCATCTTATGATTTGTTTCTCCAATATCCCACTCCAGGTACTATAATGAGTTAGCCGGTTAGCAGGGATCTGGACGAGGCAGCAACCCTGGTCCAACATCAGAAAGCAAGAGATCTGAGGACCAGAAAGACGAGATACACCAAATAAATTATCCCTGAGCCCTTCAATTAATCCCACATGTGTTTATTGTCCAGGTTGACAGAAGAAGCCTTAACTGCCTCAGCTTGTTTTTGAGAGAATAAGAAACCAATTTCTGTTTCTTTTAAATTCAACTACCGATTGTCTTACAGTCCTTAAGTGATAGGATTTAAGGAAAACAAATTTCTGTGTTTTTTTTTAAATTCAACTACCAATTTTCTTGCAGTCTTTAAGTGATAAATATAAGTAATCTTATTTATATCTGGAAATAACAGATGCTGACAAATAGTAGGGAAGCTTGAAAAGTTCTCAGAAAGAAAAGGAAAGAAAACACAGTAAGTCTAAGCAAAATGTCTTGGAGAACCACACCAAAATCAAGGCTCAAAATTCAAGGGTATTTACCTCAGAGTAGCCTTGCAGTCTTTGGAAATGGAGAGTCACAACAAGCCTCTCTAGCACATGTTCTAGTACTGAGCCCTCAGGGGTCCCACCAGAAAAGACAGCCATCATCCTATTTTCATCACCATTTGTGCCAGAGGGAAAAGACCACAGATTAAAACATTATATAGAACTCTGGTATGTTAGTCCGGGTAGATTAGTGGAACAAATTTCATAGACATGCATATGGATATAAGGGTATGGTTTATATATAAGAGGAATAGGACATTAAGAAAGCATCCCAACCCAGTCCAGTACAAAGTCATAGGTCTGATATTAGCCCATAGGCCTGATAACAGTCTATAATGTCTCCTTCTGACTCACAAAGTCCCAGGTCAGTGGGTGCAGAATCCCGGTGCTGGCAAGGGTCTCCATATGGCTCCTCGCTTCCAGGGCTCAGGGTCCATCAAGAACAGAAGCAACTCATTGCTGGCAGAGGTCTCCGTGTGGCTGCCCCAGCTTCAGAAGTCTGGCTCCATCAGGGCAAAGCCATGTGGTTTCTCCCCCAGCTCCTCTAGCTTCTCAGATGCTGCCATCTTGTCTTGTCCATGATTCATCATCTCTCAGAATAACTCCTAAATAACTCCTAATAACTGGGAGGAAATAGCTTCTCATCTTCACGAGGGAAATATAGCAAGATTTCCCAGATGTATCAGGAGAAAGCCATGCCCACACAGAGACCTCATTGGCTACTCAATGGCTATCTCCAGATTAACAGGCTAGACTCCATCCCTACATCTCAATCATGAAATTAACATAAGCACGTGACCGCCACATCTGGTTCCTAATCTACTGATTCTAATTCCATATGTCTTGAATGGAGGCCAAGATTCTGTATATCTAACCATACCAAAAGTGAAGTTCATCCTGCATCCAGTAACCATTAACCATCCTTTAATCACTAAGCATTCATTAACTGTCCTTGGAGTTTCAAGGTCCTACAGTGACACTACATTAAGATCATGGCTGCCCATAATTTATGACTCATCAGAGTAATTACCATAGAGTATATATTTTGCTTGCTTCATGGCAGACTTCTCATGTGAATGTGAGCTTTTTGCAAAGATCTAAAAACTCTTCATCTTAATGCACATAATACAGTGGAATTACTATTCATGTGATTCAAACTGTTAATTTCACTGCTGTCAATCTTTGGCTGAGAAAAGCTGAAGAAACTTAGAGGCTCCGGTGTTATTTGGAAGACCAATGTAAGTATTCATATACAGGTCTTACTTTGACTTAGGAGGCATTCTTTCCAAAGTGATTGGGAGAAAGTTAGCAATTATACTCAAATCTGCACACAGACTGCTATCTCTGTTCTACCTGGAACTCTTGAAGATGGTAACTCTCTTTTTAATGTTTATTCTTATGCTTGAATATAGAGTACTATTATGCATGGTACCCAACAGGAAAAATGAAAGGCTATTTTACATTAGGGTTTCTGTTCTTGTGTTTGCCAGTTCAAAAAAGTAAGGGTTGGCCTTTTGAGTTTATAGAATTCAGCTTCTCTTCCATACAATCTGTCATAACCCTGGCAAACAGAAACAATGCCTCTCCACTGGAGTTCTTCACTCCATAAGAATCTATACTAATCATTTGATACTTCTCATTTGCAGTGTGCATTCTGGTTATTTGTGTACTTTTCTTGGACTGTAAGCTTTTGGGTGAGCAGAACCCAAAATGTATGTTTGCATCCCACAGCACTTCACATGCATTTACCATAATTAGAAATCCAATAATAGTTTATATTTTATAGCACTTTATAGCCGACACAATTTTTTCTCTTCAGAATTTCTCAATTTGAGGTAGCAGGGGCTCTACTCCCATTTGATAGATAAAACAACAACAAAAACAAAGACTTAGAGATTGAGACTTGCTTAAGATCACAGGGTGAATACATATCATAAATTTTGTCAGATTTTATATCTTTGAAATTGACCCAGTATACTTTTAGCATATGTACATAATACTTTGATGAGTGAAATGAAGTAAGGTCAATAACTCTAAAAGAAAAAAACAATGAAAAGAAATTTCAATATTCAACAGAAAAGGTGTTTAACTTTAATTTTTATTTTTTCTAGTACTACATTTTTATAATGACATTTTAAATGTCATCATTTTGCCCTGCTTTCCTTTTTCTACCTTAGACAAAATCACATAATGTACATAAATTTGTACACACTGATGTATATGCTTACAGATCTTGCAATATTTATTTAACTCAGGGTAGGAAAAGAGAATTTATTTTTAAAGCAGAGTTTTTTTTTAAAAATACAGATGCCATCTTATTAAATTGCTTAATTATCAAACCTGAAAGAAGCAGAAGAAAACCACTCTGCACTTGATAGGTCAATAATCCATCTATATTTATTATACTAAGCCTCATCATTTGAAAGGTTCACTGTCCAGAAAATGCATACTATCTTTCTGAGTGTCTTCTTTCTTGCCTCCTTCTAGAGTTTGTTCTCACATATATCACAAAGGTGTTCACTAATAAATCGTGGTCAAGCATTCATTTATCCAAGAACTTATTACTAGTTTTAGAACAAACTTCTAAAAACCAAACACATTTATTTCTCTCTTTTTCTGAATCATTTTATTGGATGCTCAAACATATCACAAGCCACACATATATCTATTGTGCTAAGCACATTCATACATTTGTTGCCATCATCATTTTCAAAATATTATCTTTCTATTTGAGCCCTTGGTATCTTCCACCTCCCTCCCCCACCCTCCCTCTCTCACAAACCCTTATAATGTGTAAATTATTATTATTTGTTCATGTCTTATACTCTTCAATGTCTCCTTTTACCCACTTTTCTGTTGTCCATCCTCCAGGAAGGAGGTTATATGTAGATCAATATGATAAGTTCCCCCTTTCTCCTCCACCTCCCCTTCCCCTCCTGGTATCATTACTTTCATTATTGGTCCTGAGGGGTTTATCTGTCCTGGATTCTCTGTCTTTCCAACTCTTATCTGTACCAGTGCACATTCTCTGGTCTAGCCGGATTTACAAAGTAGAACTGGGAACATGAGAGTTGGGGAAGGGTCATGATAGTTGGGGATGCGGGCAAGAAAGCATTAAAGAACTAGAGGAAATTTGTCTGGTCCATTGGTGCTATACTGCACTATGATTGACTCATCTCTTCCCCACAGCCCTTCTGTAAGGGGATGCCCAGTTGCCTGCAGGTGGGATTCAGGTCTCCACTCTGCACTTCCCCTCATTCACCATTATATGCTTTTTTGTTATTTGATGCCTGATACCTCATGCTATTGATATTTCATGATCACACTAGTTGGTATGTTTCTTCCATGTGGGCTTTGTTGCTACTCAGCTAGATGAACACTTTTTTATCTTTTAGCCTGTTAGATTCCAGAAGCTATATCTTTTGATAGCCAGGCATCATCAGCTTTATTCACCATATGTGCATATGCTCCCATTTTGACTTCAGAGATCATGTAGAGGAGGTGAGCATCAAGGAATGTCAGTTTAATAGAACAAACTGTTCTTGCATTGAAGGAGTACTTGATTAGAGACCCAATGTCCATCTGCTACCTTAATACTAAACCTATAAATATATGCACATCGATATATTTCCCTATTGTCATATAAAAATATAATTACTGTGTTTATAGGCTTTTGTTTAGACCTTCATAAATGCTTTTTGTCTCCTAGTTCCTTCCTCTATATGCCTTTACTTTCCTTGTGTCCTACTATCATGCTGAGCCTTCATTTGGGTTTCAGTAATTCCTCTTGGATACATTACCCTTGATCAAGCTCTAACAGGCCTCCTACCTCCTCCTCATCACTGATTTGGATCCCTTGTTGTTCTCTTGTTAATGGGTTTGTTAATGTCACTTCCCACACACACCCCTCTCCTATCCCCCTCCCCCAACCTTTGGTCCCATTGTTTTTGCCTCCAGATTGTTTATCCTGCTGAACTTATCTAGGTACACCTGCAGAAATAGTAATATGCATAAAAAAACAAGGCAGAGCAAAACAAAGCAACAAAAGAAAACAAAATAACAACAACAACAAAAGCAAGAGCACAAAATAAAGAAAACCCTGTAATTCAAGGTCTTTTTTTTGACCTATAGGAGCCTAATCTGTTGGGGTGCCACGCCCTGGCACCAAAGTCTATTTTTGGTTTTACCTGGGAACTTCATTGCTCTTTGTTCGCCTGTTGCTATTGCTGTTCTGTTGCACACTCTTAAGCGTTTTGCCTCAGTGTGATGGTAACAGACCAGGTGTCATTCCAGCAATGTTTCTCAAGCGTTTTCCCTAGTAGCGCTATGAATAAGCAAGGGACATCGTGTGCAGGGATAAAGGGTCCAGCCCTATGGTCCTTTCTGTGCTTTGCCTGCTCTGAGCAGGAATATTGGCCTCAGGATTTCATGGACCAGGGTGTGTTCCAATTGCTCCTCCTCCCGCTTCATTTGCTCCTGTATGCTCTAATCAGATATTTCTGTCTCCCTGAGTTGTAGCTTCAATGCTGTTCCCTGAAGCGAATTCTTCAGTGGGGAGCGGGGAACGGTCCATGTAGTTGGGATTGGGCTGGCCCCTCAGACCTCTCTACTGATTCTCTGCTTCATGCTGGTATGTTGCATTCATGTCTTGGAGCACCAGATTGAAGTCTGGTCCTTCTTTCCCTGTGGCGATATAAACAAAACCTTCTCCTTGGCTGGATTCGTGTTCTGCTCATGTCTTTCAAACACATTTCTTATCAAAGTTTTCATTCATATTTTGGGTATACTATTGAAGGCTAATGAAACCTAAATCTTAAGACTATTTTTAAATGAATTAACTCATTTTTGTAAATTTAGGACATTTAGTATTTCCAACAATCATGGAGAATTACTGAGGGTATACTATGCAGATCAGTATTTTTTTTCTTTTTAGGTGGCAATATAAATGTAAGGAAATTAATTAGAAAGTTAAATATTTATCTTCTCATACCCACATTCCAAGAAGCTGAAAAATGTAACCCCATAACTCAAGCAAGAGAGAGAAAAGGATTCTCACTATAGCGTTAATGTTCTAATTTAGAAAATAGCATCCATTTTTAGATTACAGTCTACTTTTAAACTAACAGATTAAAAGAATAAGCTGTTTCCTTTTTAAAAGAAAAGCATTGCTTCACTTTGGAAGATTGGCAGAAGTTTTCTCATGTGAACAGTAAAAATAATACAAATTTTGAAAAGAATACAAATGAAAAAAGCCAAATTATAGTTATCCATCTAAGTCACATGCTCAGATTAGTAGACCATTCCAGGGGGGAGGGGGAGGGCAGTTGTCCAGTTTTCTTCTTAATATGTTACAGTTCTTGTTTGTTGTTTTGTTTGTTTTTGCAATCATTTTTTGAGAGTTCTTACAACTCTTGTTACAATCCAGGTATCAATTGTTAGCAACATGTTTGTACATATATTCCATCATTCTTTTCTAGATATTTACTTTCCATTGAGCCCTTGGAATCAATTCCTCTTTCATTCCCTCCCTCTTCCCCACTCTCATGGCTCCTTTATAGATGCAAATGGTTAATTATTTTCAATTCTCACACTGACTTCTGTGTCCTTTCCCCTTTGATTTCTGCTGTTCTTCCCCCTGGATGGGAGTGTATAGTTATGTGCCATTATTTTGTACCTCTGAGGCTTTATGGTGTTGGAAGCCTTTGTAATTGTGATAAGTAGCTATTGTACAACAAATAAAAGCTATATTCTGGTTGGAATTACATCTCTACAACAAATAAAAACTATATTCTGGTTAGAATTGCATTATTATTTTAGTCCCACCCATCTGAGAGTTTGTTATGAATTGCATGAATTGCATTTTGCTGCGCTGCTGCTAATATTTCTGGCAGTATTTCAAAACCCAGCAAGATTACCCATGGGATATGGGCTCCAGTAGAGGTTCTAAACTAAGACAGACTTGGAAGGAGGCCTAGAGGTGTACTTTAAAAATTAGTCAATGGTAACCTTATATATCACTACAGAATAACCTGAACACTGTCCAATATAGTGCTGAAAGATTTGCCCCCTCGATTAAAGGCTAACTGCTGCAATGATGTGATCCAGAATAACATTGATCCTGAAGATAGAACAAGCCACACTTTGCTGTTATACAAGTAGCTACTAGTATGAGACTACTTCATCGAAACTAACATCAGTGTTGTTTTTTAAATGATCATTTAAACTGTTCTTTTAGCAAAAACAAGACAGCATATTTCCAAAGGTGTGTATGAATGTATTTGGTATTATGAAGTAATCAGGTTATTTATAGTAGAAAAGTATGGATTGTAACTGTCCCAGACCTCAATATTTCCTTCCTTCACAAATTTCTCATCTGTGCAGAACTGGATTAGAGTAATGGTCTTGCATTATTGAATCACCTATGTTCCATATTTTTCCAGAAAAAATTGCATTCTTCAATCATAGTTCTTTCTCAGCCCTTTAAACTTGGGAGTAATAGGAACATTCCACTTAACATATTGTCCCAGTGGCACTTTAAAACTTTAATGGTGTGATCTCAGGGATGATAAAATTTCATAAAATTCAACATTAATCTTCAGAAACATCTCTCATGTATATAGTTTTTAATAATCAACACTTGACAATTTTCATATAATATTTGCTTAAGCACAGAAGTATGTATATCATCCTTTAAGATTCTTTTGATCATATATATTTTAGAGTATTGCTCATAATATTTTCAGACTTCTCAAATTTATTATGCTTCAAGCATATATAAAATAATTTTTCACGAGGTATTTGTCAAAAGATTTTGACAAGCTGAGCAACAGATAACATTTTGACAAAAATTAATATTTGTCAAAAACACCATAAATTAATATTATCCCCTGATATTCATAAAAGTTACAACAACCCATGAGTTTTATGGCAATATATAAAAACAACAGCAACAAAAATTATAGTAGCTACCATTTATTGAGGAGTCATTATGTTTCACACTCTATACTAATCATCTAATTGTAGTAATCATATTTCGTCCTCTTGAGTACTGTGAGGCTAATACTATCACTCTCATTTTGTTATCTATAAACTTAGACTCTAGCTAAGACACTAGCAAGATCACACATGCAGTAATTGGTAGAGTCAGATTTTACACAGGTTTCACAGATGCTGCAATCTGTGACTTAGTGCAGCTTCTAAGCATGGACACAACCCCAAATGTTTGGGAAATACTTGCGGCTTGTCTGCTGTTGTTAGGTGTCATGGAGTCAGTTCAGATCCATCGCAACTCTGTGCACAAGAGAATGAAACACTGCCTGCCCTGCAACATCCTCACCTTGGTTCCTGTGCTTGAGCCCATGGTTGTAGGCAGCATGTCAATCATCTCAGTGAAGATGATTTATCTCTTTCACTGGCCCTCGACTTTGCCAAGCATGATGCCGTTCCCCAGGGACTGGTGTCTCCTGAAACAGAGCCGAAGTATGTAAGACGATGTCTTGCTAATCTTGCCTTTAAGGAAATTTCCAGCTGCATTTCTTCCAAGAGAGCGTTATTTGTCCTTTTAAAAGTCCACGGTATTTTCAATATTCTTCACCAGAACAATTTAGATGTTTTCAGTACTTCTACGATCTTCCTTATGCCATGTCCAAACTGCATATAAGGGAATTGAAAACATCATAGCTTGAATCAGGTGCACATTAGTCCTCAAAATAGCGTTCTTGCTTTTTGATTCTCTAAAGAGGTATTGTGCATTGGTTTTTTGATCTAAGCAAGGTAAAACCCTTAAAAACTTCAATCTTTTCTTGATTTATAGTGACATAACCTATTGGTCCACTTGTGAGGATATTAATGTTCTTTCACTGAGTTGTAATTCACACTAATCCATCCTTGAGTTCTCTTATACATCAAAAGAAATTGAAGAGAACTGGGATTAGCATTGACACTACCAATTTTCAATTTTCATTATTACCAGTTTGAAACCTTTGGGTGTCACATCTAGTTTTAATATATTATTTAATCTCAGCACAACATTAAGTAAATGAGGTTGCTTGCCTCGGTTTATGTACCTCTAAAATGGGTAAAACTGAATTTGGTCATGGATATTAAACACAAATGCCTGAGAAGTCAAAGTCACAAACCAGGAAGAGACCCGACTAACAGGGAAAATTTGCGTCCCCATCTCCATAGAGCAGGAGTGGCCTAGTTAGTTTTGGTGAAGAGATAGTGAAGAAATCATGGTGGTGCTAGTGAACTGGCTGACTGTTTTTATAGTGAATTTTCCTAGTTCAGAGATGAAGTTTTCATTTTAAAAATAAAAAATTTCCTTCATAATGCAAAATTTATGTTGGTAAGTGGTTCACTTACTTGTAGTCCCCTGCTTTTGAACTACCAATCTTGCAGTTAGCATCTCTGGTCAGCTAATTGCAAACTCCCAGTTTTAAATCACGGTGTATGAGTAGGGACAAGAAATACTTCCTACTCCTGTGAAGCTACAGTTTCAGAAAATCACAGGCAGTTGTACTCTATCCTCCAAGGCTGCTATGAAGCAGAATCAACTTGATGGCAATGAGGTTTGGATGTGCTTGTCCACATTTAAATTGCCAGATTTCTGTAAAAGACAAGTTAAATAACTAAGTGGAGACACAAGCATTTTATCAATCACTAGAAATAAATTTGTGCCATCAGATAATCTTTACCTTTACAAAAGTCAAGAGAGAGGTAAAATCACTTGTTCAAAATTATAGTAAAACTGTACTAATACCATAAGCATAGGCATGATTCAGTTACATAAGATTGCATTTACTTTTTACCCTGCCTTGTTCTAGGTACCTTTGAAGTAAATATTTATTTGATTTTTTTGGTTTAGACAAAGTTGTGCACAATAACAGGAAAACTAATAAGAGAATAATGATTTAAACCAATGATTGTCAATAGCAGCATGCCACAAATGCCTTTTTCACTCTGTAGACATCACTAAACCATCTCCATTGATGAAGTAAAGGCTGTTCTTTTCTTGCAACTGGAAATAGAAATACCATATGATACAGCAACTACTTTGCTGGGCATATACCCTAACTAGGTAAGAGGTGTGTGTGTGTGTGTGTGTGTGTGTATATATATATATATATATATATATATATATATATATCTGCACAGAGAGAGAGAGAGAGAGAGAGATAAAGACTCTCCAATGATCACTGCAGCGTATTTCATAATAGCAAGCAATGGAAAATAATCCAAATAACCATCAATAGAAGAATGGATAAAAATGGTACATACCCACAAGGAAATATTAAGGAACCCTTTTAAAAAAAAGGATGAAACCTTGAAAAAACCTATGATCATGGATGGCCTAGAAACCATCATGCTTAATGAAGTTAGTAAATCACAACGGAGTAAATATTGTGTGAATCCAACCTAATGATGATAGACTCCCGGATGAAGGCAGACTTCTTTCTCAGGTCCTCTGCTACAGTCTCCAAAATAGCCAGGCAGTGAGTCTGCCTAGTGCCCGTGGACTAAGCCATATAGCATCCCTTTAAGTTGTACATCTTTAAATCACTTTAACAGAGGAGGCCTCACCCCAGCTGGGGTCAGTTCCTCAAGATAGGGAGGAAGGGAGAATACTAATCAGTCACTGCCATACAACTATGTTCTAAGGTTACCCTAGATCCACACACACTCATACAGGTGTGATTATTGGACCTAAGTGGAAATCCAAGTCAAGACCTTGGTGAGAGGTGAGAGTGGTTGTGTGCAGACGTCTGTCTTGAGAAGGTAAATACACCTGTGTTGATGGGGAAACCAGGTGAAGCAACCTGCCATTGGGGAGTGGGGGTGGGGGTTGGGGAGGGGAACGCTTACCATTTGTTATATAGAAGCCAAGGGGAGAAGACATCACAACTATGTTCTTAATCGGGCACTTTTGACCTAGTTTCTATCTAGCCTTTGGTGCTATAGAAGACTTGGACTTTAGACTGTGTCCTTTCAAGGCACCCAATGTCATTTGTAGGCCCAGCCAGAAGGTTCCGATGTCAAAACTTCACTAATGGAATGGGACTTTACCTTAAACTCCTTTGTAGCAGACTTAATGAGCAGACATACTTCCTTAAACTGAGAGCTGAAACACCCTACTGTGAGAAGAATCACACAGATGAGGCTCTAAGGTTATGGAATGGGTGGTCATTGGACTTTGGTTTGGATCTGTAGTTTTAAGGGGGCTCCATGAATGGTTACTCACGATTACCATGTTTACTATGTCAATGCTATCTTTGCTTTTGTATGACATGCATTAATCTACTAGGCATGGTTTTGCTTCTGTGAATGATTGTTATTCAAAGCTGTCTTATCTCCAATCCTCGTTGTTCCTATAAATAGTGTCTTCTCACTTTAAATTTAATATGTATGAGTCACTTCACATATTGTACCCTGAAAATCCTGCCTCAACTTATGAGTATATTTCTCTTTGCTCATCAGTGTTTTAAAGTCTATACGATTGGCTAAAATAGTGACATTATTCCCTATGATATTGTTAATTTTAGGTGTTATTGACTAAGACCTGACCCAGAGTGACCCCATACACAAGAGAAAAAGCATTGACTGGACCTGCCCCATCTTCCTAGTTGTCTCTATGCTTGAATCTATTGTTGCAGCCCCTGGGTCCATCCATCTTATTGAAGACTACTCCAGGATAGCCTAGTATATTATTCTGGGTAGACATGAGAAACAAACCCAGGGAGACTCATGTGGGTATAAAAAGTTTCATATAAAAAAGCAATTATGTATTGAAGAAACATCCCAGCCCAGTCCAGATCGAGTCCATAAGTCTGATACTAGCCCATATGTCTGATACCAATCTACAAAGTCTTATTCACACTCATGCAACACATTCATTGACTCTAAATGCAGGAAGATCATAGGTCAGTGAGTGAAAAATCTTGTGGATCCAGTGGTGGTAGAGACATTTCAGTGCTGGCAGGGGGTTCCATGTGGTTCCTTCAGCTGTAGTGCTCTAGCATAGCACCATGTATCTTGTCAGAAAGTGTGTGTTACAAGGAGTGAGCATGGGTTCTCCCTCCAGTGTTTTATCTCCTAGTACCTCTAAATGAGGTCAGGCTAAACTCCAAATGACAACATATTATGTAAATACCACACATAGTGTAAAGAGGAAAGCAAATAATGCCAAGCTATGGGAAAAAAATAGGATCTTCAAACAAGCAGCCCTCTACATAAGGCACCAACTAAGCCCACGTAGAAGAAGCACATAAGCTGGTGTGATCCAAGTATTGTAAATAATAAAAATCCAAATCCCAAGGTGGGAAGAGTATCAGAGCTTAAAATATAAATCCTAGTTTGTAGGAGGTTTTGGATGATGATGGAAACCCCAAATCAATTTGCTGGATTCCCAAATGGATTAAGCCTCTAGTGAATCCCTTCTGATCATAGTACAGGGGTGGGAATAATCTTGACATCAGGCAGAAAACATGTTACCTTCAATTATGGCAGGTGCAGTTACATTAAAATGTTACACCTTATTTTATCTCCTTTTTGATCCATTTTAAAGTTGTTTAATCTATCTAGAGGGGAGTGCAACAGACTAGTGATGGGAGTGAAGCCACAAAGTCCCAAAAATATGTTCATGATATATTTTGGACTTGGAGGGCAGTACATGGCACCTCTTCTGAACTGTTTAGGGATTACTCACAAAGGAGCCAAACTGAATGTTGATAGTTGTAACTAAGGGGCAGGAATAGGGCCACTAGACTCCTCCATCCCTAACTGCAAAAAATAGCAATGGGGACATTTAGGGTGGTCACCTTTTGGACAGGAATGCTGAATTTAAAAAGGTATATGAATGGCTAGACTAGAGGAACCCAGCATATGCTACTCTGGAATAAAGGAGCATTGTACTCATGGTTTATAATATGTCCTCTCTACTTTACAGAGATTTCCATCGACTCTGTATTAGGATCACTGTTAATCGCCTGACTACCTGTATGGGTTTTTTTGCTTGTTTTCTTTTTATGGTGTTTATCTCTTCAAGATATGAAGGATAGGGAATCTTATAGAGACAGTGACTGGTCTTTCTTTTACTGGGGCATATGGGAGTGGAGGAGGTGGGGGTGATTGGGGAACCAACAATGACAAGTATAGGGGAATAGTGTTTTATGACTGATGGAGAGGAGTGTGTAACTTTTCTATTGGTGTTTGATCAATCAAATTGTATTTGACAGGAGTTTCTGAGAGGTGGGTAATGGGTAAACACATTAGTGGGACAGGAGGAAAAATGGAAAAGAGGAAAGAAGAAAAATATATATGTGTGTACTTGTCTATATATGTACTATATGCAAATGCAACAAGGAAGCAGATGGACTTGGATCTTCTACTTAAATTTAACCTATGTACAAGAATGTTTGTTCTAATGACTTTGCATTGTATAATACTCACCTTCCTGACATTATTAATGTAGGCAAAATGGGTGCATAAGTAAATGTGGTGAAGAAAACTGATGGTGCTAGCTATTAAAAGTTATTTGGGATCTTAAAGACTTGGAGTTAAACAAAAGACATTTAGCAGGGAAATAACAAAGCCACATGGAAGAAGCACAGCAGTCTGTGTGTTCAAGACAGAAAGAAGTAGCAGAAGTTCATAGACAAGCATCCAAATTGATGTGAAGGTGCATGGATATAGTAGAGACCCCAAACCTACCAGTAACATAACTGGCCAGTCCCGCTCAGATGGGTTAGATGGAAGATGTGTTAGTCTGGGTAGACTAGAGAAATAAGTCATAAACATTTATATTTTATAAGAGGAGCTTTATATAAAGAGTAATCATAAATTAAGCACCCAACCCAGTCTACTCCAAGCCACTAAGTCTAACATTAACATATATTTGACATCGATCTACAAAGTTCTCCTCAAACTCACAAGACACACACAATGATGCCAAATGCTGGAGGAAAGCCAAATCAGTGAGGATGTAAGCATCTCAGTGCTGGCAAGGGTCTCCACACAGCTTCTCCAGTGCAAAGGGCTGCATCAGGGTAGGTCAGGGATGTCTCATAGAAAGTGAGCCTTGCCAGCTGAGGCAGGGAACTAGTCAACACAGCCACAACTGGTCCAACCATCAGAGAACAAGGGACCAGAAAGATGAGGCTCGCCGAGTCATTTATCTCTCTCTCTCTCTCTCCATCAATCCCACATGTGTTCAGTGGCCAGGTTAGCACAATAAAATTTAATTGTCACAGAAAAGATGATAAACCCAGGACCCAGTATAGAACTGACAAACTGTATAACTATCTTCTAATTCTTTAATATTCTCTCCCCTTACTATTATCATTCTTATTTGTTTTACCTCATAAATCATGTTAGATATGCATATGTTTATTTGTGTGTATAAGATTTTTCAGTACGTAAAAACCAAGATAGAGAACCCTTCAGAAATAGTAACAGAAATAATGGCTCCCTAAGGGGAAGGGGAAAGGGGGATTTCAGGGGAAATGGAGAGCTGATAGCATTGATGACTGTATAAACACACTTGATGGAATCTAATGTAACGAGAGAATAGTAAGGTGAATGGATATATTGGATTGTGTAATATGTTAGTCTGGGTTGACTAGAGCAAAAATCCAAAGACATGCATAGGTGTTTGAGAGAATTTTATATCCAAGAGCATTGTTTATCGAGAAAACATCCTGTTCCTGTCCAGATCTAGTCCACAAGTTCAATATTAGCCAATATGTCTGATATTAGCCCACATGTTGGATATGAGTCCATAAATTCTTCTACTGGCTCACAAAGCATAAGCAATGATACTGAAGGGAAAAAGATCACAGGTCAGCGAGCAAAACGTCTTCTGGAAGTATCTCAGCTCTTGTGCTCCATGTGGTTCCTCCAGTTCCAGGGTTCTGGCTGCCATCAGGTTAACTCCATGTGACTTGTCATCAAGCAGAGAGAGTGTGCCCCCCCTCCAGGAATAGAGAGAAACTCTCCCAAAATGCTCATGAGAAGGACATGCCCAAGAGGAGATATGAATTGGACTTTGGCATTATTGACAGACTAGACTCCACCCCTATAACTTACTTAACAAGTTGACATGAAATTATGTACACTCCACATGTACAATATGGCAAAAAAAAAAACTATTATAAGGAAACAATAAATAAGGTTTCCTGGTGAGTAGAGTGGGGGAAGGAAGGGATAGAGGAAGCTGATATCTAGAAGTTCAAGAAGAAAAAAGAATGGTTTGAAACTGTGGTTATAACTGCACAATACTGCTTGATGTGATTAAATCATGGAATCTTATGATAGCTTTAAGAACTTCCAATAAAATAGTCAATATTTTTAAAAAATCTGTTTTCTATTTGATTGAATTTTTCTTCATCTTGTCATGGCTATTGTTTTGTATTTTGTTTACAATGTCTTGTAGTTTTGTATAGAGAAAGTAACTGGATTTATAATTAACTACCTAATAATAGCATTGCAGGAGAATTGGGGGACATGTGAATCTAACACTGTAAATATGAGAAAGAAGAAAAGTGTTCTAATATTGTAGTAATGATTGCACAAATCTTAATGACTTAAATATTAAATTAAAGTCTGTCAATTTTATGTCAATAAAATATTTAATTTTATATTAAAAATATTCATGTGTAATATTTAGTGTTAGCAGTTGTATTAATCACACTGTAATCATCACTAATTCTTGTTATTGCATTTTCTATCATAAAGAAAACTCACTGCTTTCTAAATAATGATTCCATTTTACCCTTTTCTCTTGCCCTTGATTTGGTTTTAACTAATAGGAATCATAATGAAAATTACAACATAATCCAGGACAAAAAATGAAGTACTTCCTCTTTCTTCTGTGTTATCCTCACCATAACTCTAATTTTTTGTCCATTATTGCAGCCACTGCCACAATCCATCTCCTTGTAGGTCTTTTCCTTTTTTACTGCACCTTTACTAAACCATAGTTTCATTTATGAAATCCTTTACCAGGGACTAGTCTGTCTTGATGAATTTTCCTAAATATATGAGACAGTCTTGCATCTAAGGACCATCCTGGCTGTGCTTAATCCAAGGTTGTACTTACTCTGGCTGCCTATATTATTTTCAAGATTGTTCTTGCCCTCAGTGTCTACTAAAAATTTTGGTCTCCAAACATTTGCCTATTGCAAATACTTGATATGTCAATCGGTTGATGTTGATTCATAACTACAGTATAGCACACAGCAGACCCCATGTGGGTTTCTGAGACTATAAATCTTTAGAGGATCAGAAAGCCTCCTTCTTCATGTAAGTGATATTATGCTGTATATACCCCTTGATGATTAGCTTGCTTACCTTAGAATAATGTTTTCAATGTGAATCCATATTGTAGCATTTTTCAGAACTTCATTTATCCTTATGAGTGTGCAACATTCTATTTTATGCCTGTGCCACACTTGTTTATCTATCCATTTTTTGATGGGCACTCACATCATTTCCACTGTTTGGAAATTGGGAACAGTGTTATGATAAGCAATGATCTATATGATAAAAATGATATTTTAATCATCTTTATATACCACACAAGTTTTCAAGGATCTTTCATGACCATTTTGACAAAAAACATGCTTTGGTTTTTCACTATGAAAAATATTTTTCACAGATTTAAACAATTTTCAAAATAATAAATTTCTTTATCAAAGAAGAAAAGGTTATGTGTATGAACTGTTATGAAGTTTTCTGTGACCTAACAAAAATTTGTATTTATTTATCATCAAATCATTAATAAGGCTAATGTATTTTTCTTAAAATAATAAGGAAGTTGATCAAAGTAGGCTCTTGTATTTAGGTTGAAAACAAGTCTTCTTGATATGGAAGTGATATATTCTAAAATTTTAAGCAGACAAAAATTCACATGCATATAAAAGCAACTAAATCTGATTATTTTGAAAACTATATTACTACTTGCATATCTGTTTTTATATATCCTACAGGGCTACAAATTATAAAGCTAGCCTATGCATTATTTTAGTTCTAGGAAATAGGCATCGGAATATGATTTCTTAATAACCTTCAGTTGTTTTCTTGGTATTCTTATTTTAAGTAGAGTAAAAGTCACCCATATTCTGGACTTACATTTTAGCCAAGTTCATATTAGGAAAATTATTTTAATTGAGGCTATCCTTTGCAAAGATGCTTCATAACACTAGAATTTTCTTGTGGTATATGCTTACTCATCATTATTTGAACAAATTCAGAAATATAATATATGAACAGTGTGGCTTTTTGATTAAATAATTCTTTGCAGTTATAGTGCAAAGTAATGAAGGAGCTGAAACTTCAGAGAAGTTGTCAGTTTCTGTATAAAAACACAAATAACATTTTCCCATTTAATTTAATTGAACAGGAAAACATTTTTCTTCAGGAGAAGCAATGGATATTTTCTTATTTCATCTCTATTTTTCAAGATCTAAATTTACAAATATACTAAAGTAAAACCATATTTAATAGAAAACACAGCTATGTAACTATATCTACATTGTTAATCCTAATAATCATAGTAACATTATATGTAATGAAGATTAACATTTATCATACACTAAGTGATAGTTATTCTACATCCGAGACTGCTAAAATCAAACTTATTAGCTGCTCAAAAGAGACTAGGATGGACACTAGGATCTCATGTATATGGACACGTGGTCAGGAGAGGCTAGTCCCTTGAGAAGAGAATTGTGCTTGGGAACGTATCAGAGCAGCAGCAGCAACAACAAAAAAGGAAGACCTTTATTGGACAAGTTATATTGACATAAGGGCTGCATCAATGGCTCAAACGAAATGAGTTTGAGATTGGTGCTGAACTGGGCAGGGATTCTTCTGCTATGAGCCTGAACCCACTCAAGAACACCTAACAACCACCGCCTGCTTCACAAGTCAAAGAGGCTGTCTGCTCCTGCTAAGATTTAGTCTCAGAAATCGTATAGTACACTTCCACTCTGCTCTGTAAGGCAGTTATGAGACAGGATAAACTTGAAAGCAAGGGGTGTATTTTGTGAAAGTCACTGTAATAAATACTGTTGGTTGTTTTTAGGTATAAGTCAGTTACAATGCACAGCGACCCCTGTGTACAACAGAATCAAACATTGCTCAGTCCAGCACCATCCTCACCATTGTTATACTGAACCCATTGTTACAGCGACTGTCCCAACCTTCTCATGCTGGGTCTTCCTTTGTTTGGTTGGTTTGTTTTTGTTCTCTATTTTACCAAGCATAATTTCCTTCTCCAGGGACTGCTCTCGCTTGATGAAATGTCCAAAGTGAAGATGTGGATGGAGGAGAGATGGGTTCGAGAATATTTTGTGAGTTTAAGCCCCATGGAATTTAGATACCTAATTGCGTCTTGTCTACTCACATGACCTATTCAAAATTTCCAGATCCCATTTCTTCTTTGGCCACATCTTCAATGCACCAAGAGGACCTTAGGACCAGCCCCAGCTCGAGACATGCCATTTCCTCACTGGCCCATAAGTGCTACAGGGGACAACACTAGAGACACAATGCGGGAAATGTGTCCGGTCTAACACGTTCTCCACTCCCCACCCCCCACCCCCAGAGGGATGAATCACAAAGAGACTCTAACAGATCAGCAATGGGTTCAAAATTAGGGCATTCCTAAAGAATCTTGAGTTAGAGGGAAAGCATTACTTGCCATCTCAACTGATGGGGGGACACCTGGAATTATGCATAGACTTTTGTTGAAGTTTTTTATTTAATGAAATATTGAGCACATAGTATAAACTGTTCACATGCACACATACACACTGCTTACATGATCCCTTAATTATTAAGATTTTACACTCAGATGTCATACAAATATTTCATTTTAAAATGAACTGGTTTTTAATTTTTGAATTTTAATGTATCCTTGCATATTTTAGGTTATCAGATTTATATTTTGCTCAGTTTTATCTCACGCTTTAATTCTCTTACCAGTTTTTTTTTTAAATAAGTCCAACATATCTTTTTCTTCTGGATTTTGATTTGAATTTTTGTTTAGAAACTCATCACTGTATCTGAGGCCTTCCAGATTTGCTTCTGTGTTACTTTCAATAAGTGTTAGACTTTTGAATTTTACATTGCTTTTCCTATTTACAGTCCTACTTGTTACTTTTTGTGATAAGCATAAAGTCTGAGTACATATTTATTTTTATAGTTCTATTTTTGAAAAATCCATCTTTTCTTCCGAGAATAGTCACTGTTCCTTTCTCAGCTGAATGGACCTTATTGTGTGAGTCTACATCTTCAGGAGGTGGGAGAGAAAATGCATCTTTATCTTGTTCTCAGTCTTACAAGGAAAACATCCAGTTCCTCACCATATGTGCAATGTTACCTTCCAATTTTGGGTGGCTATTCTCTATCAAATTAAAAGGTCTTCCCCTGTATCCCTAGTTTTCAGAGACTTTTTTTAATGAACTAATGTTGAGTTTTGTTTATATGTTATTTCTGAATTTATCAATAAAATAATTAAAATCTTTCTTCTTTAATCTACTGCTTACATTGACTATTTTTCATATATTGAAAATTTCATACCTGGAACAAATATTGCCTGGTCGTAGTATATGATAATTTGAAATGTGAGAATAATTTTTTCTGATAGTCACCATAGTAGACCTCCCATCAGAGTTTGGGGGATTCCTTAAAGTCTCCCCAAGGAGTTTTAAACTGTCAAGCTGGTCAGCACTCATGCTACAGCAGCGTTTCAATTATTATTTATGTTTCTCCTGCTTCCTGGCTCATGCAACTGCTGCCTTATATAAGCTCTCATCAGCTGTGATTCCCGGCACTTCCCCAACTCTACATTTCCGGGAAATTGTTTATCCTGAGCCCACAGTTTTCACATAGATCTAAAAACTTGGGAAGACTTTCATTTTTAGTGGGTTCACTTTTTGTTTTGTTGTTGTTGCTTGATTTTTGTTTTAAGGATGGGAGTGACAAATTGCAAGTCCTTGTGTATTGAAGCTGAAATAGGCAATTCTACTGTCACTTCACTTTTCAGGTAAGGAAACGGCGACATAAGTTGGCAAACTTGTCAGCATGTACATATCTACTAACTGATGGAGTTCAAGCCCAGATAGGCTGATTCCAGAAGCCACTATCTTAGCTTTATATTAGATTATTTAGCTTATCAACTGAAAGCATTAAGTTGTCTTCTGAATTGTTCTCTGGTAAGTTTGACTACATTTAAAGATGTGGTTCCTGGATTTACCTTTCCAGTATGATTTCTAATAGAGAGCCAAATCACAAGATTTGAAAAGTGAAAGTAAACCAAGTTTCATCACTTTCTGAGGGATGAAGATAATGACTTTGTACCTTAAATAGGTCAAGCAGAAGCGACCTTCTACTCCTGTATGAGGTTGTTAATCTACCTATATGATAATGTATAATGCCATCCTCCACAAAGAATCTCCCCAAAGGGGATCATTTTCCTACTTCAACTTTTTCCACCACCATCATTATCTCCAATCTCCACCTCTGCGGCCCCCAATCATGACTTCTAGATATATAGTCACATTCAATTCCTAGCATCAATGGTCAGTGACAAAGTTTGGCCAATAAGAAGTTGCCATACTCTCCCAAAGAATTGGAAGACATTGCTAACTAAGCAGCTCTAAAGGCACATGGATTATGCGTAAGGCAGCTAACCACATGTTAAGCAGTTGGAACCCACCACATCAGTGCCGGAATGAAAAGACTTTCTATTTCCTACAGAGTTGCAATCTTGGAAACCCATCAGAGCAGTTCTCCCTTGTCCTCTAAGGTTGCCATGAGTAAAATAGTTTCCATGGCAGACAGTTTGGTTTTAGCAACTAGATCAACAGGAACTTGGATAATACATATGATACCAAAACCTAAGAATAATAGTATGCTAGGATGGAAGGGAGATAAAATTTGCTTGAACTAAATATTTTCATACCCGTGCCCTAAAATAAACCATTCTATATTTATGTATCAAGCATCAAAGCTCAAAAAATCATATCATTGTGAAGGAGGGATAGTGCAAATTGGGGACCCAAAATCCATTAGTAGACAACTGGATGTCCCCTTACTGAAAGGTCACAGGGAGGAGATAAGCCAGTCAAGATGCAGTGTAGCAATGATGAAATAAACAACTTTCCTCAAGTTCCTAAATGCTTTCTCCTCTCCCCATCCCCCTCTATCATAATCCCAATTCTACCAAACAAATCCAGCTAGGTCAGAATAAGTACATTAGTAGAGATAGGAACGAGAAACACAGAAAATCCAGGAGAGATTATCCTTTCAGGACCAGTGGTAAAAGTTGCAATACCAGAAGGGTGGAGGGAAGGTGTGGTAGAACAGGGGAAAGAAAGAAAAATAATGATTTGAATTGACTCTGACAGTGTGCACAATTGATTTTCAGAACTATGGCCATACAAGGGTTTACATTTCAAGAAACTAAAATACCACAATATCTTTCATATCCTAAGAGGAGGTTTAAATGCATGAATCAATTTATAATGCAAGACTTGCTACCTCTAATTTTATCCCTCTGGAGAATCCACAGATGTTCCCGTCACATCATCTTTTAAGATTTACATTACTGAGGAGAGAAGTAGCATATTATGGCAGTTCTTGCCTGAGCACCAAAAATGACAAAGGAAACTGCTGCTTTTGAGTTCAATGAAATGGAAGGTTCTCTAAGGTTACTAAGAGCTGCACTAACCCTATCAAAGTTAATATAGTCATGGTTAGCATACTGAATGATGAAACTCGAACCTTAGTGGAATTTAACCAAGGCAGGGTTCTGGTATTGACCAAGTGATCATGGGAGCCCTAGGAATGAAACAGGTGGGCAGATTTTTAACCTCTGTTCACACAACAAAATTCTCAAGTAAGAAAATCATTTAGTTACGAGGAATTTCTGTGCTATTGGAGGGCTTTCAAATAAACATGACAGCCCACCAATTCTTCAAAATCTTTATTAAATTCACCTATATTCAACAAGGAAAATCTTTCATTATCAGGAATACTTTTTGATCAGTTGTATCCCTATTATCTGGAGATATCAAAGCCATGCTCCCCCATTGACCTCTTAATTATTTCCCCTTTTGCCCATGGAGTTTTAAATGGCTTTAGACAAAACTGTTCATGATGCTTGCTTTACCTCATTCAGGATTTATTGTTTCATGGGGGAAAAAGCCTTCCTCAAATTTCTCCAACCTAACTAGAAGCAGAATTTATATTGATTGATCTTTAAATTATGACTTTATTTCCTTAAAAATTAGAAAACTGAATCTAAAGATTATAGGGAAACACAAACTTCCAAGAGCTTCTAAGGAAATTTTGAAGAGTAAAGCTAAGTAATGCCATCTTGGATACTGTTCAAGATTTCTGATTATACTGCTATTATTATCAAATGCCAGAATGTGATTTCCCGTCTTGGTATAAAACTTTTCTTGCTTTAGGGACTCTATGACTCTTAGGACCATTCATCTTGAGAGTCTCTAGAAAAATTAATATCAGTGCAAATAGGGTAAAAAGGAAAACCTTAAAATTTCTCAGTTTACCTATCTCTAGTCTTAGTAAAACTGTTTTCTTATCTTCTCTCTCACTGATTTAAAGTTTTTCAGGTCACTAGAAAAATTTAGGACATGGCACACACACTCTCATTTGATATTACATGCCAATTGTTCCCAAATGGATTTTTCTAGTTAAACTGCTGCATATTTTGAATCAGAGTATTTAGTCATCCCATTAAAATGACATATAAGAATTCTGATTTGTGGTCATGCCAGTTTCTGCTAATGATTTATTTCTCCTAATGAGTTTTCTCTCCTTTTTCTAAAATTGTTGTAAAAATAAACCATATGTAGCACAACATTTGCAAATTCAACATTTTTCAGGTCTATAACTTAGTCATATCAATTTCATGAATCATGTTGTTTAACTAGTACCATTTCAGAACTAGCAACAAGAAAAACCCTCAAGGCTAGTTAGTCTATTTCTAACTCATTGTGATCCTACAGGACAGAGTAGAACTGCCTTGTGGATTTCTAAGGTGATTAATCTCTATGAGAGCAGAATGTCTTTATCATTCTGCTATAGAATGTCTGGTGGGTTTGAAGTGCCCTCTTTGTAGCCCAACACATAACTTGGTAAGCCATCTTTCCATTATCATTAATCTAAGTCAAATTTCTCATCATTATAAACAAAAACTCATTATTTCCCACACAATTTTGTCCTAAAAAATTGTAGAAAAAGCAAGTTTCGTCTGTTTTAAATTTGTCATTTTCTAGAAGCCCACAATAACTAAAACTAATTTTGAACCAACATTACTGGCAATATATTTCATGACCTTGTGCACCAACATATATGTCTAAAAGATATTACTAATCTCATGCTAATTTAAAGTTATGTGGCTCAAAATATAAAATAAAGTTAGATTGTAGACTTATGGAATGAATGCTGAAAGATTTACATTTACATCTGTATAAACATACCAATGCTACTATATTCTGTTTATAATTGTACTTTGCATTTGTTAGAAGAAAAATGATGCAACTATTTTGTAAACTCTTTGATGAATAATGTTTGTGAAAAAGTAAAAACAAAAAACAATTACCTTAAAAATAAAAACCACGGGTTTGCACTTGAATCACTCAAGAAAAATTAAGAATGTTCTCCTATTTTGATAATATTATAAGAACATTAAAACCATTTAAATAAATTTCAATAGATAGAAACACAAGACTAATATATGAGACCAAGGATCAATAAGAAGCACAGATATAAATGATTGATATTTAAGTTATATTTCTATTTTGAAGTTATAAATATTTTGTGAGTTTATATCCAAGCATAAAAACTTAATTCTGAATTAGAAGATGGGGTAACAAAAGAAAACTACTTTTTGGCGTGGGGGGCCTCACTGCCGTATGGTGGGAGTAGGAGACCCAGCCGTGCTGCTGCTGAATTTGAACCATCGACCCAGTGGGCCGCAGTCCCGCACACAAACACTACGCCACCTGGGCTCAGAACTCAAAGGCACTTTTTAAAGTACATTTGTTGCTATTTAGTTTTGTAGAATCAATTTCAAATTTTATGCATAACATATAACACAATAATGCATTGCCCGGTCCTAGACTGTCTTAAAACTGTTGCTAATCCCTCCATTGTTAAAATCCCTGTATCAACACGCTTCATTGAGGAACACCGTTTATTTTTGCTGACTCCCTGATTTAGCAAATACACTAATTCTTCTTGATTACATTCCTAAAGCAAATATGATTGTACTTCCTAAAATATAATTTTGTTCACTCTTCTGTCAGTCTGATGCCTATTTAATATCCTTTACCAATACCACGATTTTAATGTGTCAATTATTTTTGGGTCTTCAACTTTATTGTCCAGAGTTCACATGCATAGACAAATTGAAAACACTATGTCTTAGGTCAGGTGCACTTTAGTAATCAAGGTGACATATTTGCTTTTTAACACTATAAAGAAGTATTTTATAGCATATTTATCCAATGCATTATGTTGTTTGCTTTCATAACTGTTACTTTCATGAATATTGATTGTTTATCCAAAAATAATGGAATCTTGTCACATTTCCCATTTATCTTAAGGATCTTTATTGGTCCAGTTGTAGGAATTTGTCTTTATGTTTGGGTGTTATGCCTACCAAAGGCTTCAAATCATCTTTACTTTTGGCAGTCGAGGTTGTATCATCTCCATTTCTCATAATATTAGTAATACTTCCTCCCTGATGCCAAGTTCTTTTCATATAACCTATTTCTTTAGGCTACTTATCCAATATATTGAATGAATAAGGAATATAAAAGATTATGCCCAGCCATTTATCTGTTCTAATTTGAAACCTCACAGTTTTACCTTGTTCTATTTAAATGATTTACCCATTTAGGGAATTCATAAATAAAAAAATAATTAACATGTGTTATTTATGATTGCATAAGTTTTTAAAACATGATTTATTATTCAGATGGACACCTAATCGATAACAGCAATAAGCGCATAGATTTACCTTAAAATATAAATGCTCAAGGCTTAAAATTCAGTCTTACTATCTGTAAATGAGAGAATGAGATTAGGTGCATCTTTATTAGTCAGGACTGAGTTGCAAAGGACATAATAGTTTAAAATTATATTAAGCTACAAGACAAATTATTTACTTATTGAAAAACAATAACAAAAATCTACTGATTGAGCTATGTTCAGACCTATGTTCCAGAAGCTTGAATAATTTCAAAAAGGTTCTGAGTCTAAAATGTCCTTAAAAAAACCTGTGATTGTTTCTCAATGACTATCCATTGAGCTCATGTGTCCATTTCTGAATCAATCTCAGTAGCCGGGCTAACCAACTATGTTAATATCCTTTTCCTTGTATATCCTTTCAAATAAGGCCAAAATTTTATCTCAGTCTGTGGTCTGAAAATGATGAGATGACTTGCTGAAGGAAACGATGTGCTGTTTTTTTTTTTCTGTAAGAAAGGATGCTCATAAGGAAAAATATGATAGTCCATTCTGTAATCCTAAGAGTCATTCTAAGAGCCATCCCATGTTTCAATCCTATAATTCTATACCCTTTATTCTCAACCTGATGCTTCACTTCTGATCCAATAAATAAGGAAAACAGGAGGTGACACTACCACATAACCTTCATGGCACTGGTCTTCCATAAATCATCAGTGATCTATTCAATAGGCCTTATTTCCTCTCACAGTAAAAGACATACAGGAATACATACACTACTGAAATATATATAGAACAACTTATCCTCCCTTACAGGAAAGCCCTAATTAGTTAATAAATTATCCAAACAAAAATAAAATACCAGTTTCATTCTACAATATAGTGCTTTTCATTCAATTTGAGGACTTGCTGGTGCTCTACAATACAGTTTTACAAAATAGTTTTTTATGCATACCAAACATTTCAAGATATAATATCAAGTAATTTAAGATATAATATGAAATATTGTATCATTTTATTACATAATAGAGCATGCTATAATATAAATATTATGTCATTGTATTTCTATAAATAGTAGATCTGTGTTAACCCTAGTTATCTAGAGAAACAGAACTAGTGACACTCCTCTATGTACAAGGAAGAGCTTTCTATGAAGAAGTGCTTGAATATGAATGAAGCCGCAGTGACAGTCCCAGGAATCAGAAAGACAAAAGGGCAGGAAAGGGGGAGGTTCCCAGTTGCAGTCACTTCTATGAAAGCCACACGCCCAGGGAGACGTGTGATCTGACAATGTGATCAATCAAATGTAAGTTGATAGGATAGTTAAGATTTATTGTGCCAAACTGGCTGGTAAACACATGTTGGATTAATTGAAGGGCAGAGAGATAAATCGCTCTGTCAGTCTCACCTTTCTAGTTCTCAGGTGTCCTGCTTTCTGATGGTCAAACTAGGTTGCAGTAGCCAGTTCCCTGCTTCAGCTGGCAAGGTTTACTTCCTGCAAGACATCCTTGAGGAAAAAGCACAAATAGACCTACCCTGATGCTGCCCTGCATGCTGGAGCAGATTCATGGAGTCTCCTGTCAGCACCAAGATGCTTACATGCTCACTAATTTGAGTTACCTCTTACAGGTGGCTTTATTGCTTGTATTATGGGAGATTGAGGAGGACTTTGTACATTGGTGTACAAATTCATAGACATACATAAGTGTATAAGAAAGAGATTTATATATAAGAGCAATTGAACATTGAGAAAACATCCTGGCCCAGTCAAGATCAAGTCCGTAAATCCTAGATTAGCCTATATGTCCAGTATCAGTCTATAAAGTCCTCTTCAGACTCACACATTTGCAATGATGCCAAGTGCATCATGCCAAGTGGACTAACGTTGGATTTATGGGCTTGGGTAGCACTGGGTTGGAATGCTATCTTAGTGTACCCTTATCCTTTATATAAAACTCTCTCTTATATATACGATTTTTCTGTGGTATGTTTCTCTAGTTTATCCAGAATAACACATTATGGTAGCTTGTGAGTAGGGTACTGGAGAAACAAAAGATGGAAAGTAGATGTTTGTTTGACCTCTCCTTCATGGTAGTATTTCTTTGGTTAGTCAGAGGTCAGATAAAGTCACACTGTTTATTCTGTTGTTGTCTGGGAAGAACATGGGAAGTTTGTTTGGTTTTAATCTTCGGCTATTCCTGTTTTAAATGGTGAAAATGAATGTGATTAATGTATATTTTGAGCTCAGAGGTAGAAATCTCCATTTGAATTTTTCAATGCTGCTTAAGGAAAATGATTGACAAAAGGTCAAAATACCTGACAGCCTGGATCTGGCATAATGCCAGATAAGAGAACTTATCCCACATTTTTGTATAAATCAAATAGTTTAGACAAGGATTTACTTTTGCTAAATAACTATTGAACTTGACTGTTTTAAGAATTGAGTTTAGTTTCTGATTCTATTTTTGTTTATATGGATTTCTTCTGCTTATTATCAATATAATGATTTATAGAAATGTTTGTTGGGAAGACTGAAAATGGAAAGCTTGCAAGTCCACTTGCTTTCAGCCATTAAAACTTGATTAGATGGGTTTAGGCCATGCCTACAAAGAAAGCTTTGAAAACATATGCCCCACCCAATGCTTTAGAGTACTCAGGAATCAGTGGTCTATATTAGAAGCTGGAAAAAAACTGGAACCATGAAGCAAACTCCTCTGTAGTACTGATTATTAAAAGGTGTCTGTGGGCAGGCTGAAATGCTTCCTAGGTGACCAACTGGATCTACTTGTTGAGTGGAAATGGGAGAAATGCAGCAATAAAGAGATAGGTTGAGTGTGACCACTGACACCTGTGGACTTCATTTAAAATAGAGCAGGTTGACTGCCTGGCAAGACTGGGATAGGCCTTTTAAGTATTGACGAGAGTCCATGGTCTAAAAGCAAGATGACTAAGTGAGACCGCCCAAATTGAGTTGACCAGAACCCGAAAAGGAGGTTTTTGAGTCTGTGAACTAGTGGATATTGTTCTTGATGTTATGAATGGCCTGTCCTGATTTCACTTTGCTTATGGAAGAGCACTTCACAAGGTTCTAACTGGATTGGAACCCTTCACATAGAGAAATACGATTGTTTCCTCAGAGCACTAGTGTGCTAGTCTGAGTAGACTAGAGAAACAAATTCATAGACATACATAAGTGTATAAGAAAGAGATTTTTATATAAGAGCAATTGAACATTGAGAAAACATCCCGGCCCAGTCAAGATCAAGTCCGTAAATCCTAGATTAGCCTATATGTCCAGTATCAGTCTATAAAGTCCTCTTCAGACTCACACATTTGCAATGATGCCAAGTGCAGGATGATCACAGGTCAGTGGGTAGAAAGTCTTTGGATCCAGTGACATTGGAAACATTCCAGTGCAGGCAGAGGTCTCTGCATAGCTACTCCAACACCCAGGTCTGCATCAGGATGGATCCATGTGTCTTGTCAATTGCTGTATCTCTCAGGGTGTGAGAAGAGAGTTTCCTACCTCTAAGGAAGAAATAATGAAATTCCCAGAATCCTTAGGGAAAGGCTATGTCCATACAGGAGTCTCTTTGACTGTGACCCACTTGACAGAGTAGACACCACCCCTTCACTCTCAATCCTCAAATTGACAAATGATTATATATCTACCACAACTGGGTTGATCGAAGTGGTCAGTATAGAAATTTGGTACCCAAAGTTGGGGAAATAAAGGCAAGAAGGGGTGGCTTATAAACTTTTGTAGGTGGAGGAATATATTCATAGCATTACAGGATTAAGGTGTAGGTGTTATTTAAATGAAATTGTAAGGCTAAAGAATTGTACATACTCCTAAAAGCCAACAGATGTTGAATTATTTACAGACCTTTTTGTTGTCATTGGTTTTCATTATTGTCTTATTTTGTTTTCTTTTTTGCTTTGTCTTGTTCTGTCTTGTTTGTTATGCATACTATTATCTCTGCAGGTCTATCTAGATAATATGGGTTGAATAAACATTCTGGAGGAGAAAACAATGAGACTGAGGGTTCCAGAGGGACATGGGAGAGGGGGAGGTGGGGGAAAGGAAGTGGTGTTAACCAACACAGGGCCAGGAGAACAACAAGTGATTCAAAATCAGTGAAAAGGAAGGTGTAAAAAGCCTGGTAGGGCTTGATCTGATGGTTGAACCAGGGTGAAGCTGCCTTAGTCGTTCCCTGCTTCAGATGGTAAGGCTCACTTCTTGCAAGACCTCCCTGATGCAGCCCTAGGTGCTGGAGCATCTGTGGAGACTCCTAGTTCTGAGATGCTTACATGCTCACTGATTTGGCTTTCCTCCTGAAGTTGGTGTCATTGCATTTGTTTTGTGAGTCTGAGGGGGGATTTGTAGATTGATGTCAGACATATGACTACTGTTGGATTTATAGGCTTGGGCACCCCTGAGTTGGGATGCTTTCTTAATATACCCTTGCATTTTATATAGAACTCTCTCTTATACATATGAGTTTCCATAGATGTGTTTCCCTAGTTTACCCACACTAACACGGTTGGCATAAAATCATCTAATTACTACAAGAAATATGAAATATGATCTATAATAAGTCAAAATATATGAACTAATATAAAATATAATATAAAATAACCTTAATATAGCATGAAATATAAAATGGATTAGCTCTTTATATATATTAAATATAAAATGTACTGTTACATCTTGAAATACACATCACTGGAAATCTATTTTCAAAGCTATATGTTTTAAAATTTCTTAAATCATTTCATTGCAGGCTCATACAACTCTTACCATAATCTATCCACCCATCCATCCATCGTGTCAAGTACATTTGTACATTTGTTGCCATCATCATTCTCAAAACATATTCTTTCTATTTGAGCCCTTGATATCAGCTCCTCATTTTATTCTTGCTCTCCTCCACTGTTCTTCCCTCCCTCAAGAACCCTTACTAATTTATCAGTTATTATTTTTTCATGTCAAACTGTTTGATATCTTCCTTCACCCTTTTCTATTGTCCATTACAAATCTGGCTACACCAGAGCACATTCATTGGTACAAATGCATATGCAGAATCCAGAACAAATAAACCTATCAGGACCAATAATGAGAGTAGCAATATCATGAGGGTAGAGGAAAGGTGGAGAAGGAAAACTGATCAAAATGATTGATGTACAAAACCACACCCTCTTGAGCCTCCCAGGGGGACATATAATACAACAGAAGTGTGGGTAAAGGGAGACAGCAGATGGTGTAAAATATGATTGTAAAAGTATTATCAAGGGTTCACAAGGGTGAGAGAGTGGGGTGAGGAGGGGAAAAAAGAGGAGTTGATACAAAGGGCTCAAGTAGAGAGGAAATATTTTGGAAATGATGTTGGCAACATATGTATATGTGTGCTTGGGTACAGTTGCTGTTAGAGCTGCAAGACTCCACAATAGGATGTTTTTTTTTTTAATGTAAAACTGAACAATGAAAAAAGAGTGATGAGATAGAAGTGATGGGGAATAACTAGTGACTGCAAACATTTCTTCGTGTTTATCAGAGTGTCCTATGAACCAGCTACTTTGTGGGAGGAGATAAGGCTGTGTGTTTTCCCTATAGAATTAGTCAGGGAAGCTATCTCTATTCCACAGGGTTTCTATGGATGAAATTGACTTTATTATGGCAGTGGATTTGGGGCCATAATTTTCAGCTGGAACACAGAGGAGAAATTGCTGCTTATATCTAATGGCAGAGGTCAGGGATGCTACTAAATTAATGGTTGTACACAGAAAAGCCCGTTCACACACCAGGGAAGTAACCTGCACAAAATGATACCAAGGTTGGGAAACTCTATTTGCCTTTTTAATTTAATCTTCAACATAGTTGCCTCCTGATTTCAATCTATTTCTTATTATCCCAGAAATAATTATCTCATAAATAGAGGTCACTACATTGTACTTTTCAAGGCATAAAAAACAATATGTGTGTGAACAATGAACAAAAGGACAATTTTTGCCAAATTATTCATAAATGAGAATAAACATTTCAATCTCCCCAATCCAACACATTCTAAGGATGCTTGGGTACTCGAAGTTTAATATAAAATTAAAGGAAAATAACCACAAGATAGAGGAGAACTAGGGTAGGGCAAGGAAATTCCTTTTGTTATAAAATTACAAATTTTCTGATCTTCCACTACTTAAGAGAACTTGTAGTCAAATTATATACAGTATTCATTTGAGAGTAAATTTAAGAGCTACAAACTTTTCCTTTTTATATAAACTCTACAGCAGATTTCCCTATTTTGAATAAAAATATAATTGTAAGTAAAAATAAAAGTGATAAACACTTTATCTTTAAACATTTAAGTATGTAAATATTTAATCTTAAGGAAATTTCTTCTTCAAAGAAAAACACACAACACCAATTTCTTTCAAATTGTACACCTTCCATACACCTTAGTTTCCTCTGTACACTATGTATGCTATATGTATGTTGTGCACATTATCTGAATATATTGTGTGCAAAAAAACCCAGTCTTCTGGCTGAGCCCCGGTGGCATAGTGGTTGTGTGCTGAACCGCGGCCCACCAGGTTGGAGGTTCAAATCTAGCAGCAAGGCTGGGCTTCCTACTCCCACCACCAGGGCAGTGATGCCCCCCACCCCAAAGAACAAACAAACAAACAAAACCAGTTTTCATGGGAACCGATATCGCCATGAGATGATTTCGTATCTATAGTGAATCTCCACATTTCTCCACAATTACCATAAAAAATTCTTTATTCACTGACAATATTTCTTTTTTTTTTTTTAGTTTGAACATTTTTTATTAGGCTATGAAAATGTCAATGATTTTTCATGGTAGTCACATTATAAAGTCTTTTAGCACTTGGTAGTTTACAATGGTCCAAGTGGTGGAATGATACATCTTTTTTTTTCTTTTTTTTAAAATTTTATTGGGGACTCTTACAGCTACTACAACATTCAGCACATCATTTGTATCAAGCACATTTGCACACATGTTGCCACATACATTTCCAAACATTTTCCACTTGAAGCCTTGGTACAAGCTCTTCTTTATTCATATTTTTTTTTGGGGGGGGCATCACTGCTCTCCGGTGGTGGGAGTAGGAGGCCCAGCCCCACTGGTGGAATTGAACCTCTGTCCCAGTGGGCTGCAGTCCCGCGTGCAACCACTACGCCACCAGGGCTCAGCCCCTCAAGCTCCTCTTTAAAAAAACAAAAACAAAAAAAAAAAAAACCTCCCCTTTTCCCTCCCCCCCTTTTTTTTAATGAATCATTTTATTGGGGCCCATAAAACTCCCATCACAATCTCCAACAACATCAGTTGTATGCAGGCCACTTGTACACACCCATTGTCATCATCAGTCTCAAGACATTCTCCCTCCCTCCAGGCCCCCATTATCAGCTCCCTGTATTACCCTTCCTGCTCCACTTCCCCTTGAACCCTTAGTAATTTACAAATTACTTTTTTTCGTTCCGTACACTGTACAATCTGTCCCAACACTCACTTCCCTGTTGTCCGTGCCCCAGAGAGGAGGCTACGTGTAGATCCTTGAAGTTGGTTTTCCCATTGTATTCCTCCATCCCTCCACCCTCCTGGTGTTACCACTCTATTGCTAGTCTTGATGGATCATCTATCCTAAGTTTTCCATGTTTCCAACTTCACTGTATGTCTCCTGGTCTAACTGGATTTATGTGGCAGAATTGGGGTCATGATAGTGAGTGGGAGGCAGCGTGGGAACTAGAGAAAGGTTGCATATTTCATAGCTCCTACACTGTATCTTAACTGGCTCATCTCCTCCTTGTAACTCCTCTGCAAAAGGATGTCACGGGCTTTGGATCCCCAATTAATCCCCCTCATTAATAATAATAATATAATTTTAGCTCATTGATGCCAGAGACTGGATCCCTTCACCACCTCATGATCACACATTTGTCCTCAGGGATCATATCAAGAAAGTGAGCATGCAATGTTGCGCTTTTTAGTTCTTGAAGCCTGATATCTTATCCCTTTGACACCTCATGATTCCACAAGCTAGTGTGCTTCTTCCATGTGGGCTTTGTTGCTTCTGAGCTAGATGACTGCTTGTTTACTTTCAAGCTTTTAAGTCCCCAGACACTCCATCTTTTGATAGGCAGGCACCATCAGCTTTCTTCACCACCTTTGCTTATGCACACATTTGTCTTCAGTGATCATGTCGGAAAGGTGAGCATCTTGGAATGCCAATTTAATAGAACAAAGTGTTCTTGAACTGAGGAGATACTTGAGTGGAGGTCCAATGCCCATCTGTTGTCCTAATACTAACCCTATAAGTATACACATTAATCTCTTTACCCATCCTCACTTATAAATAAATGCCCCTATGTACATACCTGTATTTGAACCTCTATAAATCTTCATTATCCCCAAGTTCCTTCCTCTATTTCCATTTGCTTCCCTCTTGTCCCATCATCATGTTCACTCTCCACTTGGGTTCCTGTCCCAGCGAACCTTCAGGACAATAATCCCACTCAGAACAGCTACTGCACAAAGAGGACTACATGGCCAACCCCATTATGAAATATGGCTGCCCTCGCAGACCCAAGGCCTGTCGGGGTCAGGAAGAAGAAGTGGGGTCAAGATTATACCCTGTCCGGCACAACCACACCAATGTAAAGCACTAAGAATGTGCAACAGAGCGTAGAGTCACAGATGGAGTGCCAAGGATATACTTTGGGGCCAGGGGATTGGCACCCCATCCAAATGAACCAGGGGACACTCTAGGAGGTCAACTACAGACCTTGAACGTTCTACAGGTTCTTGTATTGCTATTATTTTTATTATTCTGTTACATATTGTATAGTACATAGAGGGGGTTTCCTGCTGTTTTAGCATTGTTTTCTTTGCTTAAGTTTCTCCATTTTAGGAGACCTTTCTTGTACATATTGCTACCTCGACAGGTCTATCTAGACAAGATATACTGGACAAAGAGGTTGGAGGCGAAAATGACAGGACTGATGGCTCCAGGGTAGGGGACATTGAAGAGGGGGAGGAGGGGGAAAGGTGGTGATGTTGACCAGCCCAAGTAAAAGAGAATAACAATTGATATAAATGCAGGGACAAGGTGGGTGAGAGAAGGCCAATAGGGATTGATCAAGACTATTGTAACAGAGAAAAAATACTGACAATATTTCTTTAAGAAATATGATAGCATTAAACACCTAGAGTGTACAGTAATGTATTGATTTGCTAAAGCAATGGATCCACTACTTAAGGGAACTTGTTATTGGTGTTTTCCATAGATTTGGCTTTGACTTGTAGCAAATCTGTACAAAAAAAACACAAAAGGATGCCTAGTCCTCTACTATTTGAATACATGAATCCATTGTTATGGCCACTTTGTGTTTTAAGACACTTTCTAGGGCTGAGCTCCAGTGGCGTAAGTGGTTGAGTGTGGAACTGCAGCCTGCAGTCTTGGCGGTTCAAATCCAGTGACAACTCTAAGGACCAGCACTGTGTAGCGGCCATGACCACCAGAGGCAGTGATGCCACCCACCCAACCCCCCCCCCCAAAAAAAAGAACCTTTCTTCCCAGGGCTTCATCTAATCCTAAATACAACAGTACTCTTTGATAGCTCATGTGGTTTGTATTGGCCAGATTTACAGAAATAGATCACTTTTCTCTTGTTAGTCTGTATTGACATGAAAGCTCTCCTGAAACCTTTCCACCAAGAGAGGCATTGTCAGCAATTGATAGTGTTGACATAGTTTTCAGCATCACAGATATATGAATAAACCACATTCAGATAAACTGATGGATAAATAATGATGGGAAAAACACATTCCGTATTATTGTAATGGTGTGAAGCAATGAATAGTTTCCTAATGGTTGAAGGAGGCACAAATTATTAGTAGAAATATACCTAGCCTTATTTGTCTAAGAATTGTTTTTCTTTATTTTTAGTAAATTTTGTCTCTTTTACACATTTAAACTACACATTTTTATTCATAATTGATTATTGACAGATTTTTTACCCAACTAAGTTCCTTTTTGCTCTATAATGGAAAAGCAAATACTTTAGAAAGCAGTGAGTAAAAAAAATCCAAGGTGACAAAATCTCCCTCTGCAAAGTATTTCTCCTACTGTAGAGAATAATTATAGTCCAAGCATGCTTTGCTTTACCTAGCTTCACTTAAGCAGAACACCTAGAAAGTTGATCATTTTCCTTTTTAGGAATTTCAACACTCGAGTAAAAGCTTGCCTGTACAAACTTAGTGTAAATTACTTAGAAGTACAGGTCTTATATGCATTACCAAACAAGGTCACAATAAAGAGCCAGAAATATTTTAAAGCCATATGGAACTTTAAAATTACAAAACAAAAAAATTAAAGGATTAAAAACCACATCCCAATTGGTTATTGATAGATATATTAGTCATTATATGGGTTATTCAAAGAGATCATGAAAAAACTATGGATGTAAATTATTTTAATTAAAATAAAATTGTACTACCTTGTTGAGAGATGTCTAAACAGGTTCTAACTTAATGATTAAGATTATGTGTCAAGCTAGCTTAGCCAAAATTCTTAGTGGTTTGGCAATGAAGACATAGTAAATTCCTGTTCTCCACCTCCCCATGAAAAAGCCCCTAGAGCAGAGGTTCTCAATTTGTGGATCACAATCCCTTTGGGGATCAAACGATCCTTTAACAGAGGTCACCCAATTCATAAAAGTAGCAAAATTACAGTTATGCAGGAGCAACAAAAAGAATTTTATGGTTGGGGGGGTGGTCATCACAATATGATAAACTGTATTAAAGGGTCGAGGTATTAGGGAGGTTGAGAATCACTGCTCCAGAGGATTGGTTGCTAGATTTATTTGGTCTGATGTCCATTTTTCTAGGAAAAAAAAGTTTCTTAGTACCAACTCTCACCAGCAATTAAAATCCTCATGCTATAGTCCATAATCCAAAAAAAAGTATTGGTATTTGCTTTTTGCAGACTTATCCATTGAATAGTTCCAACAACCCCAATGGTAGAATCACACATTGTGTTGAACAGAGTTGTTGGGTATGGCCTGCTTACCAAAGAAGCAGGCATTGTGGAAAAGCTTGCTTGTTAGACTGTCATATTTTTCTGCCAATCATCAGAGTCATCAGTAATTTGCCATTTTACCAGTTGAAGTTGGATCCATCCATAAGCCTCATCTGCCAACCTTGGAATCTGTGGTCTCCTTGGAAATTTTGGAATCACTAGCCCCTTTACTTACATGAGTTAGAAGAAACCTTCAATCATCTGATTCATGGACTTGGAATTTATCTGTTTGTAGAATTGTATGAGTCATTTTCTTGATATAAACCTCTGTCTATAAGAAACCCTGGTAGGATAGTGAGTTATGCTTTGAATTGCTAACTGAAAAATTTGTAGCTCGAAAGTTCCAGTAGCTCTGTAACAGAAAAACTGAGGCTCCCTAAGGAGTCACAGTCTTACAAACCTACAGGGGCAGTTCTGCCCTAATGTATGAGCTTGGGAGGGGGGTGTTTTATTTTGTTGATTTTTATAAGACATATATAACTTCACTGTTTTGCTTCTCTAGAGAACCCAGTCTAAGTCAAGCCACTAAGCAGAATAAGACATCAATTTGCAAAGAGCCCTTAGTTGGGCAATATATATTTTGATAAAAATGAAGCAAGAGCAAGCATCAAATTTAAGGGGAAAATTAAGAAGAATGCTGAAATAATGGATGCTCAAAGTCAATAGTTGGCAAAAGGGTAATTCATTTTAATTAGGAATATGATAATGGTCAAGATGAAGCTCAAAGCAGCAATTTTTTTTCAAAGCAGCAATTTTTTGAGGAAAATATTCAAACCTTTATATGCTAATTGAAGATAATTGATTACTAACATCAGAAACAATATCAAACAAATAAACAAAGAGAAACAATATCAAACATCAATGACATCTCAACTAGTTCAGTTTACACAATTCAGGCTAAAAAAATGAAGTTCATCAAAATTTCTGCTATATGGGTGCCAAAATCACTCATCCCTTAGCTCATTCCAGATTAGCCACAGACAAGAGCAGTTTGCAATGAAAAAATTAAATAAGTAGCCTACAGATCCTGGAGAATTTCTTGGAGAATTATAACAGAATATGCATTTAATAGTTTCAATGAGAAAAGAAAGCTAACGTCTGATAAGACTATCAAGAAGCAGAAGTGGTCCGACCAAGGTAAGCAGTCACTTCAACAGTATTAGGGGATGGTCAATAAATTTTGTTTGTTGAGTTTCTGGAGAGTCAATGAATGACAACTTCTGATTATTAGAAGAGTGTTTTGAAAAGACTAGGCAAAGCTTTAGCACAAAAAGTCTAGGAAAAGTTTATCTGAGAGTACTTTTCCCCCATGACAAAGTTCTCTAATTCCTCTTACCAAATAAAAGTGACTCAATATGAAATCATCAAGCAAAACATTGAAATCTTGGCTTCTGCAGACTTTTCCCTCCAAGATTGAAAAAATATTTAAATAGTTCACATTATTCTTCAGCCAATAAAGTAAAAAGGTTAAGTTGACATGGTAAACCCTCCATTTTTCAGACATGTATGTTCATATCGCAACTCTTATTGAGCTGTAGTCAATATGAGACTTCTGGTCATATGTGATGTATTGAAATTCTACATTCTATGCATTCTATTCTACATTCTATAATTCAATTATGGAGGGAGAGTTCTCTTTGGCTATGATTCTATTGTGGAGAGAGAGTTACAACAGTACAATGGGTTATATCTTGAACTTAGCAGAGGGTGTGGAACAGATCAGACTTTGTTTCATTGAGGACATCTTTAAGTCCATTTGATTAGAGAGTATACTTTAAGATCATGCCATCTTCCATTTTTCTTAGGGCTATGGCCATCTAAAAGACAAAAACCACATTTCCATAAAAGCCATTCCTCAGACTATAAAATCCATCTGGGACACAGAGAACACACAGTACCAGTGGAAGAGCACAACTAAGATCTCTGTCTAAAGTAGCAGAACTTCCAAGATCAAATGTACCAGAGACTGGTATGGAGCATCAGAGGAACAGAGTGAGTTTGGAGTGCCTTTGACTCATCTAGCTATAGAATTATGATATAAAAAAATAGTTGACTTCGTCCATAGAGGCAAAGAGCAAGCAAGGGATCATGTGGATCAGAGACAGAAAACCATAGAAAAACTTATCTGCTGGCAGAGGAGAGGGGTTGTTGTGAGCAATGACTGTGTCCTTACTCTTTGTTGATTCTGATCTATAGTAATCAATTACATCCTCTGATCATTCACTGCCATTCAATCAGTTCTTACTCAGCAACTCCATAAAACACAGTGACCTATAAATACTTATAAAAGTCTGAACCCTCGCTAGAAGAGAAGTAGGAGGTTTTGAACTGCTGACTTGTAGTTAGCCAGCGAATGAGTAATACACTCGGCCAGCAGGAATCTAGATTAACTAATGTTCTTATGATTCATTGAGTTGGCACCAAATCATATCAACCCTATGTACAACAAAACAAAATACTGCCCATTCCAATGCCATTATCATAATTATTCTCATATTTGAGCCCGTCTACACAGCCACTGTTGTCAATACACCTTGTCTAGTCTTCCTCGTTTTAGAAACACTGCTACTTTACCAAGCTTGATATATCTAACAACATGTCCAAAGTACAGACGACCAAGTCTCTCCATACTTGCCTCTAAGGAGCATCCTGGCTTTATTTTCCAAGAACAGTTTGTTTGTTCTTATAACAGTCCATGGTAATGTCAATTTTCTTAATGTGTACCATAACTTCAACACTTCAGGTTTTCTTTGGTCTTCTCTGAAAAACTTCCTAATGTTAGTAATATCTGGGGATTCTGTATGGCTGAAATAAATTATATAGCCCAGCATAGAAGTAGAGTACCCCAGGAGGATTAGTTGATATCCGAGTAGGTGAATAAGGATGAAGAGTTCCCCTACCTCATGGCAATAGAGAAACTAAAGGAGGTCAGATGTGGTCCTGATGCAGTTTACTATCCCCATCACTAGCAAAGTTGTCTTGACCTTGATTCAGTTTGTTTTAAGAAATACATTTTGCAGTTTTATTTCTTTTTTCATTTTTTCATGCTTTTAAAAATTACATTAATTCATTTCAATAGGCTAAAAACTCTCCATATAGAGAGGTTTGAAGTTTGATTGCATAATATATCAATAACTAATGCACAGTAAAACTATGTACTGGATCCAAGTTTAACAGTTTAGCCATATAAAATGGCACCAGCATTAACAGAAATATTCTCAACTCTGACATTATGTTCAATAAATGTATTAATTGTTTAATAAATGTATTAATTGGACTTTAATATATATGTCATATTATCCCATAGTTCAATCCTGTCAAGCGGTATTGTACAATTGCTACCAAAATCCATTTCCAAAAATTCTTTTTCTTCCTGGACTCCTTGACATTATCTTCTTTTTACCTTACCCGCCTCCCCCACCACCACTTTACCCATCCCAACTCCCAAACCCTTGTTTTACTTGCTGTCCCTAAAGGATCATCAATCCTAAATTTTACAGATTAAAAAACAGAAAAAAAGTATAACAAAACTTCAAGAGTGTAATCCTCAATGACATAGCACCTCTTAAGACTTACATAAGCTCTAATATTACCAAACAAAATAAAAATAGAGAAAATGTTGAAAACCAGATCAGGTCCAGCATGCCTAACGTCTTCATGGTTCAAGTTAGGTTTATCCCTTTGATCTTCTATACTTACCTCTCCACTCTGTGTAGTAACTATTTTCTTCTATAGGCTAAAAACCCTCAATTATGGAAGGTGGGGGGGAGATCACGGAAGACTGAATTCCTAGTTCTCACATATGTGTCTTACAACTTATAAAGATCCTAAGTGCCACCCAATGAAAAACCTCCCAATTCCCACCCTCAGCACTGTCTTATTGTCATAGCTGTGCCATTGCAGTCATTCTGTGAATACATCTTGCTTCTGTCTTTATCTTTCCTGTTGGCCCACCTATTTTACCAAACATGAGATCCTTCAGGAAGTTGTCCCTCCTGACAACATGGCAAAAGTAAGTGGGATGAAGTTCTACCATTTTACCTTCTATGGCACATTCTGTTGTACTTCTTTCAAGTCAGATTAATTCATTCCTCAGGGGGTCCATAGTGTGTTCAGTATTCTTTGGCAATGCCATAATTCAAATGCATCAATTCTTCACTGTTCTTCCTTAATCATCACCCAACTTTCATACACAAATAAGACTACTAACAATATCATGATTTTGATGAGGTATGCATTAAAATTCAATATCCATGATTTTTCTTAAATTGTCTTAACACTTCAAGATTATTTTTGCAGAAGATTTGTCCCATGCGATGTAGTGTTTAATTTCTTGAGTACTGCTTCCATGAACTTTGATTATGGATCCATGTAATATAAAATCCTTAACAATTTCAAACTTTTGCCCATTTATCTTGATGTTGCTTATTGGTTCAGTTGTGAAGATATTTGTTTGCCTTGTGTTGATGTGTAATCCATATTGAAGGCTATAGTCTTTGGTGTTCATCAATAAGTGCTTAAATTTTTCTTTATCTTTGGCAAACAGTGTTTTCAGCTAGACTAAACAGAGTTAAGTGGAGAGATACATATAGGAGATCAAAGGGATAAACCTAACTTGAACAGCTAAGATGTTGTCAGTTGATCACATCTTTTAGGGATGCTGAACCTGATCTAGTTTTGAACATTTTTTGTATTTTTATTAAGATACTTATGAGTCATCTTTTCATTCTGAAATTGTGTTCTTCATATAGTCTAGTTTCTCAGACTACATTATGTCCTCACTGTACAGACTGAATAAGTATGATGAAATGATACTACTCTATTGTTGCAGATCTGCACAGTCTTGTTCTCATTATATATTATTAAATCATTTTTTATTTTAGTCCTGAAAACTGTAATGTCAATATATTAAATTTAAAAGAATTTCAAAGATATTCTTACTAGAGATGGTGCTTAAAGAAAGAAAATGCTTCTGACATCACCCCACACACTTTTGGCTCATCAATTTCACTCTTGTACATATTAAGGAATCAAATCAAAATCTATTTGTTCATTGTGTTTAGTTGTTGAAAAATGTCATTTTAGATCATCTGTTTATAAATAAAGTCCTTGATTGATGCAAATGATATGATCAAGTGTTAAAAACTTGGCAGTTTGAACACCCACAGCAATGAACTGCGATCTTTTTGATGTAGAATACAAACAATGAAACCCTATTACTATGACTTAAAATTGGCAAGTGAGCAATAGATTTTATATTGATTTATTAATAAATAACCAAGCTTGGATCACAAAATAAATTCTGCTTCAAATGCTTGTTTTGTTAGAAAGACCTCTACAGAGCAGGTAGTAACAATATTCCAGGGCTATTAACGTTGTATCACATTCTAAATGCTATGAGACATTTTATTTACTGTAGGACTTTTGACATTTTTGAATTAAAGAAAAAAAGAAAAATTAAAGTTAACAAATGTCACTTTTAATTAAGATACCTTGAAGTTCCTTGTATTGATTTTTTAAAGTAGATAAATAGAATAAAAGTGCTAGCTTGTGCCTATTCCCTGGAGAGTACAGCAATTACAGATGGATTAATTTGTTTTCTAAGAAAAACAATCTCCACTCTAGTTGCATTTAATTGATTTTGAGGAAGGAAAAATAACTATCCTATTAACAAAGAATAAAGCTGTTTCACTGGCCTTCAAGAAATAACTTGGCATTATTGATTTCGTCACTGCATCCTCCTTCCTTCCAGAGCCTTCTGTTGACCTGGTATAATCACAGAGCAGTGTGCATCTGAAATTGAAGTCTCAGTAGGGGCAATCTTTCTCTTTTCTCACTGTGAAAAAAAAATAACTAGGAAAGAATGAGAAATAACGCTGCCATTACCAGTGAGCTTCCATTCAGCACCATATAACAGTAATCAGTAAGTAGTATTGTAGGTCACTCACCTTTTTTGACATTCTGAGTTTTTGTATATTATTCTTGGGGAAAAGAGTGAGAATCAATGCATGACATGGTAATTTCTCTGTCAGGGCATGAGATGAGGCTATGACCTAAATATATTCATGCTGCCAAACTGCTTAGTGTCTATAGAACAGCAACACCAAGTACATTTCTGCAAGACAAGGAAAATTGTGGCAAATGGCTACACAACAAAGAATGCAAACAGATACATCAGTACACTCCCGTCTCCAGTATTCATTGTGCCAGAAGATCCATTGCTCTCCAGACATTTTGTTGTTTGACTACAGTTGCCCACATGTGAACCATATTAATTTGAAAAGAAAAGCAATACCTGACATTCAAAGACTTGCCCCGTATTTTAAATTTGAAGTCCATATTTGAAGTAACCCTTTTATTATGATTGATATATGTTAATATAATGAAAATTTTTATTTTTATTTTGTTGTGTTTTGTTTTAGAGTCAATCTCAACCTTTAGTTGTTTTGGCACTCTCAGGCTTCATGAAGACAACACTATTTGTCTTTTATTCCTCCTATAACCCCTCAAGGAAGCCTTGAAGTTATAGTGGTTACATGTTGGGCTGCAATCCTCATGGTTGGCAGTTCTAAGCCACCATCAGCTTCATGAAAGACTAGGCTTTCAATTCTTATTAATAGGTAGTGTCTCAGAAACTCAAAGGCAGCATTTATTTCATGACAGTGAGTTTGATTTTGGTCTATAACCTCTCAACAAAGTAAGATTCATCTTACTTCACTACTTTTCAAGTCATCTTTGATCAAAGATCAATTTTTCTTATTTCTAACCCAGCACAGATCAATGCATGGTTTTCTGCATATGTCTATTATCCAGATCATTGTATGATTTATCATATAAACTGGTCATACATACTTTGTTCCATGAGTTGAGACATTTAATATGTTTACTTGGATGTCATGAAAATGTCACATTGCTAGGGAAAAATAAAGAACACTTCTGCCATTCAGTTAACTCAGCTTCACAGAAATGTCAAGTTTCTAAACACCTTAGTCTAATTGTTGCATTTACCTCATCCGGGACGAATAAAGGGTTTAAAAATTAGCCTCAGTCCATAGAAAACACTAAATATCTGTGAGTCATGGGACCTATATTTTAATCTAGATCAGGAGTGCTCACATTTTTTCAGCATAGGAGCTATTTATAAAATGATCAAGTCAAACAAAATGATCTAACAACTAAAAATATGAAAAACATTTATTTATTACATTTATTTATAAATGCATTGAGAATTCTTGGTATGTACAATGGATGTTTATGTACCTTTCATAATTGCATGAGTCCATATTGCACAACACAGCGCAATTAACTATGTAAACTTTTTGTCATTACCTGAGTTTACTGTGATGACCTGCATGGAATGGGAAGAGCCAGGAATACCTAGTGCACATATTAGCTGCTGACAGCCAACCTTAAGAACACTTCCAAATGATCATCAGTCTTGATGGAATGGTACTTGGACTTAATAATCTTCTTTTTTTCGGGGGGTGGGGGGCATACCCAGCGCTGCTCCTGAGAGCCGCTGCTGGATTTTAACTGACAAGCTCGCAGGCCGCAGTCCCGCACTCAACCACTTATGCCACCAGGGCTCAGCCTGGACTTAATAATCTTTATGTGGGAAAAGATTGACTTGCATAAACAAGAAATGCTAAATAATACAATCAAGGAGGTAGCACATTTTCTCATGTTTGGGTACTTTCCCTCTGTGAGTAAGTTCCAGAACTATTTATGCACCTTGAATTTTAGCTGAATGTTGGCTTGTAGTGTCAATATCTCCCATTCCATATGGAAGTGACACATTTTTGTCTTCTTATTTGGTCCAGATCCCCCACTCATTTAAATACCCTTTCCTGCATTTTAGAGAAAAGAAATATAAACTGGTGATAACTTACCTTGTCAGTTTTGCTGCACTTAGCACAGTTGTTTGTGTATGTGCTTGACACCTATGAGTGCATCTGATTGGCTGTGCCATATTTCAATTAATTGACAGGATTGATGATAGATTTAAGTCTATTTTTTAATGGTATGTGACCTTCTACTCATCCTTCATTTGTGATCAATTAGTAGATCACAAGAGATGTATTGAGCACTCCAGATCTGGAGCATAAAGAAATGCAAAACTCATTTAAAATACATAAAAGCTACATATTCACAATTTCAAATATGTTAAAAGCATGTGTGACTTTTAAATTTTGATTTAATAAATAAGAATATAAATTTTTGTACAAATATTTAAAATCTAGAAAGTAACAGAGTACAGAATAGTAAGTGGGATGTTTTACTTGGATGTTTTACTTGATAAGTAATAGATGGTACTTACTTAAACAGGCAAATACAATTGCCAGGTAACAGACATGGGAAGATCTTCCCAGGAACCACCAGCGAGGTTTCACAAGAAGGGGTACCCTGCACTTCCTGGCAGTAAGAAAATTAAGTAAAAGCTAAGTTGACCAAAGTTTCTCAAAATGAGTGAGTATCAATGCCTGCTGACAGACTGCCTTGTATATTGAACAGCAGCTCAAGCAGTTTCTGTGGATCCAGTTCCTCCTCTACACAGCCTGTTTTTCCTGGCCCCTGAAGAAACCCAGCGAGTCAAATCTCTTAATCTGTTGGTCTGTAGGTTTAGATAGCAGACCATGTGGGCAGCTTGGTGCAAACATTTTCAGTACACTTTTCACCATTTTTCTCTCCTTTTCTATCTTTCACCTATTGTCCTCTACCTCTCATGTAACTCACCTCCCCTACACAGTACACAAAATAATACTACAAAAGGATAAGGGTTCCCCACCCATGAGGCAGTTTTATTATTTGCTTTATTTTATCTTGGATTTTTGTAGTATAATTAAATTATTATACTTATATTATTTTTCTCTAGTTTTCAACTACTTTCTCTTCTTCTGACACTACCCAATTCTCCTGACAATATACGTTTTCCTCAGCCAAAAACATACAGACCTTTAGATTTGGTAGTCCCCAACCAAAAAAGGGCTAAGTTAGTCTTCTTCATTTTTCTCCTCTAAGTTCACAGAGGTACCATATCCATGCTACTATAACAACAAAACTCACACCATACCCTCTACCCACACCCAATTTTGTCTCTCTGATCTCTCATTTTCTCCACACATCCACACAATTTGTCCTTTCTCCTATTTTTTCTTTCTTATCTTCCCTCTTTTTTCTCTTTCTTATCTTCCCTCTTTTTTCTATTTCCTTCTTTTACTATAGTTTTCTTATAAACATATATAATGTATAAGTTCATTTATTCTTGTCTGAATATTTGCTTATACTTTCTTCTACTCTATCAATTATTTATTTCTGCTCTCTCTCTTTTTTCCTCATAAAATATATTTTCATGAAACTTAATACTCCTGATTACGTCTCTTAAAAACATTTTGCCATTATACTTACAAATCTGTTGGCCTATCAAGGTAGCTGCTTACAACTTACATTATTTTTATTTTATTCTCTCCTTTCTCTTGCTGCTCCACATTTTGTCCACTTTTCCATCCTCTGCCTTCTTGTCCATTTCACCACCTTATGTTTACAGACTCTTAATTGACTGGCACCATGCTATTAGAGCCACCAACTCCTGCAAAACCAAGAAGCTCACATACTATTAATAGCTATACCATGATGCCAAGGAAATAGTATTGTAACACAATAAAACTTCCCCCAAAAAACTTAGAAAAACAAAGCAAATATACAAACAATTGGAAGTCACCCAAGTCTAGGAAAGCACCCTGTAAAAGAGGTCCTGGAATTACCAGAAATGAAATTTAGAAGAATGATGTTGGGGTTCTTTCAAGAGTTATGGGGAATCTGTATTAGAGCAATGGAAATAAATGAAATACTAAAATTCTAAAACTAAATAAATGTCGGGAGTTAAAAATGCAATAACATAATTAGGTGACAAAGTAAAAGATCTGAGGAATAATACAGAAGGAATAGAAAGTTGATTAGTGAATTCAAAGACTATAACTCTGAAGACAGTTGAAAAGAGAAACAATTTTAAAAAGTGAAAAATTCCAAAGAAAATTCCAAGAATAAGGTTTGGCATTTTCAATGGAAACTACCTATCTCTCACTTAGATTCTAGAGCAAGAAAAATACAGAAAAGTTCTGTTAAAAATTGTATGGGAAAATGTAACAAAGGAGAAGAAAATAGCTATCTAAAAACTTAGTGGACCTTGAATAAGATAGATCCTAAAAGATAAGTATCATAACATATCATAGTTATACTCTCCAATTTCAAGGAACTGGAGAGAATCCTGAAGGCAACTAGAGAAAATAGAACAATCATCTATTTTAAAAAAAGAATAAATTTGTAAGTCCTGATTTCTCTACAGACAAAAAAAGTACTTTAAAAATGAAGAAAAGAACTACCTAACAATTATCTCATATTCAGCAAAATATGAGAAATAAAGGTATTTACCAGAAAGGAAAAACAAAAGGAATCTATCAAAGAAGACCGGCATTTTCATAGGTCACTATGGCCAGAGAATCAGAACAGAGGAATCTGAGACCATCACATAGCACACCACTACAATGAAACAAATTCAACAGAAAATCACTCTAAACAATATTGATGTAGAGGAGCTACACAACCAGTTTGGGGCATAAACCAGCTTGTCTCTCTCACCCCACACACTATACTCTCCTGACTTCTCTGTTTGACTTCTTTTTGTTTTTTTGAATAAAGAGGGACATGAAAGGACTTCAATTTGATGGCATAGAAGAGGTGAAGAAAAAAAATGGAGGAGGTGCTGTCAAATCTCCAAAGAGTTGAGTTAGAAAAATGTTTACAAGAATGAAGTTGCAGATTTGGGTAATGTATTAATTGTACTGCAGAGAACTTTGAAGGTGATAAAGTTGCTTAAATATAGCAGTGAAAAATATTTGAGTTTTTTTGGGGGGATACCCTTTGTTTATCAATAATAACACCAAATGTCAGTGGAGTAAATGCACCAATAAAAAGAGTATAGCATACTGGAATAGAAAATAGGAAGCTTCTATATGCTTCCCACAAGAAAACAATTTAAACTCAAAGACAAAAATAAACTAAACATCAATGGATAATGGAAAACATACTTAGCCAATGGCAATCATATACAATAAATGGCAAGAAAAATGTTTAAACTCAAAGACAAAAATAAACTAAAAATCAATGGATAATGGAAAATTTACTTATTCAAGGACAATCATAAAAAGGTTAGAATGGCTCCGTCAATATCTGATGTGGCAGTTATATAATCTGGTATCATTTTGGGACTTGAAAGGATTAAGAGTGAAGGGGTGTAGACCAGTCTGCCAATTGGATCATAGTCAATGAGTCTTTGTGTAGGCATGGGTTTCTCTTGAGAATTCTAGGATTTCCTCCTAGGAGGCAGAAGACATACACCCTCTCTTTCTGTTCACTCCTTGGGAGACATTGCAGCCGACAAGCCACAAGGAATTATGCTAGTGTCCTGAGCTGGAGAAGCCACATGGACCTACTCTGATTCAGCCCTGGCACGGGAGAAGGCACATATGAAGACCTCATTGCTGAGATGCTTACAATGCCAATGGACCCAGAAGATTTCCAACCCACGGGCCTATTATTTTCCTCATCTGGCATCATTGCATGTGTTTTGTGAGTCAGAAAAGGACTTTATACATTGATATCAGACATATAGGCTAATATCAGATTTATGGACTTGGTCTGGAATGGACTGCTTTTGTATATAAACCTTTTTTTTATTCATATATGAGTCTTTATGAATTTGTTTCTCTCTTCTGCCCAGATTAGCACATCTGATTAAAAGGATTTCAAGATATATAGCAAAGTGTAGGACAATAATGGACAATATATAACAAGGAAATGAAAAATCCATCAGGAATAAATACCCTTAATAATCAATATGAAATCAATAAATACCCTTGAAAAGCATCAAACAAATTATCAAGAATTGAAGACAGAAATCAACTCAGCAATAATGGCAGGAAATTTCAACAGACCACTCTCAAGGAGAGAGAGAGGTGATCAATAAAGAAACCCAATAAAGAAACGGAGAGTTAAACAAAACAATCAAGCAGCTCAACTTCTAATATATACAGAGCATTCTACTGAATGATAATACAGTTCACATTCTTCCTTCACCCCACTATCATTACTTTAATTCTACCTTACAATTCAGATTAGGCCAGAATACGCATACTGTTACACATAAGAGCCTGCAATACAAGAAATCCGGGATAGATAAACCCCTCAGGGCCAGCAAGGAGAGTAGAGATACCAGAAGCATTAGAGGAGGGTAGGAGATGAAGGGGAACTTGAGTACAAGGATCAGTCTAGAACCCCCCTCCCAGTGGGACAAATAGCAGAAAAGTGGGAGAGGGATGAGGGAGGATGAAGTAAGATATGAAAAAGTAATCTATAACTTATCAAGGGATCATGAAGAAAGGTGGACTGGGGTAGGAGGGGGAAGAAATTTGGACCTGATATCAGGGGCTCAAGTGGGAAGAAAATGCTTTAAAATGACAATGTCCGCATGTATGCAAAAGTATGTGACACATTGGAGAAGTGTATGGATTGTAGTAAGGGATGTAAGAAGGTTCAATAAAAATATGTCTTTAAAATGACTGGGCAATAGATAAAGGATAAAATTAAGAAATTATTTGAAAGAAATGAAAGCAATAACACAACTTTCCAAAATCTTTGTGACACAGCAAAGTGGTAAGCAGAAGGCAATTGATAACAATGAATGCACACATGAAAAAGAAAAAGAAGGGGAATCCAAGTCCATTCCTGAACAACTGCAACAGTTCGACAGACAACACCTACATCTTCCAAACATAGAAGAAGAGAAGTTATAAAAATTTGAGCAGAAGCAAACAAACTAGAGAACAGAAAAACGATGTAAAAATCAACAAGACAAGAAGTTGCTTCTTTGAAAATATGAACACAAATGGAAAGCTGCTGGCAAACTTAACAAAGAAAAAGAAGATATGAGTATCTAGAATTAGAGGTGACAGCGCAAGAAATCCACTGAAATAAAAACAATAGTAGAGTACTACAAATGACTGTACTCTGAGCTTAATGTTCTAGAAGAAATGAAGAAATACACTACCCAATTAATGCAGATAGTTTTAATAAACCTGAATAGAATTGATTAGAATAACAAGAGGACCACTAGAGAAAGTTGTCAAGACACTCCTAACCTAGTAAAGCTGAGAACTGGATGGTTTTACAGGAAAATTCTGCCAAGTATTCAGTGAAGAACTGCCATGAATTCTACATATAAAAAGGGACAGCAAGCTCCCAAACTCATTCTGTTAAGTAAGCATAACCCTGATTCAAAAACTATGCAAAGACACCCCCCCCACACACACACACCCACAAAGACGGAATGGCACAGACTAATATCTAACAACATATAAAAATAAAGTATAGCTGACAAGATCAGTGATAAATACAAGCACAACACATATATGTATATATGTATATATATATGTATATATATCCATGTTTCCTATGTTCCACTTTTCCTATGTTCCACTTACATTGTTATTACTAAAATTGTTTTCTACTGTTTCTTTCTATAGTAAAATTCAACAACCATATAAAACTAAATTGCATTTAGTAGGCACGGCATTTCCTAATGTTTTAAAATTTACATAACATCTTTACAAACAGTTGTCCTCAAGAAAAACTTTCAACATTTAAAAGACATTCTTGAAATCTTCCACTTGTGAGAACTGATGCAAAAGAGATTGTTATTTACCTTGCCCGAATGTGTCGCAGGAGCCGTGACGGCTTTGCGATACACACTGGACAGTAAATCCGATGTAAACAGTTCAAAATGACCAGCTGGTCCACAGGAGAAGAAGAGGTTTCCCACGCCTGTAGCGAGTTACAGCACCAGAAACCCACAGGCCCTGTCCTATGGGGTCATGATGAGATAGAATCAACTCTATGGCAGTGAATGAGTGAGTTTGTCACAGAATCGGGTCTCACGTACAGGTGCTCTCACGTCAAGTCCTTTTTCTTTTCCTTTCTTTTTTTGGGGGGGTGGGGGCGGCATCACTGTTCTCTCCTGGTCTGGGGAGCTACCCAGCCTTCCTCCTGGAGAGCTGCTGCTGAATTTGAACCGCCAAGCCCGTGGGCTGCAGTCCCTCACTCAACCACTAAGCCTCCTTTTTCTTTTCTTAAATAATGAATTCCATTATTTAAATGTGTTCTTGTCTCACATTTTTAAACTAATAAACTATATACACCTGGAAACCTATTCTTTCACACATGTTTTGCACTTCTTGGAATTCTGGATTTAAATCTAATTCAATAAAATAGCATGGGTAGATTATTATCTCTGTATATAAGCTGTGCCAAAATAACTAGAATTACTGGATAATTTAAGAAAAACAAGGCATGTTATTTTCTTGCTTATGCAAATATCTCTTATGCATATCATCTGTTAGGGTGATGGTTTGAAACCAGTTGGAAAATAGTTACTGGAGACACAGCTAAATAATAGTGTTTTATCAGATGATTTTAGGGAGGAAAACAAGATTTGAAGCAATAGGCAAAAAATAACTCATTAATCCAAATATATGATTCATATTAATTCAATATTTTATGCCTCTCTAGGTCCCTACTCCTGAGTAGTGCCCTCTCACATTGACTGTGGCTTTGGTCATTTGATTTGCTTTTGTCAGTGAGAGAGAATGCACGTTGTGTTAAGCTGCACTGACTAGAACAACAAATTCAGTGACGCTCATATGTGTGAAGTAAGAGCTGCATATCAAAAAGCAGTTGTTTACCAAACAATCATTATCCAAGCCCAGTCCAACTCAAGTCCATATATCCAATACTAGTTCATAAGTCTTTCTTCAGCCTGATACAGCCACGTGCAATTATACAGAATGCAGGAAGATCACAGGCCGGTGGGTGCAAAATCATGTGGATCTAGTGGCGTGCCTCTGGCAGCAATCAGGATCAACCAGCAGGAAGAGAGAGGGGAGGTTCCCAGAATTCTCCTTATGAGAAGGCCACACCCCCAAGAGGCACCAATAAGGCTCTGACCTGATTGACAGGTTGAACACCACCCTACACTTTTATATATCTTCATGTTGACATGAAATTATGTAACTATCACAGGCTGAAAAAGTACTTCTACTTTAATAACTATTTTTTCCAACTCTACCCTTCACCAGGAGATAAAAGTTTTAATAATCTTCTAGTTTCTAGATGAGTGAGAAAACGCAAAGGAAGAAATTGAGTAATGCAACTGAACATTTCAAGTTTTTCAGCCACATTACACTCTCAAGTTCTGCACAGATGATGAAGATTCCCAGCTAAAATCAGTCAAGTTTTGCTGAGATTGACATAGCTACCCCCAAAATTGTCAAAACACACCCACATAAAGGATAAGAAGTGGTTATTTTTAGACATTACATTTCACGGTACTTGTAGTCCCAGGTTAAAGCAAGATAGCTTCCTTGTGTGCCTCTAAACCAAATTGGTTGGTAGTACTGTAACTTCAGTGCAAGTACTCAAAGGACATGTTGCTTTGGGAAAATGTGCTGCAAACCCTCATTTTCAAGCTGAAAAATGAAGTTGTCACTTTCAATATGAAGCCATGGGCTTTTCAGTTTCCTCATATGCATGCAAAGAAAGAATGAAAAATTGATGCCGTTTCAACAATTGGTTGGCAAAGAATATTGAATATATCGGGGATGCCAGAAGAAAGAACAAATCTTAATTGAAAGAAGTAAAGCCAGAATACTCCCTGGAAGCATCAATTTATAGTCCTCAAAGCAATACGTGATGATTCTGGTCTTTCCACACCTTTGCCAGTATTTGTTTTTTCCTGTTATTTATTTTTTATATAAATACAGGTGTGAGCTGATAGCTCATTTTTATTTGCATCTTTCTAATAGCTCATCATTGTGAGCATTTCTTCATGTTTTCCTTGACTATTTAAATGTCTTTAATATCTGTTCATGTCTTCTGCCTACTTTGAAATTGACTTTTTGTTGAGGTATATTGATGTTCTCTATGCATCTTAGAGATTAGTTCTGATTCCATGACAAAAATTCATTGTCTCCTATCTGTGATATATATATACTCATTCTGGGGGTTGCCTTTTTTATTTTTGAGTAAAGTATTAATTAAGAGACTTTACTCACCTAGTATTTCTATGGCTAAATACTCACCTAGTATTTCATTCTCTGTTCATTTTTACTGAAGTTTAATAGTGTATTTATACCATACTTATGTTTTTCCTACTTTTCTTTTATAACCTAAATTTTTTTACATTTAGGTTTTTGCTCCTCCTTGTGTTGGCTTTTTAAATAAGGGGAGAGGTATCAATTATGCTTCATTTTCCTACAAGTAGATATTTAGTTTGCCAGTACCATTTGTTAAAAATATTATCACTTCTGGGCTAAGCCCCGGTGGCGTAGTGATTGAGTGTGAGACTGCGGCCCATTGACTTGGCAGTTCAAATCCAGCAGAAGCTGTCCAGGAGCAAGGCTGGGTAGCTCCCACGACCACCAGAGGGAAGTGAAGCACCCCCCCCCAAAAAAAAAAACCCCAAAATTGTCACTTCCATTTAATGGATTTTGGTCCTTTGACAATGATCAATAACCCATAGGTGGAAAGGTTTACTTCCATGTTCTCAATTCAATTCCATTCATCTATATCTGTCATTGTATCAGTATCTGACTGTTTTGATTATTGTGGCTATATTGTAGAGTTTGAGATGGGTATACGAGTTCTCCTTTGTTGTTCTTCTTTAGTAATGCAGTGATTATTCTGATTTCTTTCTTTTCCAAATATAAAGTTGGTGACAAGATTTTCCATGTATTTAAATGGATAATTGAATCTGAATCGGTATTGAATATATTTTAGATAACTTTGTGTAATATCGAGATTTTCATAATGTTTAATCTCCCTACCCCTGAGCACAAGATAATTTTTCATTCCTCCAGCTCACTTTTTGGTGTCCTGTAACAGTAGTTAGCATTTTACTTTCTACAGGGATTCTATGTCTTCTTTCTCTTTCTAAGACTTTCTACTGCTCCATCTGTGCTCTGCATGTTAGAAATGTTATTGTTTTCATAATTTTCCTTTTTTAGAGTTCTATTTATAAGTTAAAATAAATGGGACTGTTATTTTGATATCCATCTTGAATACTGTCAGTTAGATGAAAGCTTCTATTACTTATAACCAAGTAACATAACTGAAAAAATAAATGTATCCCAAATTTTTGGTTACTAATTGGGATACATTTATTTTTCTTGTCCTAGTGCTCTTGCTAGGACATCTAATACTATATTGAATGGTGTGGTAATAAATAACTCAGTTTTAAAGATATTGTCACTTATTGTTTCTGCTAATTTAGTATTTACTCAGTCTTTATGATTGTCCTCTTTTTTATTTGAGAGAAAGCTCACTGATTTTATTTGCGGTGATTCTCTAACTTATCAAATTCTTCCTATATTTAAACAACCCATCCAATTTTGACATCACCTTAACCTGCTTTCTAAACAGATGTTCTATAACTGTACCATTTATTCTCTCTTTTTCAAGTTTAATTATTATTGTTTAGAAATTGATGAACCTGGCTACCTACTTTCAATCCTGTAGGTTTAGTTTAGTTTTGATACTTTAATATTTGAGTTGACTTCCCAGCCACGTTGTTATATGTCATAATCTCTAGCTGTTGTCCCATTCTATTGCTTTCCTGTCTGAAGAATTCTTTATAACAAACCATCCCACTTTGATCTATTTGTTTTCAAATTTACTTAACTTCAGTTTATATGGAAATACCTTCATTCAGCATTCGTGTTTTAGGTTAATCTTGCTGTATACGTAATTTTTGATTAACAACTCTCTTTCCTTCAATGTTCTACATTCCTTCTTATCTTCATGATTTTTGCCAAGAAATCAAAAATCAAATCTCAGTCAATGACTGTTTTTGTAAATAAATTCTTGTGGTTTTTCTTATAAGAGTCTTTCTTTGCCTCTGATTTTTGAAAGCTTGATGACTATATAGCATAGTGATTTCTTTTTGTGTCCTATTGAAGTTCATTGCGCTTATTGAATACATAGCTTTAAGTCTTTCATGATATTAGAAATTTTTTTCAGAATCACTTTATTCTGAGCTCATACAACCATTATCACAATCCAAACACATATAGGAATTTTTTTAAAAACAAATCTTCCACAATTTTATTGGTACTTCTTGTGACTTCACTTCTTTCTTAGGGTGTATTTAATTTCTTTCTGTTACTTTTACTTGATTCTCCCGTTAACACATGAATCCCATTTTTAACAAAATTTCATAAATTTGTTCAATTCTATTCTTTTTTCTTTCAAATATATTATACATTTCTGAAATATTTGGTTTGATCATCTGGCTTTTCACTTGGTATTTTTAAATAATTTTTAATTTTCTGTTTGTTGATTTTCCCTTCTATAACTTTATTGGATTATTTTACATTTTTGTTCAAGATTGTTTTCCTTGATGTTGCTATAATTTTCATAGTATTATTTTTGTTTTCATAACTTTCTTACTTTATCTAGTAGAATAACGAGTGATGAATTTTTTTGTTGCTATGTGCCGTTGGGTAGGATGAACTTCTTTTGCGGGGGGGGGGCATCACTGCCCCCTGGTGGTTGTGGGAGCTACCCAGAATTGCTCCTGAGAGCCGCCACTGGATTGGAACTGCCAAACCCATGGGCCACAATCCCGCACTCAACGACTTAAGCCACTGGCACTCAGCCCAAATTTCTTATTAGACAGTTATAATACCCCTTTCTCTAGAAGATTCTATGGTCCTATATTTTTGTCTCTTTTGCCTTTAAACAGTTTTCTGCTGCCTCAAAAACACTGTGATGTATCTGCTTAATTTGTGGATTATATGCTACCTTTCTTTGACCTGATGTTTTGTTTTATCATATATAGGAAACAGGGCATGTGTGTCACTCTGCTAGCGAATTTCACATTGCCGAGCTATTCCCCACCTATCTCCAGATGAATTTGGTAGCCAAGGGGAGTATAGCCGCCAGTATCTAATTGGTGATCCTGTAGAACAGAGGAAAATATGTTGGGTAGGAATGAACTATTATGCATCATTGAAACTGTAGTGCATATTTTCACTCAACCGATGATTAAATAGCAGGTGATTCAGCCATGTTCTTGGGAGAATGAGAGAAAAAGTCTTTGCTGTACAGGGTCTATAAAGTATATTTGTCTAGTCCACTACCTGGATCACCACATTATAGAGTATGAGACTTATAATCCATAATTAGATATGTTCAAAATGTGAGTGTCCATGCCACCTAAGGTCGTAAATACAAGAACTAGATTTCTGTCTGATGCCTTGTACTATAGTATTCTTTGTACTCCTCCAGTCATTCAGACTCATTACAACTCTATGACACTGTATAATTGCACAATGTGGTTTCCTGAGCTGTAACCTTTATTAAAGAAATTATTAGAGTTTTTTTTCCTGTAGTGCAAATCTCCTTTACAGTGCTCTGGATAAATATACTTTATTTTTTTTAAGCTGTGTGCCAGGAAGTTGCTATAGAAATAGAGATGTGAGAGGTACTACTATTAGTTTCATGTGGAAAGGTTGTTTTGTTGTTGTTGCTGTTTAGAAAATAAAGCAGAGAAGGGGATTCAGCAATTTCAAGAAATAGAATCATTAGCAGCTTGAACCCACCAGTTATTCCTGAAGGAAAAAAGTGTGGCTTTGGGACCAAGTTCTATCTTGTCATTTCAGGATCACGATGAGTGGAAATGGATTCAATAACAATGTCTATCCTTTCCTTTTAAAGATGTATTCTGAGACTGATAAAGTAAAACTGCCTATCTCATTGTCCATAGCAAGCTCCCGTTCCATGAAGATGATACAGTGATATGATGCTGGTTGCTCTTTGATAACCCACTGCTCATCCTGGTCATAAGTGGGTTTACACGCTCATATGACTCCCTTTGTCTTCAAGTACTTTAGTGTCCACTGTGTACTTTTCTCTAAATTCTTTGACTAATAACCTGAGTTGATAGACCAAGCTTATGTATTGTCTTCTGTTTGACTTTTGTTCAATAGGAAAAATTCAGACGACTCATGAAAAAGTTTGCTAAAAGCCCAGTGTATTAGTTACAGAATCTGATGTCAACATGAAAATAAGGTGAAGGGGTGGTATCTTGTCTGTCAATTGGGTCAGATCAGCTAGGACATAGGATGTCTTCGTGGACATGGCCTTCTCATAAGGAGGGTCCTAACAACCTCCCTCACTCTCTCTGCCCTTCGCCTTTATATTGTCAACTCTCTCAGGGAGCTGTAGGAGCTATACTGAAGCCTACAAGCCCTGTAATGCAGCCACCGCCATTGGATTCTCATACTTTGCGCCCACTGACCTGTGATCTTCCTACATTCTGCATAGTTGCATGAGGCTTTATGCACCTCAAGAGAGATTTATGGACAAGTGTTGGACTTAGAGATTAATACTAAACTTGCACACTTGATCTGGAACTGGACTGGGATGGTTGCTTGATATAATGCTCTCTCATACATATATGAGTCACTAAATTTGTTTTTCTAGCCAACATAGCCTAACACAGCCAGTGACCTAAATCTTTTGAGCAGAGGAGCAACTACAATTTGTCAAAGACTCCAAAATATTAGTGATTTCTGCTGTACATCACCATAGAGCTACTCCTTAAACTTTCAAGTTACTCCATCTAATGCACACAGAGTCATAGCACATACAAGCAATGAAAATAATGCTAAATAAATGAACAATTTCTTTTGACAAAGGACATCAGGTTCACATATAACAATGGAACAAATTAAATTACTCAAGATAGTATGTGGTCTAGACAGGCAGATTAAGCAACATTTAATCAATGTATATTTCTTCCCTTAATAGCATTCAAAATCCAGTAGGATCATGTCTCAGCACTAAATCATTGGTATTTTCTGACATTAAAACCAGTTGCTATCAAATTAGCCTTACTTAGAGTGACTCCAAGATAAGACTTATGTTCCCTAGGGTTTATTATGGCTGATATTTTCAGAAGTAGATTTCCAGGTCTATTTTGGAGACACCACTGAATGGACTAAAATTTACAACATTTCAGCTATTAGTTGAGCTTGTTAATAATTTCCTTTATGCAGACATTTCTGACATTATTAACAATAAGAATAATAGGCTGGCATTAATTATGGCAACAAATTAGACTTATTGTTTGTTTTGGACAAAGATAATATTTACTGGAAAATGCAAAATTGTAGCTCATATCTGGCAATATTATATTTTAAGAGTAACAGATTATCTTAAGGTTTCCGAATGTCAGATATTTTTACTTATTCCTTTTACATGATACTTGGCTTGAATTCCAGCAACAATATAATATATATAAAACTGTAAGATATATATACATAGTGTAAATATAGAGATTTTAAATTGGCTACTTTATTTAATCCTTTGAATACCATAATATTAATTGAAAAATTTCAGAAAGTAACTCAAATTAAATTAAATAAGCCTCGGAATAATCAAATTTATTGCAACCCAGCTCTTAGTCCCCCAAGTCTGAAACTGTCAACATGATCATTTAAAAAAAAATAAAGGTTAGGGCTAGGGTTTAGACTAGGGCTAGGGCCAGGGTTCAGGTTAAAAATATGTAAACAAATCATTACTTACAGACTTATATGTTACTTGGTAGACATATATGTTACTTCATTTTTATTTTTTAATTTTTATTTTGTGCTTTGTTTTCATTGGAAGAAGAAATACCTTTCACATGTTGAATACTGTAAAAATGACAGAAAGCCTTAGTTTATCCTGTAGAATGGATGTGAGGCTTGCCATTCTGATCTTGTAGTTTTTCAGCCCATTATGTTCCCCACTAAGTCACCAGAGACCATTCATTAGCCATTGTAGAGGGAAAACTTAAAACAATAATGAGATGTCAACTCACCCCAGTATTTGCAGCAAAATTTAAAATTACTATTTTTAAGGTAAAAATAAAAACTAATGAAGATATGGAGGAACTGAAACACTAATAAGGGGACTGTAGAGGGCTGAGCCCTGGTGGGGTAGTGGTTGAGTGCGGGACTGCGGCCCACTGGCTTGGTGGTTCATCCAGCGGTGGCTCTCCAGGAGCAAGGCTGGGCCTCCCATTCCCACCAGAAGGCAGTGATGCCCCACCCCCCCAAAAAAAAATAAGGGGATGTGGAATAGAGCAACCAATGGAAAATGGAGTGGCACCTCCTCAAAAAGTTGGAATTAATAACATCAAATAACATCAAAGTTTCATTATCTGGTATTCTACAGAAATAAGTACCACAGCAAGACCTGATATATGCACACACATTTTCATATCAACATTATGGCGAAACATAAAAGGAGTTCAAAGGCCCACCAATAGATAAATGAATAAACAAACTATGGTACATACACAATGGAATACTTACTGTGCTAGAGTAAGTGATTAATCTGTGAAAAACCCATAACCTAGATGATTTAATTATCAGTGAAAGTAGCCAATCACCTTTTCTTTCTTGCATCATTATTTCCTGCCTTCTTTATGAGGTCATTCCCATTAGCATGTAATTGGCTATTATGTCACCTCTCTTAATTTTTCCACTGCACACGCATGCTTTTGAGTTATTGCTTCATTTCTACAAACTTATACAATGAAACTCCTTCAAGAATTGTTGAAGTTCAAAATTTCTGTTTCTTTTCTCTATAACACAACTACTCTTTACAATGGCATCAATGATTTTAATTGTGCAAAATCTAGATTATCAACAGATTGGCATGCTGTTGCTATTGTCACGTGTCATAGAGTCAATTCCAAACCATAGCTCCCCAATACACAGCAGAACTAAATACGGTCCAGTTCTGTGCCATCATCACTATTGCACTTATGTTTGAGCCCACTGCTACCTCCACTCTATCAATCTATGTCATTGAGGGGCTTCCTGTATTCCACTGCCCAAACAAGATGTTCGTTGCCAAGGACTGTTCTCTCCTGACAACATGTCCAGAGAATGTAATACAAAGGCTTACCATATTTGGAGCACTCCGCCATATTTCTTCCAAGACAAATTTGTCTGTCCTTTTGGCAGATTGGGTACTTTCAATATTTTTGCCAGCAGCACAGTTCAAATGCATTGAGTCTTCCTTTTACCCATTGTTCAAATTTCACTTGCCTATGAGGTAATTGAAAAGATCCTTCTTGGGTAGAGGTGGCCCTCAGTCCTCAGAGTAACACCTTTGCTTTTCAGCACTTCAAAGAGGTTTTATGTAGATGATTAACTCAATGCAATACATCTTTTGATGTCTTGACTGCTGATTCCACGAACATGGTTGTGGATCCAAGCGAGACATCAAGACAGAACTCTATAATATTTCGTCCTCCTTCTTCAGCTGGTGTGAGAATATGAGCCTGATTTTCCTTTCATTAACACACACACACACACACACGCACACACACACACACACACACCAGTTTCTGATTAATCATTCCTACTCATTCAGGCTGGCTCCATGTATGTGAGAGTAGAACTACATCCCATAGGTTTTAAGTGGCTTATTTTTTTATCAGTGGAAGACATTGTTTTCATGGTTTCTCAGGGTGAATTTTAACTGGCAATTTTACTGGTTATTTGTGCTCAGTTTAATCTAGCACCTCCTCTTACATCCTGTGTATCTTCAGAGTAGAGGGTGTCAGGTTTATTCTTCAGATGGCTTTTTTTCTCTCCTCTCCATTCTCATTTTTTAGGTATCTCAAATTAAAATAGCTGTATGTCATGATTCCTCCTATGAATGTCTTCAGCACAAACATTTTTCATTCTCCAAATGAAAAACAAACAAACAAACAGTAAATTGGTCTCTTTCTTAGAATTCCAATTTGAAATGCACTTAAATTCCACATATCTAAAACTGAACTTCTAATTTCCCTCTCATCACTGGTGTTATCCACTGTCTTCCCATTATAGTACAGAATAACACCATTCTTCAAGTTGCTTAGGCTAAAAAAAATCACAACTATTCTCCATCCTCTCTTTTAATTATATCAGCATTCAATTTATCTGAAAAACATGCCTCAAATTCAAACCTCATTGCTATGGAGCCGAGGTTGACACACAGTGACCCTATACACTAGACTATAATGGCCCTTATGATTTCCCCAAAGTGTAACTATGTAGAAGAGCAGAAATCTGGCTTTGTAGTCAGCAACCTAATGCATAACCATCATGCCATCACATAGACCTCTCATCTTCTACACATATTTGTGTTTGTGTGTGTGCTGTGTGTTTTCAACATGGGGCAATCTCAAAAAGTTGGTGAAAAATGGAATTAAAAGGTAGTGAAATTTGTCCAGGAATTTTTGAAGTCCTCTTGTATAAATGACTCATCTATCTCTTAACCTTTCCCGTTAAATAAATCCCTGGTCTAAATTATAATCCTCTCTTATGTGAGTCTTACAAAACCTCCTAATTTGTCTCAGTGCTCCACTCTTTCCCCCTTACAATTTATTATTATCCATCAAGTAACCCTGTGAGCATGGAACTTATCCAAAATACTATAGTAGCTTCCATTTCACTTATCATAAAGATGAAGTATTTAGTAGGACTCTTAGATTCTTGTGACCAGGTTTCTTACTTCTCTGTTTTCATCCCTCACTATTGATCCCCTTGTTCCTTTTTCCATCCATACTGGCCTTAATAATGGTTTTAGAACATATTTACTTCATTTCTAGCTGAAGGTCTTTGTGCTGGATATTCATTTTGCTTCAATCACTCGTCTTCCATCAATTTGCTTGGCTAACTCCCTTATATCTTCTAGTGACAATTGCTCTATGTATCTCAATCACTTGTTCTAAAAACTGTGACAGAGGATTTGACTCCTACATGCTGATGAAATAATTCAATAGACAAACAACTACAAAACAGGGATCCCTTTCTAAAAACACTATTTTTAATCATTTCTCTACCCACTACTATACAGTAGGAGAAGGAAGATGGAGAGGTACTTCTAAGTAATCATTGAGGATTAAGGTTCAGCTAATCCAAACTTTGGTATTTTTATAATCTTCTATTCATGAGAAAACTGGATAATGTATACAAAAAACTTCAGAAGACCTCACAGATTTGATTTAGGGTGTTGGCAAGAATATTGAACATATGCTGGACTGACAGAAGGACAAACACCTCTGTCTTATAATAAGATAATTAGAATTGAGGGATTCAAGACTCTGTTTCATGGACATGCTAGCAGAAGAGATAAATCCTTGGAAAGGACATCGTGTGTGCTAGAGAGAAAGTTGAAAAGAAGAAGACTAGATATAGTGACACAGCAACTACAGCAATGGCTTCAAATATAATAGTAATTTTGAAGGTAGTGCCAGGTCAAGCAGTGTTTCCTTCTATTGCACATGAATTAAAATTGACTGGAAGACATTTAACAACAGCACAAACTATATTTCAATTAAATTGATCAAATATGAATTTTAAAACAATCCAAAGATGCCACCCACAAAAAAAATCAAAAGACTTTTGTTCTTGGATTCTGATCTATAACTAGGGCATGTTCAAGGTTAATAAATGCTAAGGTTAAATATTAACAATCCAATGATTTATACTGTTTTTTTAGCCATAGACTTTGACTTAGGTTTTCACTGTTCTTGTACGTAAATCCACTCCAGTGAAGCAGAGTGATTTACTGAAATTTTTATTTGACAGAATAATTTATTAAGATAATAATTTTGTCTTTGCTGTTGTGAGCACTTCATAATATAAAGACATTTTCACACCCCATCTTCAACCTTTTCCCTTCTTCAATATAAAAATTAAGAGACTCTGAAAAATAACATACATTCTTAGGTGTCAAAATCCTGTGTTAAATAACATGAATGTACAAACTCACACCTTATATCATACATGGACAGCAAGCCAATTCCAAATTACTGTTTCAACATTTCCAAAGCTGCAATTTTTGTGGAAGTAGAACATGACATCATTCTCTGGTGGAAGGCTTGGTGGTTTCCTACAGGTAACATTTTAGTAGCTAAGAACTTAAATAATGTATCACTGGGCTCCTTGAAAATACAAAGCTTCATAAGAAATAAGAGGAAGATGCTGATCAACCTAGGGATAGGGAACAAGTGATCCAAAACCAGTGACAAGTTGGGTGTGAGAGGCCTGATAGGGATTGATCAAGAGTAATGTCACAGAGAGAAATGATTGAAACCCCACTGAAGGCTGAGCATTATAGTGGGACAAGAGGAAAGCAAAAGGAAATAGAGGAAAGAACTGGGAGGCATAGGGCATTTATAGACATCTAAATCCTGGTATGTACATAGGTAAATATTTATATATGATGATGGGGAAATAGATACACATACATACACTTAAAGATTTAGTATTAAGGTAGCAGATGGGCATTGGATTTTCACTCAAGTACTTTCTCAATGCAAGAACACTTTGTTCTATTAAATGCTCATCTTTCCGACAAGATCACTGAAGAAAAATGTGTGCCTAAGCAAATGTGGTAAAGAAATCTGATAGTGGCTACCTATCAAAAGATATTATATCTGGGGTTTTAAAGGTTTGAAAGTAAACAAGTGGCCATGTAACTCAGAAGCAACAAAGCCTACATGGAAGAAGAACACCAGTCTGTGTGACCACAAGTGATAAAGGGATCACTGATCAGACATCAAATAATTAAAAATTATATCATTATCAATGAGGGGAAATACAGATTGGGGACCTAAAGTCCATCTGTAGGTAAAGGGACATCCCCTTACAGAAGGAGGATGAGAGGACCCAGTCAGGGTACTGTGTAAGAATGATAAAATATGCAACTTTCCTCTAGTTCTTAAATGCTTCCTTTCCTCATCTTCTCCCCCCATCCCCCGTATCATGATCCCAATTTTACCTTATAAATCCAGCTAGATCACAGGATGTATACTGGTATAGATAGCAATCAGAAACTTGGGGAATCCAGGACAAATTATCTCTTCGAGACCAATGGTGATAGTGGAGATATCAGGAGGGTGGAGGGAAGGTGGCATAGAAAGGGGGAACTGATTACAAGTATCTACATATGGCCTCTTCTTTGAGGTAAAGCATCAGACAGTGTAGGATATGACACAATGATAATAATTTGTAAATTATCAAGGGTTCATGGGAGAGGTGGGGAGCAGGGATGGAGGGGAAATATGAGGATCTGATACCAGAGGCTGTAGTGGAAAGAAAATGTTTTAAGAAAGATGATGGCGAAGCCCCAGTGGCGCAGTGGTGGAGTGCAGGACAGCGGCCCACTGGTTTGGCAGTTCAAATCCAGCGGCAGCTCTCCAGGAGCAAGGCTGGGTAGCTCCCACAACCACCAGAGGACAGTGATGCCCCCCCCCCCAAAAAAAGAAAGATGATGGCAACAAGAATACAAAGTGCTTTGCATACAATGAATGGATGTAAGGGCTGTGATGGGAGTTGTATGAGTCTCCAATAAAATGATTTAAGAAAAAAGAGAGAAAATTAAAAAAAAAGAAATAAATACCAAAGAGAAAAAAGAAATTAGAAGTACCACAGGAGGAATGGGGAATGGAACTGGACCAACTGAGAATACAGACACGAATTTTACCAATGTGGCATCAGATAGAAAATGTGTAGTCCAAGGAATTTAGTTAGAAAACTTAATAGTTCCACCTTTTCACTGTTTTATTTCTAGTGAGTAGCAGAATATTATTCATTTCATAGACTTGCTATCTGGTTGTGGGTTGCATTTGTTATGCACTGAACATGGAGGGGCAGCAAAAACTGAAGAAGACTTTCAATGAGGTGGATTGTTTGAGTGGCTGCAATGAATTCAAACACAGCAATTGTGAAAAAGATGCAAGACCAGACAGTGGTGCCTTCTGTGTTCCCTGAGGTCGTGAGGAGTCAGAATCAACTCTGTGTCACCTGACAACATGTAGGCATTCTTACTATCATCAATTCTGAATTAAAATCTGTCCTCTAAAATATGTGCCAACTTAGCTAGGCCATGATTGCAAGGTTGCCCTCCATTTTATGATTTGGTATAATTATTCTCCATGATGTAATGCATGATGTAAATCCTTATCTTTATTTATTTTGGGGACAGGATTAGGATGGAATTTAGTGTAGTAAACTGAGGAATTGAATGAGAATGCAGTCCAGCTAAATCCTCTATACTCATAATTACAGGTCTGGAAACTTGACTTTGGTGAGGAAACGTCTTCTCAGTTATGACATATAAATCAATCCTTATATATATTCTCGTGACTGAACACAATCTCTCCAGTAATGCCCCATAAATGAATTGTCATAAAGGAGCTACCATAAAAGATGGATCATCCCTGCTTCTGCCTAGGGGTTATCTGTAGATAAGAATAATCAGGTTCCATAGCCCAATCTATGTAAAATGTAGCAATTGTTTATTATGTTAACACTTAAGATATTAACCTTTGATTATATCACATGTTTTCATATCTCCATTGGAAACACATTGTTCAGTGGCAGTGAACAATTCATGCTCTTGGTTCTGGCATAGGGACAAGGATGTCTAGTGTCCCACTTTCTACCTATCTTTATTATTTTCTGTGATATGATCACGAAGTTGTTCCTAAGGAACCTCTCAACTGTTGGGGGTCCATACCCTGACAATACAATTTAATTTTTGGCTTTGACAAATATGTATTTATTTTCTCACAGTTTAGTAGGCAAGAAGTACTAATTCAAGGTGAATTCCCTCTCAAGCAGCTTTAGAAGAAGGATTACATCTCTTTGTACTTCTGGCCCTACTTTATGTGCATCGGCATCTCTCTTCTCCCATTGCTGCTTGATGACTTTTGTTTACAACCAAACCAAGCCAAATTCACTGCCACTGAACCAGTGCTGACTCACAGTGATGTTACAGGACATGGTATACCTCCCCCTGTAGGTTTCTAATACTGGGACACTATGGAGTAGGAAACCTCTTCTTTCTCCTGAGGAATGGCTGGTGTTTTGAACTCTGGACCCTGAAGTTAGCAGCTCAACTCTTGATCTAATTGTATCACAAAAGAGGTGGATTCAAGATTTACCTTAAATGAATCACGTCTCATTAACAAAACAAACAGTGATGATTTGTATCTTAAATCACAGCCTTGTGATCATAAGATTGGTACCATAGCCTTACTCAAGTAACACTCTTGCCACATCACACTTCTTATCTTAAAGAGATAAAAGAATAGAGAAGCAAACACAAAAAGGGGACCATATTGCCACAGAAAAATAATAGCTGGTAGTTGGGTGTGTCCCTTTAACTGAGCTGAGAATCTTCTAGCCCATAGGTAACATTGATGCCAGAACACAAAGAAATTATCAAGAAGCTCCCGGACCACAAGAATTGAAGCAAGAATATTCTTGGAAAGATGACAGAGATGCAAAATCATCTGCCAAAAACAACCGCCTCAATTTGGACTTCTGGGTCTTCTAACCTATGAGAGAATAAATTTGTTAAAGGTATTCACTTTTGGTTTTCTGTTATAGTAGAACTAGATAGCTAAAATATCACCTTCAAGATCAATTTTCTTTGAAGAAATCTGAACTAGTAAAGTTATTATTCAGTACTCTATATCCTTTATCTATTATTCATTGTTACTACATGAAAAATAACCACAAAATTTCTTGAAATATAAATATCTGCATTTATTTTTATATGAATCCATCTTGAGAATCTTTATCTTTTTTGTTGTCCTAATTTTAGTGCAAGCAAATGCCATCAATAGCTAGATATAGGGTTTGGATGCAGTATATGCAATGCTTTCTGTCATGAGTAGGATGTCTGTTATTTGCAAGGCATTTGACTAGAAGATCTCTGTTCCAGAGGCTGTCTTCCTCCATGAGATCCATGGTTTAAAAGGGCTTGATCTTCTCATGGAGATAACTGAAGTAAAAGAGAGAGCATGCTCAAATCTACAAGCATATTTGAAACAGCTGCTTGAAGTACAACTACTAATTTTCCATTGGTGACAGCGAGTCACATGGCAAAGCAAAGAGCAGATAAAGAGACAAATATACGGAAATCTAGGTGAAACATGAGAAGTTATATGGTAAAGTGTGTTGATATGGGTCAAGGGAAGGATGGGGACTAAATGACTGCCTTTCAAAACGATTCTATACTCAAAAGAATACAGAAAGCAGCAAAAGGTCAATCTCTGAATCCTTAGACCAACACTTAACAGACTAAATAGAAAGCTCAAACTTATTGTCATTGAGTCATCCCAACTCATAGCACCTTTACAGCACAGCATAGAACTGCTTATGTGATTCAAATGCCATTAGCATAGTTTGGTTCTGATACAAAGGCAGCTATTTCCAATTGCAAAACAAGTTGCATACATACTAGAAAAATTAGTATTAAAAATCTGTGAATGCTGATAGACATTCAACACAACATGGAGAATCTCTGATTGAACTTGATTTGATTTTATGTCAAAATCTGTGTTGCAACATAATTTCTTGATATGTTTCTAAGTAATCAAGAGACTAGGACTTCAGACTCTATAAATGAGCTCCTTTTAATGCTACTGGAAAAACATAAGAATGCGAACAGTGCTCAAATGGCTACTGATGGTAAGAATTTTGCATAAGTCATCCAATTCTGTGCAGCTATTATCTCTAAATCATTATTTCCTGCCTGCCAGTAATAATTTTATTTGCTTGGATAAGCACACACAAGCTCATGTATTAGATACATATTTTTCATTTTGTCTAATGAGGAACCAGAGGAGAAATTCATTTTTGCTCAATGAGGAGTATTATAAAAAGCATAATAAGTTTGTTTCTATAAGGTTAATTTTGGTAAAATAGATAGAAAGACTGTGTATATGTTTTTGCATTATTTAATCATTAGAAATCAACCAAAGCATTATGGATTAGGATACATGCCAAGAATCAGTTACTATTTTCTACAAGCATGTTATGCTTCTGTCATTGTGATGTAAAGAAGCATGCATGGTGAGATTTTAGCATGCAGAGCCACACTTTTCATGTTCCTTTTAGCTCACTCAAAAATGCTTCAGTTATTAAGGAAATTGGTTAAAATTAACTGATTTTAATATAAACTGGTGTGATAACCACTAATGATATGTTCCATAAATAAAGTGAGGTTTTTCATTTTTCCAAATATAATAATGGTAAGATTATATTTGCCTCTTGTGAGATAAAAATAGATAAATAAGAATTGCAAAGTAATTTCAGTATTTACATTTAAGAATAGCACTCTGCAGTATTTCTCAAATTTAAACATTCAATTTTCAATAGTTTATAAAACTAATGTCTTCCTAAGCAGAGTAGTATGAATTAAATCTTTTTTCTCAATGACATATGTAATGACTTTAGAGTTATTTTACTTTCATCTGAGACTGCTTGTCCTTAGCATTGTTTCTCAATACTTAGGCTGAAAATATCTCTCCACTGTCATTCTGCTGGCTATTGTTGATGTTCTATTTTGCACTACTGTATGCACACTTGTAAACTGACTGGAAAAGAAGAATTCCTGTGATGCATTTATTTATTTATTTTTTGAGGTATTTATTTTTAGTGTATGGATATTTTCTAGACCAGGGGCAGCAAATTTTTGTGATGGAACAAGAATCCTTTCCATCAAAACAAATTAAAAATTATTTGAGAGCCATAGGTATATTTTTACAAATACTATCACCATTATCTGAATGAAGTGATGAGAGCTTTATTTTCCATTTCAATTTTACTTCAGAGTCACATCTGCTTGCTGAAATAGCTGCACATGGCTTGTAAGTCACAATTTGTCAACCCATGTTCTAGATAAATCAGAATTGCTCTGCTTTTCCTGGTAGTAATTCTTTGGAATGCATCACCACATCCTATTGTTACTAATTCTTAGATGGCTACACATACTATCATCTGTTTTATTTCACATTAGTTGTATGCTAATAATTAGCTGAGTTCTTTGCTTAAGCATTTAAGTTAATTCAGGAGTTTAGTTTGAATCATCACAAGTTAGTCTTCCTGGAATCAGCATAATTTATTATCAATAGTAGAAATATTGAAAGGCCAAAATATGAAGACAAGCATATGAAATTTATAGCTAGGTAGCTAGAGAAACCTCAGGGGGAGGAAATAATTGAAGACAGACACAGAAAGAGAATATTCCAGAAGAAGAAAAGAGAGGAAGTAAGTTAATCACTTTCTTTTTGGGCCACTGTCTCCCAAAGACATGCTAGGTCCGTGTCCCTAATGAAAGGAAGGCTTGGAAAGCAAGTACACATTGTTTGATGGATCTTTCTTTTACACCTAATGTCTTCAAGTGGAGACTTCTTTTTTTGTGGAAAAAGTTTCAAATTCTGGGAGGCCAAGATGAATAATTCAGGTATATACAGTTTTATCATATGATGTCATAAATTATAAACTGATAATGCTTCATGAGTTTATATCACAATATAATAAACTACATGAGGTAATAGGTGATATCAAACAAATAATAAAAATAAACCAAATGAAGCACCATAGAAATTACTACACATGACTTCTCTTCTTGAGATTCATAATGTACAAAAGAATAAAAATGCTCGAGAGAGACCAGTAACTGAAGAAGGATATAATATTTGATCAAGTAGAGTGTTAGGAAGAAAAGATAGCTTGAGAAAAATTGTAAAGATGGCACAGGATTGGACTGTGTTTTGTTCTGTTCTACATGGGTTCTCTCTGTGTGTGAGCCAACTCAATAACAACTAAGAAAAACAAGAGCAATAACAACACTCTAAAGTTGAAAGTAATTTGAAATAGGATTCAACCTACAATTGATCGTACAACCCAGAGGCCTGGCTTAGTTTTCTAGTACTGTTATAGCATAAATGCCACAAGTTGCTGGCTTTGACAAGTAGAACATTATCTTCTCCCAGTTTGTTATTGCTGCTAGGTGCCTTTTTGTGGTATTGACACTTTGTATCATCGCAGAAACACTGTCCAGACTGGGGCTGTCCTCACAACTGCTGTTTGGTTGGAGTCTATTGTCTATTTCTTCACTTTGAGGTGCTTCCTCTTTTTTGTTGTCCTTTCCCAAAGATTTGTCTCTCATAAAAATATATAAAAACTATGGACAATGAGGTCGTGTCATCTTTGCTTCTAAAGAGCCTTCTGGTTGTACTTCTTCCAAGACTGATTTGGTTGTACTTTTGGCAATTCACAGTACTTTCAATAGTCCCTGACAAAGTCATAGTTCAAATGTACCAATTCTTCTTTCATCTTACTTATTCACTGTCTAATTTTCACATGCATATAAGGTTATTAAAAATACCTTGGTGTGGGTCAGACACATCCTAGTCCTCAAATCTATATTCTTATTCTTCAACACTTTGAATAAGTTTGCAGAACAGGTTTGTTCAGCGCATATACCTTATTTAATTTCTTGGCTACCACTTCTATGAGCATTGATGTTGGATCCAATTACAATGAAATCCTAGATGATTCAATCTTGTCTCTATCATAATGTTGTCTATTAGATTTGGGTTTCCTTTATAGTGAATTGCAATCCATACTGGAGGATGGAGTCCTTGATATTTCTCAGCAAGTGCTTCAAGTCCTTCTTGCTTTCAGTAAAATGAAGTTGTATCATCTGCATTTAAAAAATTACTAGTAATTCATCTTCCTGTCCTGATGCTGTGTTCTTCATATCATTCAGCTTATCTTCTGATTATTTCCTCTGCATATAGATTAAAGTAAGCATAGTGAAGAGTGTCACACACTGCAAGCCAAGTGGTTTAATATTCACTAGATGCTGTGTAAGAAATTAGCTTGTCTGCTACTGTAAATATTTACAATCTGGAAAGTCTTATGTAGGGATTCTTTGCATTAAATCAGTTGAATGGAAGTAGATTTGGGCATGTTCAATGTAGTAACAGACTACACACAATGGTCACGATGTTGGTGATAACATCTGTAAAACCTGGACTTCCAACCCATTTTGCAGTCATTAGATATTGATCCCCTCCACTGAGTTATGATGGAGGGGACCTAAGGAAAATATTTGACTTTTACTACTTCCTAAAGGTAAGGGGCCCCTGACCCCAAGCTGTGTTGTTTTCAATTTGCCTCACATGCCTGTGATAATTGGATTTTGAATAAAGATGACTTAACATTTATTGGTGCATTTGAATTATGACACTTGTGAATAATATTAAGAGCACCATGGACATCCACAAAGTCAAATCTGTCTTGGAAAAAGTACAGTAAAAATGCACGTTGAAAGGTTTAAGTAGCCAAAATAGGGACTAAGGGAGGTTGACTACTCAATGCCTGCAAATGGTCACATAAAGGAGTTGAAAAGAAAACAGGCACATTAATTAGATACCTATGGGAAGATCCAAACTGATCATGCTCAGGAGTCCACAGGGGTGCACACACTTGACGCAGCCACATGACATCATTCAAGCATGCTTAAACTCAGCCAGTGAGGTCAGTCAATACTTTTAACCATGTCTCCCCAACAGCAGAGCTAAAAACCTACCACAAGAAGGTCAAACCTCTGAGACTCCTCTCTTGTCAGGGTGGGCTCTTGCAGATCAGAAGGATGAGATGGGAAGGGGGGTGCACACATGCTGCCCTGTCCCTGGGGTAGGGGTCCATATCCTACTCCTTTTCCCTAGGATTTCCTGTGAAAATCTGAAACTTCCCACATCCTCATAAAAGTCACTTGCTGTGGCAGTTACAAAATCTGTCAAATTGCAAAGGGATGGAGTCTAGCCTGTCAATGAGACCATAGCAAATGAAGCCTCCTTGTGGGCATGGCCTTTTGCGAGGATTCTGGGAACTTCTATCTTCATCCCTGGAGGCTGGATACACACTCTGCTTCATATTCCTATTGACAAGACATATGAAGCTATGTAAGAGCCATGGGGCCACATGGAGACCTATGCCAGTGGTAAAATGCTTACACCATCACTGGATCCACAAGACTTTCTGCCCACTGTATTCTTCCTGTATTCAGCATCATTGCATGTGTCTAGTGAGTCTGAAGAAGAATGTATAGATTAGTATTCAACAGATTTGCTAATTTAATAATTATGGGCTTGCTCTGAACTGGGCTGGGATGCTTTCTCAATATTCACTAACTCATATATAAAGCTCTTTCTAATGAGTGTCTATGAATTTGTTTCTCTAGTCTATCCAGACTAACACACTTGTATTACAAATGTGCTTCTGCCACATGAATTCTTTCAGCACTGCAAAGCAAATACCACTCACAGAAATCTAGCAGAAGCAAGGATGGTGAGACACTGTCTCACATACTTTAGATGCATTATCATGTAACAATTTCTGTAAAAGGATACCTTGCTTGGTAAAAGAGGACAGTGAAAAAGAAGATTATTGACTATCAAGGCAATATGTTAACATATTGGACTCTAAGATAAAAAATGTATTACCTAGTACTAGAGAGATTTTCTTACTGTTATACATTTGCTCACTATGAGTCAGAAAGTTTTTTGTAGTTAATTTAGGAATGAAGTCCATAAGTCCAATACTAGCTTATATGTCCTATACCAATCTATAAATTCCTCTTCAGACTAATGAAACACAGGCAATGACACGAAATGCAGGACAATTACAGGCCAGTGGGTGCAATTTTTGTGGATCCAGTGGTAGTAGAAGTAGACGCATGTCAGGGCTAGCAAGGGTCTCCACTTGGCTCCTCCAGTTCCTAGGGCACAGAGTCTATCAACATAATGCCATGTGTCATGTCAGTAACGTGTCTCCCAGTGAATGAGAAGAGAGAGAGAAGTGTCTCCTGCACCCAGAATTCTTAGGAGAAGGCTATGCCCACAGAGGCCTCTTTGGTTATATCTTGATTTACAATTCCTATAAAAGGATGCCAGGCTTGATAAAACAAGTCAGTGAAAAAGATTATTGACTATCAAGGCCAGACTCCACTCCTTCACTTGTAATCCTCTCAAATTTACACAAGATCATGTTACTATCACAGTAATATTCATTATAACCTGTAGGTAATGTTGAAAAAAAATCAGAATTCTAAAGTTTTGGAGTCTACAAGTCTGAACTCATCGTGTTGCATTTAAGAAAAAGCTTCATTTGTTTATTCTGTTTGTCCTGAAGGAAGGTCCTTATTTCTTCTACTTCCTGGTTCCTTGGAGATCTGTGTGTCATAGGAGTGGTTTTTCTCCTCTGTTCTGCTGATTTGTTTAATTTATTTTGAATTTCAAAAGAAATTTAATGAAGAGATACTCTACATTAATCCTTTCTAATTATCATAATAAAGACATTCTCAAATAAGATTCTAACTACAGACATAGAGGCTAGGATTTACAGCACATACTTTGGGGGACAAAATTCAACCCATAATAAACTCATTCTCTGGTCAAACAACATATTGCTTTTTATTAACTATAGACTCTTAAAAATAACTGAAGTATGAGGGCTGATCCCTGGTGGCATAGTGGTTGTGCGTGGGACTGCGACCCACTGGGTTGGAGGTTCAAATCCAGCAACAAGGCTGGGCCTCCTACTCCCAACAACAGAGGGCAGTGATGCCCCCCCAAAAATAAAAACAAAAACAAAAATAATTGGAGTATGCTTAATTCCTTATAGCACATTTTTATAGTATTTGTGCCTACTTCCTTCTAAGGAAATCTCCCCTAGGCACTATCACACAAAATATATATTTCCCAGTGTCATACTTGATAGTGCACATATTATTTGGTTTACTAAGCAAATTAAAAATATTTCTAATTCGATAAAAATGTGGATAAAATATAAAATGTTATCATTCCTTTACTTAAGAAACAGTCTCACATTAAACTCATCATGGAAGAGAGAATCTTAAATCAATGTCGATTTTGCTATTGGAACTTCCCTTGGGGAATATCATATTGAAGTTAGACATCCATGAATTGAAGCAAATAATTTACATTCAACATTATGTGACACTTCATTTGTGCATTGTAAAAGCCATCTCAGCAGGTGCTATCTAGCTTCATTAATACTTAGTTTTATTGTTATACAGTCAACCCTGAATTGTCAGGAAGCTCAATAGTATGAGAATTAAATGTGGTTTATAATAGGAAAAAAAGATTAAAAATCAAAGGAATTCATTTGTTGTAACAACACAGTAATTATCTTCACTATTTCTATGCTTGCCTTCTAAAGTAATACACTCCCCTGTACCAGAGCTTTTCCTTTGATTACCATAGCCCTCAGCTTAGCCGAGGCCTGGGGGAGCTCAGCACTACTGTGATGTGCAGTGCAGCACTTAGGGATGTGAGGGTAGAGAAAGAAACATATATGTGTCAACAAAGAAAAGGAACAGGTAGGCACAGGGGCCAAGTACGGAGCACTCTCTCTCTCTCTCTTTCTCTGTCACTCCTTTTCTCACTTAGACCTATTTTTTTGCAAAGAAATTTCTTCCTGATATTCATAAAGAAAGAGGAAAAGAAAAACTTACACACCCCATGTCACAGAAAATTACTTTAATAAACTCCGGCTAGATTTTTACCAATGTGCTTTCGCAGAGTTGAATTTGATTTTGGATTAAAAAAAAAACTTCAATGTTGAAATGTTACTGTGTTCTAGAGGCAAATAACATAGTCCTAAATTCATTCAGGATTATGCTTTCCTTTCCCGTCTATGTAAAAAAAGCCATTTTGGGGTACATTTCTTCAATACTTACTGAAGCTGAGAATCAACTTTTCTGAGACTGGAGCTTCCATATACTTGCACTTCATCATTCCCCCATGTTTTCACAACAGACTTAAACTTTGTCTACAAGTCAGTGTAGAAATGTTTCATGGACGAATGCATTATTATTATTTAAAATTCAAAAATTAAGAGATTGACTTTGAGGTATATATATATATATATATATATATATATATATATATATATTGTGTGTGTGTTTGTGTGTGTGTGTGTGTGTGTGTGTGGACATCACTGCCTCTGGTGGTCGTGGGCGCTACCCCGTGCCATTCCTGAGAGCTGCCTCTGGATTTGAACCACCAAGCCTGCAGGCTGCAGTCCAGCACTCAACCACTTATGCCACCAGGGCTCAGCCCCCAATATATATTTTTATTAATTTTAATAAATCATTGTATTGGGGGCTCATGCAGTGCTTATCACAATTCATACAGACATATATTGTACCAAGCACCTTCACATGCCTGCTGCCATCATCATTTTCAAAACATCTGCTTTCCCCTAGAGCCCCTAACATCAGCTTCTCAGCTTTTCCCCTCCCTGCCCACTATTCCCTTTCTCATGAACCCTTAAAAATTTATAAATTATTATTATTATTTTGTCATATCTTACACTGCCCAACATCTTCCCTCCCCCACTTCCCCTCTGTCTGTCCTTCAGATAGAAGATTATATGTAGACTCTTATAATCAGCTCCCTCTTTCTACCCACCCTCCCTCCACCCTTCTGGTATCTCCATTCTCACTACTCATCCTGATGGGTTCATTTGTCCTGGATTCCCTGTATTTCTAATCCCGATATGTACCAGTGTACCTCTGCTAGCTGTGTTTGTAAGGTAGAAGGAAAACTACAAGACCCTCCCACAGGAAACCAAAAGTGACCTCTACAAATGCAGGAATATGCCATTCTTCTGGATTGGAAGATACAATATAGCAACGATATCTATCCTACACAGGGCATTTTATAAGTTTAATGTCATCCTGATTCAAATACCAACAACCTTCTTCAGAGAAGTGGAAAAACTGACCACAAAGTTCATATGGAGAGGGACAACATCCAGAATTAGCAGAGTTCTCAGGGAGAAATCAGAGTTGGAGGGCTCGCTTTACCTGATTTCACACCAACTACAAAGCCATAGTGATCAAAACAGCATGGTACTGGCATAATGTCAGATACATAGGCCAATGGAAAATAATAGAAATTCTAGAAATAAATCCATTAGCATATAGACAACTGATTTTCGACAAGGCCCCCAAAAGCCTCAAGTGGGAGGGCGATGCCTGTTTAACAAATGGTGCTGCAAACAATGGAAATACACATGCAGATCTCTCAGTATATGAAAGATCAAACTTTTAGTAAAAACAGAAGATTTTTTGATATTTCTTCTTTTATTCCATACCTTCTTCCATTCATTACACAATTATTTACTTAAAGAGAACTGAGAATCCTTTTTCCTTTTTCAGTTTTTAAAATTACCATGAGAAACTGGAGATTATACATACATATGTATATATATAGTGGTATCATATATATATAATGGCAAAATAGAGGCCTCTTTATACCTGGGGTTCTCAACACTTTAATAGAGTTCTTTAGGTTGTGGTGACCACAAACATAAAATTATTTTTGTTGCTACTTCATAACTGTAATTTTGCTGCCCTTATTAATGGGATGAGCCCTGTTAAAGGGTCATTCGAACCCCCCAAAGGGGGTCACAGCAAACTTATGATCAGTAACTTCTGAAATTCGTCATATTTCCTAATACTATGTCTACCAGTTTTTGAGAACATAATAAGCCAGAATACTACAAATCTGAGAGGAATCTCTATGATCCTCTGAGTTAAACCTCATGTCATATCAACTCTTCAACTACCTTAAGCCCCACAGAGTTTTCAGCATTTTGGTTTCCAGAGTTCAATCACCAGGTGGTGCTTCTCGTATCAAACTGACATGCTTTAGGCTAGTCATTGAGCTCATAATCATTGTGCCATCCATGAATACAAATATATTTATATGATTTAAATGATTACACATATATGATCATTAGACAGTTATATTGATTTGTGTACATATTGGTGTTATTATTCTTGATCAAATTGAAGGATTGTTTAAGTGTGCTTGGGATCATAAGCTAGAGTACCTGACACATAATGCTCAAATCAAAGCAACTGACAAAAAGTTCTTCCCAAATTATAGTGAAATTGCTTAGAATTTCTAAGAATATAAATATTTATAGGAGCAGATAGCCTAATTTTTCTCCCTTGTAGTAGCTGGTGGGATTGAAGTGCCAATTTTGATATTAGCAAGTCAAGCTAGTGTGCCTGATCACAAAATAGGCACTTAAGATATATATGTATTTTCTCATGAAGTTCAGAACTTCTTTAAATATATAAAATTAATATGTAAAGAATCAGTGACTATATATAAAGTCAACTTTTTTCTTTTGGAGGGAGTTGTCTAAGGATTTTTCTTTTAACGCTTTTATTAGTAATTCTTCTAGAACTAACCATCTTTAAGGGACAATATAGATTACCTGGTTAAAAATCTGGGCTCCAGTCAAAAAACATCTGACTTACCTTGATCATTTGACATTCATTCTAATGTGTACAGCAATGAGCAAATCACCTACTCTTCTTTTGAATTTCTCCCATTAGCTATAAAAAGATAATGTTTTAGTACTTTCCTTACTGAATTTTTGCAGGAATTTCAATAAAGTGCAATAAAGATGAAACAAGATACTTAATAATTATTAATGTGGCCATAGAGTTTTATGTATATGACAGTTTTTAATTAAGTTTGTGGAACATTTTAGTTGTTTTTTTCCTTCCATGTTTCCATGAGTCTTTTGAGGTACCCTCATAGTTTCTCTTTTAGTCGTTACCATTTTCACCACCAGGATGGGGTGATCTGTTATAATTCTCTTAGATGGTATATCCATGCTGTATGAGCAGCTGTTCTAGATCAGATGACCCCTGTCCAATAAGATCAGAAATGCATAGGGTACAGCTGTACCACATTGAGTACTAAACAAATGTTAGATGGATTTGTTGGTATATCAAAATCAAGAATCTAGATCCTTCACTTCCTATTAATTTAGTTAATAGCCTTTCTGCAATATAAAACCTACTTCCATTACCCCTTGGTTTTCCTAATTTTCTAGATTTCAGTTCTTTCAATGGCAATAACAGAAGTAAAAGGCTGAAATAAGATCAAGAAACACAAATTCAAACACCATGCTGAAGTATCTGAGATAGTCTGTCTTAAAGTGCTTTGAACATTTTGAACTTTGAACATTTCTTTCTTTTTTAGTGAATTATTTTGATGTACATACGTGTTTAATCTTTAGTATATTCTGCTTGTCAAATTGTGCTTCCTCTATGCTTATGTCCTTCTCTGTTTGCAATAGCCTATATATTCCCTGTGCCAAAGTTTTTAGGTTTGTCTCAATTCCATCATCAATGGTCCTAATAATCTTGAATTTTACCTTGAGGTCTATTATCCACCTTGAGTTTATTCTCGTGCAAGAAGTAAGGTCGGGATCTTGCTTCATTTTTCTGCAGGTAGATATCCATTTTTACTTCCTGCACCACTTATTGAGGCATGTATACACTTCCCACTTGATATTTTTGAGTCTCTATCAAAGATCAGTTGTCCATATGCTGATGATTTCATTTCTAGGTAAATAGTAATACCCCTTTGGGATGTAGGCAAAGGATCTCAACTAAAGCTTCACAAAGGCAGAAATCTGAATGGCCAATAAACATACGAGAAAATGTTCCTGGTCATTAATCATAGGGAAAAATGCAAATTAAAAACCTAGGAGATAGCGCCTAACATCCTAAAAGATAGCCCAATTCAAAATATCAGAAAGCAACAAGCGTTGGAGGAGGTATGGTGAATAAGAAGTCTTATTCACTCATGGTGGACCTTTTGATATGTGCAGTCATTATAGAAATTGAATTGACATTACTTAAAACAAATCGAAATTGAGCTATTATATGACCCAGCAAATAGACCACGGTTAGACATCAGCCCACCAATATTCATCACAGTGTAGTTAACAATCACAAAAATTTTGAAACAACCTAAATTTCCACTAACTTGCAAATGGATTTTTAAGTGATACATAAAATGGAGTACTACACACTCTAAAAAATAGGGATGAACCCATGAAGCACATAGCTGCATGGGAAGAGTTGGGGGAAATTATGCTAAGTGAAATAAGTGAAGCACAAAAGGAAAATTACAGCATGAGTCCACTAAGGTAAACTTAAAAGCACACGGAACATAGAGGGAAAGCACTAAATGCATATATTCCTGGGGCAAGGCCAAGCGACTCTGGCAGGGCTCAAACCCAATCTAGGAATGCATGTGGAAGCCAACTAAAGAAGAGGTGAAAAGAAAAGGGGGAAAAGGGGGTGGGGAGCAAGGGAACAGAAAAGGGTATTGTTATGTCACCACAGGAAAGGGAGAGGGGGACTAGGCCTCAACCTCATATGCCAAGCCTGAAGAGCAACAAACCAGCCTGAAGCACAGAACTAACATAGAAGTCTGAGGGGCTTGCTCCAATCTCAGCTATGTTGACTACTGCCCCCTCCCCCCAGAAAATTGCACTACAGAGGACAGCACTGAAGATACATCCCAGGGAGAGTGGCAGGTCTGCTCAGATCATACAGGAATAAACTAAGAGGGAAAGAGAGAGAAAGAACCTCATCCTGGCCCACCAAGTTTTGAGGATGACAATCCTACTCTGAGCAGCCAAGACACAGAGAAGACCTTAGAACCAGCTCTACCGTGAGTCAAGACACCCCCTTACTCACCCACAGCACTGAAGGGGACAGCACTGGAGACACAGTAGAGGAATTGTGCCCAGCCTGACCACACCCCCAACACAAATGAAGTACAACAGAGAAGCAAGGAGAGCAAAACAATGAAGTCCCCAAGAAATCCTGAAAATGCACTTCAGACTCACAGAGCAGGCCTTGGAACCCCATCAGACTCAATTAGAAAACATACATAACAGTTAGTAAACAGACCTGGAACTACATATAGTTCTTCCCCATTTCTTTTTCTTTATATTCATTTTTATCTGCATAAGATAGCCAAGATAATACAATTCTAAGGTGTGGTAATTACAAAATATGTTGTCAATTTGAGACTATTAAGAGTGAAGAGGCAGAGTTTAGCCTCTCAATCAGGTCACAGCTTGATGACCTCATCTGAAGATGCTATGAAGAGAAATAGCTCACTAGAAGCAAGACACACTCCATGTGAGACATTACTGCTGACAAGGCTCTTGGTGCTACACTAGAATTCTGGAGCTGGAGGAGCTAGACAGAGACCCCTGCCAGCACTGAGAGGCTTTTGCCACCACTGGATCCACAAGGCATTCCACCCACTGGCCTGTGATTTTTCTTCCTACATTTAGTATCATTGCATGTGCTGTGTAAGTCTGAAGAAGAATTTATAGACCAATGGACACATGGGCTAATATCCAATTTTTGGACATGACCTGGACTGGGCTGGAATGTTTTCTTAATATACAATTACTCTTACATAAAGCTATTTCTTATACACATATATGTTTCTGTGAATTTGTTTCTTCAGTCCTCCTGTACTAACACTATAGGACCACTGGTTCCAGGAAGGTGGCAATGGAAAGCACAGTGGGTGAAAGGGAGCAGAAAGCCAATAAAATTCTGAAATAAGGAATAAGGAAAGTGTAGAAAGGCCAGTGTCATTTGATTGAGTGCAACGTATCTGACATGAAATACTGAGAGTCAAATGAAGGTTGAACATGATAATGAAACAAGAAAAAAGATAAGAAAATAAAGGAAATAGCTAGGAGGCAAAGGATACTTATAGAAGCATAAATATAAGCATGTATATGTGTAAATATATTCATATATAATGATAGGAATATAGTTCTCTGTACATATATTTATATGTTAAATATCAAGGTAGCAGGATATTGGGCTTCTACTCACATTCTCCCTCAATGCAAAAGCACTTTGTTCTAATAACCTGACATTCTGTGATGCTCAACATGATGGCGGAAGACAAAATGGGTGCATAAGCAAATGTGGTGTAGAAAGCTGATGGTACATGACTATTAGAAGATATAGTGTCAGGGGTCTTAAAGACTTAAAGTTAAACAAGCAACCATCTATCTGGGAAGCAACAAAGCCCACATGGAAGATGAACAGCACAAGGTATTGATAGGATTAGGTAGCAGGAATCAGAAGACCCCAAACAATCATATTGGTATGAATGAGGGAGGTTGGAGTACAGACTCAAAGCCCCTCTGTAGAAAATAGGACATACCCTGACAGAAGGGTCACAAGAAAGGGACAAGCCAGCCAGAGTGCAATACAGCACCAATAAAACACACAACATTCTAGTTCTTTAATGTTACTCCCCCTGGCCACAGCCACTGTCATGACCCCAATTCTACCTTAAAAATCTGACTAGACCGGACCGTGTACACTGGTACAGATAAGAGTGTCCAACACGCAGAATCCAGGACAGCTAAAACTCTTGGGAACAGTTATGAGAGTAGCAATACTATGAGAGTACATGGAAGTGGGGGGAGAAAGAAGGAATCAATCGTGATGACCAACATATCACACACACACACACACACACACACACACCATGAAAGGGCACAATAACAAAAACATGGGTTAGGGGAAATACCAGAAAAATATAATATATGATAATAATTTACAAATTCTTAAGGGGTCACAAGGGCAGGAGAGTGAGGGACGGAGTGAAAAAGAGGAGCTGGTATCAAGGCCTCAAGTAGAAAGTGTTTTGAAAATGATAGCAAGGTAAATGTGCTCACTATAATTAATACAATTGATGCATGGATTGTTGTACATCAAATGTTATTTAGGTGTCATCATGGAAAAACTTTCATTAGAGCACTACACACATTTAAAACTCATTAAATTGTATTCTTATTTCAATACCCTAAGGTCTGCTTCACCCCTGTGGTTAGTCACATAATCTGTTATTAATTTGAGTATTAAGAGTGAAGGACTGGAGTTTAGTCTGCCATTCAGGTCACAGCTTGATGACCTCATTTGTAGCCACTCCGTGGATAAAGACCTTGCTAGAGGCAGGAGATAGGCTCAGTCCCTGAGAGACATCTTCCTTGACAAGCCTCATGGAAACAGGCTGATGGAGCTGGAGAAGCCACGTGGAGACCCCTGAAGTGGTGAGATGCTTGCAATGCCACTGAATCCATGAACTTCCCACCCGCTGGCCCGTGATCTTCCTCCATTTAGTGTCATTGCATGTGTTGCATGAGTCTGTAAAGGACCTACAGATTTGTTTCAAACATATGGACTAATATCCAAATTATGGACTTGATCTGGACCGGGCTGGGATACTTTCTTAATGTACAATTACTCTCTATATAAGGCTCTTCCTTATATACATATGAGTGTCTATGAATTTGTTTCTTTAGTCAACCCAGACTAAATTGCCCCCTGTCATCTAGATAAAAGGGGTATTGTCCATAACCCACATTACATTTCTGTTACATCATGGCTAGCTTTATTGGTAATATTAGAAGTCATTGATCAAGGTTATCAAACTATCTCTTTCTGAATATGTAGTTTTTTGCAAAGATTTCATCTAATGCTAATAAGAAAGATAATGCTTAACTAAAAATTTAAATCTAATATGTCTGGTATTATCCTAAACTCTTTAAACTCTCATTTATTTTTCAGAAAAATCTTGTAAGGCAAACATTATTATTTTCCTTATTTTGAAGATGAAGAAATGAGGCATAAGAAGTTAAGAGATTTGCTTAGGAAAAAAAAATAAAAACAATAGTAAACAAGCAAAAAACCTAAACAAATAATAAGAAAAAACAAGCATCACTTTTCACCTTCCAGTGAGCTGATAGGACAAAGTAGAACTGTCCCATAGACTTCCCAGGGCTATACCCTATAAGGAAAGAGGCTGTCACATTTTTTTTCCTTCAGAGTGGATAGTTGATTTTGAACTAATTATCTTTGAATTAGTACCAAAGTTCCTAAACACCAAGGCCCCTCCATGACTAGTAAATGGTAGAGTCAGAATTTGAGGAGAGACTATGTGAATCTTAGAGTCCATAATTCTTATACATCAGGCATACAATATCTGATTCTGCTCATCGTCAGCACCATGGATTTTTCCATTGAAAATGTAAATAAGCACAGACTGAAAAAGTCAGCATAGTAAAGTTCTTCACAGGTATATCCACTTATAGAAAATCTGTCTACTACAGACAAGACATGAAAAAAGACTTGGGATAAAACATTCCTTCCCAACCCAAGTCTCTCAGAACCCAAAAATGTAGCATCAGTTTGTCTATGTCTACTATCAATTCTTTAAGCCCTGACAGAGGCAGACAGAGAGGTATCATAATTGAAAGATACATATATTGAGCAGTGTCTCCTTATAGTTGTTATTATGTTCCTTTTTTCTACAGCTATTATGAAATCAGACTTTAAAAGAAGTTGAATATTGTCTATATGGGAAACATTTGCTCTGAGCTGCTACTACATGGCCAGTCCAGTGACATTATCTCTCTCATTTGAAGACTGTAATCCAGAAATATTGGCAGAGGCTTTGTGCACTGGAGACAGGCGAAAGGGACAATGTTATTTTACAAGTAGTCGATGTCTTCCAGCTGTGTCCTATTCTTTTTCTCCACAAAGCCTTGACAAACCCAGAACACAAAGACATTTTCATTGAAACAAGATGATGAATTGTGTCAGACTGTGAATGAAGGCTCTCTGGAATGAAGCCAAAGCCCGTGTGCTACATAGACTTTGGGTGTATGTTAGGAATGAATAAAGGCTTGATTATGGTTTCTATTTTATTTCAACCATCAGTTGCATATTGCTTAATGAGAAGTCCTTTCCCATATGTGTCTTGATAGCTAATTTGAAATTTGACATTTGAAATAAACCTGACATCCAAATACAATGTTATAACTTCACTTTATATTCAAGCTCTTGTTTCTTTTATTTGCAGGGAAAGCAGAGGGTATTCACATTGAGAAAGACCCTGTGAGCAAAACTCTCTAGCTTAGAAATTATGATACATTTTTACCAGTGTCAGAATAAATATTTCCAGTCACTTTCATCTTAAAAGATATTCTACAGAGAGAAATTCATATTCAAAAGATTACTATATATAATATTTAATGTTTACATTTTTTAAATGTCTGTGTGCATTCATTGTGGCCTATATTGACATTTTTGGTTCAATGGACAAATGAACATTCTAGATGTTAATCAAATTTATCATCTACTGAGTACAAGCAGATAACAGATAAGTTTACACTAAGTAATGAAAGAAGTATAATCAGTAATTTACAAAGTATGGCCAGAATACTTGTTAGATATGAAAGTGACAAGATTGCAGTACACACCTGAAACATATCAGGAGAGGCCAGTTCCTGGGCAGAAAAATCTCAGGTTTGGTAAAACAGAAGGTCAGTATAAAAAAAGAAGACCATCGGAGAACAATAATAGCAGCGGACATGTGAAGGTGCTTGGCACAGTATGTTTATTTTTGTATTGTGAAAAATGATGTATGAGCCCCCAATAAAATGATTTAAAAAAAAAAAAAAAAGGAAGACCATCGGCAGGGTACATTTACACAGTGTCAACAAGTGAGAATGTTGCAGGGCCAGAATGTTTTAATTCTGTTGTATATAGGGTTGGTATAACTTAGAACAGACTTGAGAACACCTAACAACAATTAGTAATCTGGGAGAAAGAGGTAATCATCTACTTCTGTAAAAATTATGTTCTTAGAAACCTTATGAGAAGGTAGTTCTATCCTGTCCTATAAGGTCACTGTAAGTCAAAATTGGCTCAATGATTGGGTTTTATTTGGATTTTCAAATTTTGTAATAATGTAAACAAAACAATAATTTAATTTCATGCAGTTAACTTTTAAATATCTTAATTTTTAAATTACTAATTTAATTTTACACCACCAGTGTGATAATATGGGTAGACTAAAGAAACAAATTCATAAACACACATATGTATATAAGGGAGATGTTTATATGCAAGAGGAATGGAACATTGAGAAAGCATCCTCACCCAATCCTGTCCAACAACACAAGTCTGATATTGGCCCATATGTCCAATCTCAGTCTATAAAGTCTCTTTTAGATTCATGAGGCACGTGCACTGATGCCAGGACACTCACAAGCCCGCGAGTGTAGAGTCTTGTGTATCCATGATGGTGAGAGCATCTCCGCGCTGGCAGGGGATTCATTATGGCCTTTCTGGCTACAGAGGTTTGGATGCATCCAAGTGGCTTCTCCTGTGGGTTCTCCAGATTCCAGGACTCAGGATATATCAGCATGCCGCCATTTTGTCTTGTCAGTAGAGCATCCCAAGGGACTGAGTCTAGTCTTTCACCTCCATGGAAGAAAATATTGCGAGATTGTCCAGAATTCTCAGAGAAAGCCATGCTCACACAGAGGTCTTATTGGGTATCTCCAGACTGACAGGCTAGACTCACCCTTGCACTCCCAATCATGAAACTGACACCAAAGTACATGCCTGCCACACCCAGGAAATGTTTTACAACTTTAACTTGAGAATCTCATATTTTTGTTTTCCTTTTGTGAATGTGTTCCATATTCAATGCAATTGAAATAAAGGGGCACATGGGATGTTTTAATTTGAAAATTTGGGGACAATAAGCTATTAGCTAGCAAGTACCCTCGGGTAGCTTCCTCAATACTCATGCCAACGTATGAACACCTTCTGGAATGTTTCTACTGATATAGAGTGTTACAAATCCCATCCAACTCTCAAACTGATAACTGTGAAATGTTTGACAATGGAAAATAGCAGTTGTGGTTGAGATAGGCAAGGAAATCTAAATCTTGAAGCTAGAGTCTTGTGTATTTGAAACCAAAATCAAGTCCTTACTGAACCTTTACCCAATGACATTAACCCATCCAAATAAGAGCACTTTCTGAGGATTTGTGTGTGCCTGTATCACCTTGATAACACAATGAAGGGAAACAAACTGTTACAGCCTCAGAATTCTAGAGAAGCATTCCTATCTTATCCTAGTGGAATCAACTCAATGGCAGTAGTACTTTATTATTATTTCCCTGTTTGTCTATCTTTTCCACAGGCACGAAGAACTACTACCTTTATGGCCTTACATATGGCTAAATCAGTCACAATTAATATTCTTTGTTGGTATGCAGCAGTACATTTCTAGATAAAATATTGTAATAGATAATTTCATATCATCATGAAGATGTATAAAAATGTAGGATCTTCTGTGGACATAGTCTTCTCTTAAGATTTGCCTGAGGAACTTTGCTCTACCACTGCCTTTCCCTTCCAGCTCAGTGATCCTATAAGCTTCCAGAACCCTGCCATATTTACATTGACCTCAAATCAACTGGATTTTGTACCCGATAACCTACAATCTTTCTGGATTCTGCATCATTGCATGTGGCTACCTGAGTCTGAAGAGTGAATAGGGGATCGTATGGGACTTCTGGACTTGAGTTGAACTGGGCTGGGATGTTTTCTTGATATATAATTACTTCTTGATATAAATCTCTTCCTTACACATTTATGAGTGTCTCTGGATTTGCTTCTCTAGTGAATCTAGCTAGCCTATCACAATAACAAATAAAAATGATTCCAAAGAGAGAATTTTAATTATTTTTATAGTGTAGCATAAAATCTAGCTTGGTCAATTTGTCATTAAGATAGATGAAAAAAGGGAGTTGTTTTGTCTAAAGTAAGCCAGTGTTGGTGCTGGGAGGGGTCCTGGATAAAATCATAAGAGGCACGACCAATTTAAATGGATATATAATTTACCCTGAAACAGGAAAATAGAGAATAATTAAAAGTAGAGGGAAGAAAAATCAGAAAAATAGACTTTGAGGAGCTCCGTTGTCACTTTCAGGTAAGTGCTGGATTGCTGACCTCCAGGTCAGTGGCTCAAACCAACCAGCCATTCTGAGGAAGCACGATGAGGCGATCTGCATGTTGAAATATGGGCAGCATCATCCACCCAATATTAGATGATATATTATGGTGCTGTGGGAAGGCATTGACTTGATGACACAGCATTGTTCTGTTTTGGTTTTGGAGTGGGTCTTGATTGGATCAGAGTTCTCAATGCTCAAAATTATATAAAAGCTGAAACCATAGCTTCTGAACCCAAACTATTTGGGCTGGCATTCTGATGCAGGCCATTTTCAGCTTAGCAATTGATCTCCTGGAGTAATTTACTACACCTCTGCTTGCCTCAGTGCCTCTCATTTTAGAAATCGGAAGTCAATAACAAGAGTGTGATGCAGGGGTGGATTACCTAATGAGCAAGGTAAATGTGCTTTTGTGTGCTTTCCCACATCTGAGTGAAACGTATGTGAAAGGCTTAACCACAGGAACCTGTCTACAAGCTAGCCCATGTTTACCTTGCTTACTGGGTAATCCACGTCTGATCTTTCTCAAAGAACTACTCTGTGATTGAAATGAGTTCATTTATAAAAATGATATCTCAGAAATGGAACAGCTTTTAAAGATATATTAGCATATTAAGGATTCTGGCTAAAGTCGCAGAAGTGGCATTGTTTTGACAAGTAGAACAAATCCTAAATTTCAGGGTCAGGGTTGAGCTTGAGTTTTCTTGGAATGGATCTCTTTTCTGTCCCCAGGGAAATCAAGAGATCTAGAAATATAACAATAGTACCAAGCACATATTTTGATATAAAAGAATAAATATGTCAACTTATTGAAACACAGGTTCAAGAATTAGAAATATCCAAGAAAGTTTGAATTGACTTATACCAAGACAACAGAGTGCTGGTAAGTGAACAGCGACAACAAAAAAGATCCCTGGTGTATATTGATGCAAAATCTATAAGTGGCAGTGTTCAGGGTCTGGAGAAAATGCTTTATAGTCAGTAGAAGGCAGATATTTCTGTTAGACTATCTCAATGGGACTCAAACAGGGACAATTGGGAGGATAATGCGGTACTGGACGTTGTTTGCTTTTGTTGTGCACAGCATTCAGATGAGTTAGAACCATCTCGATGGAAGCTCACAATATCTGACTTTTGGGTGTGAGTAGCTTACCCCTGCCCACCCTAGTACCAACCTAGTTTTCAGTCATCAAGGCCCACTCCAAAGACAAAACAGACCAATGCTGTATCACCAAGTCAATTCCCATTCACAGCATCCTAATATAGAATCTAATATTGGGTTTAAAAAGCTGGGCATATTTACACCAGCAGATAGCCTTTCTCCCACAGAAGGGCTGGTTGGTTTGAGCCACTGACCTTGAGGTTACTAAACCAACAACTAAATGGCAAATGGGTTAGCAGCTCTTGGAATTGTGACATATTTCCACTCAGAAAGATTTTTGCAGGCACTTTTCCCCCAATGAAACCAAAAGGTGGTGGGTCTCACCTTCACATTGGTAGTAATTTCATGCACCATTCTTCTATTTGTGTCAGCTCATTTGAAATCTCTCACAACAGCTCTCTCGTATTATAACGTAATTGTAGCAGTCTGATGTCCTGACTTGGCAGCTTATTCTTAGGTACTTTTGTTTTGCTGAAATTTAGGATTTGATTACCCGTTTTGAGCATTCAAAGAGAAAAGATTCATTTAACTTTTATGATTTGTTTTTCACATGTGAGTGCTTCTTACAGCACCAGATCAGACCAGTTGCTATTGAGTGGATTTCAACTACGTGAAGTAGAATATCATGTGTGTCACAGTAGAAATCTGATATCTATTGTAATGGATTTTTTATAAAAGTATATCACTAAAGGCTATATAAATTCATTGAACATCTAATATATGTTAGATTTAAAAATCTATGTTACCTCATCACTACCCCAGTACACCTTAGGGATACAGCAACTCATCATGTATTCATATAGGAATTCCTCAGGAAACTGAAATTAAATATTCCAATTAAGCATAAGGGGAATTTTTTGAGAATCACGTAGTGTGTTCTCCTGTGACTTACAGACCAGTGGGGTTTGCGGTTGTCTAGTGAGAATTCCTAATCTCTGATTTCTCCACTCTATCACCTCTGTTTTAAGTCCTTGTGACTGTTCTCATTTGACATTTAAGAACTGAAATTGGATGAAATAATATAAAATAAGAACACTAAAGGTGGTTTCTTAGTTAGATTTTTAAAATCTGCTTCTTATTTGAAGGTCAAGGACATGACCCAGTAATAACAGTTCAGTTCTTCTCAATTGATCCTTAAGAACACGAGCCTCTCTTCTTTTCCTGCATGCAGTTCATTCAGTCTCTAGGTACTGGCAAGTCAATCCCCGTATAATTTTCCAGGTGATTAGATGGCAGCCTCCAGAGAATCCCTAGGTATCCACAAAGGACTTTAGGAAACATACATGTCATCCATTTCTCATTGAAGATCAGCACTCACTTCCAAACATAGGTTTGAAAATTATAAAAAAGTAGAGGACTAAGCAAAAAAGGTCTAAATATTTCAGCCCAATAATGGGCTTTTCATAGCTCAATGATGTTCCAAAATGTCTATTATTTTGGGTCATCCTGGTGTTTAAGAACTATACTTTAATAGCATTGATGAAAATGGGATAACTCTCTAGGATTTAACATTACTTGAAAGTTCATGCCCAATATATTTATCAAGTACCTGCTTTATACTCCTGCTTGTTTTCTTTATCAAGTATTCTTCATATTATCTGAAGTTTAAAATTTGAGCATAAGGTCTATTATTTATAAGGATCAATTGGGAGAAATAAAAAATTTAGCACAAAATGGTCCTTGTGGAAAACTAAAGAGAGTTATAAACCCTTTAAATGGAAGCTTATAAGTGTACTGAGATAAAATGGGTGGAATTTTCCTTGGGTCAAAGGTGCAAGGATGGAAGGAGCCTTGCCACAGTAAATAGGTATCAGCAGAAACAGGATGAAAGTTTTATCTATCATGACATTGATCTTGCTTCATAGACAGTATCTTCATATAGTACCTGAGTAGCAGGTTAGCAACACAATTCTAAATTGGGAAATGAGCACTCAGTAGTCTGGACATTTTCACAGAGGAGGTTCAGTAAAAATTTGACATCTAACTTCTTAATCTGAGATATGTCGTGCACATTTTGAAGACCAGCATGATAGCTGATTCTCTATAGAAATTTGTGCCTGAGAACTAATCTTAAGTGTGGTTGAGTCTCAGCTTTCTCATATGTAAGTGCTTCACACACTGATGATTTCTGAGGACTATTAGCAAAGAGGTTGTGTTTGGCTACTAATCTAAAGTTTGATGGTCCAAACTCTGGCAGTACACAGACAAAAAAATAAACAAAACAAACAAAAAACAATGAATGGTCATCTTCCATAAAGGTTACAACTAAGAAAATCCTTTATGGTAGTACTACCTTTAACACATGGAGTCACCAGGAGTTATAACTGACTCAAAGACCTATTTTGAATGAGTTGCATGAATATGGAAAACATTGAAAAATTCTTCATAGTGTGCAGTGCACTTGGGGTAAGGGTCATTATATTTGGGAATTGCTGATAAACATTATATTTGGGAATTGCTTCCCTATACCTATGCATTGCTTGGCTCAAGGTTGAAGCACATGGCCTAGTTTATTTCCAGATGTAAAGACAGACTATTTATTTATTAAATAAATAAATCTTTATGATTTTAAACCATGTAATATTCCCTTGTTCTCACAACTCCCTCTTGATCCATATACAAGTCCCACAAACAAGTGTTCTAGAACTCCTACTCTTCTCAAGGTTATCCATTCTTTGTTATAATCCATTAAGTCAAATGCCTTAGCATAATCAGTAGAATATAAGCACACATCTTTCTGGTATTCTTTGCTTTGATTCAATATCCATCTGATATCAGAAATGATTCCTTTGTCCCATAAGCTTTCATAAACCCAAACTGAACATTTGACAGTTCTCTGACTATGTACAGAATCAACCATTGTTGGATGAGGTTCAGAAAAATTTGAGGTATTAGTGATACGGTTCTATAATTTGAGTCTGTTGATAAGTCTACAACTCATAGTGACAGTATAGTACAACAGAGTGAAAAGCTGCCTAGTCCTGCACCATTCTCACCATTATGTCTGAGCTCATTGTAGAAATGCTTCAGATTCTGATTATTTCAGAAGACTGTTAGTAATCCATTTGTGTTCAACTGTAAGATTACAGTTAACATTCTCTATTTCTGTGTTCATTGTTACAGTTGATTTTATTAAATATACTCACTTATTAAGAAATAAAAGCTTGGATAATACCCTATTCTTATAAATGACCATTCGTTTCTTTGTCACTTGCAAACTGCACTCATATAAGATAAGAGTATGTATTATTATTAAACAAGGTAACTTGTTATTGAAAGGAACTAAAGAACCACCAAGATAAAAAAAGCTTACTAAACTCACTACTATTGAGTCAATTCTGAATTATTGTGACCTGGTAGGAAAAAGCTAGTGTACACAAACATTTCTGGGGTGAGGTCCAGGTAGTGTGGCAGGGGCCAGAACAATTCAAGGGTACATATATATGGTAGCCAAGTAAAAAGGAGGGTGGGGGTAGAAAAAGAAAGAAAAGTGGGTAGCGAGGGAACTGGGCACTAACCCACCCAAGGGGTAGGTATTGTCTATGTCACCACAGGGAAAGAGGGATCAAACTTTAACTTGGTGCTTCAAGATGTGAGTGCAACATAGTGCTATGAAGCAGGTCTGAGGGGCCGACCCCAATCCAACTATGTGGACAGCTACCCTTCCCAACAAAAGAATTTACTTCAGAGGAGAGCACTGAAACTAGAGCTCAGGGAGAGGAATATGTCTGATCAGGGCACACACAGGAGCAAATGAAGGAAGGGGAACAGACAGTGGAGCACATCCCAGCCCACCAAGCCTTGAGGATGAAATCCCTGTTCAGAGCAGTCAAACCATAGAGAGGACCATCCGAGAGAGTACAGCCCTACTGGGGAACAATACAGGAGATGCAGTGATACTGGGAGTGTGGGGGGATATGGAGCAGAAGGAGGGACCGATTAAAAGGATCGACATATAACCTACTCCTTGGAGGACAGACAACAGAAAGGTGGGTGAAGGGAGAGGTAGCACAGTGTAACAAAAATAATACTAAAAATAATAATAACTTATAAATTATCAAGAGTTCATGAGGGAAGGGGGAACAGGGAGAGAGGGAAAAGATGAAGAGCTGATACCAGGGGTCAAGTAGAAACACATATTTTGAGAATGATGAGAGAAAGAAATGTACAAATGTGTTGTGCGTGCAATGATTTGTGATAGGACTTGTATGAGTCCGAATAAAATGACTTAAAAATAAAACAAAAATCAATGATCAAGGTAATTCACCACATAAACAAAAGGAAGAGGAAACATATGATTATTTCAACTGATTTATGAAAGGTATTTGATAAAATTCAACATCTATTTCTGATAAAAATCACTTAATAAAATAAGTGAAGCTCAATTTCTCAGCATAATAAAAAGTATATATAAAAATACAATGGCCTACACCTCACTTACTGGAGAGAATTTGAAACATGCCCTCTTTAAATGGAAACAAGACAAGGTTGTCCTGGTGATACACTTTTATGTAGCATATTCCTGGAAGTTTTAGCTAGAGCCATAAGGTAACAAAAAGATACCAAATGCATCCACAGGGGCACTGCAGAAATAAAAATATCTTTGTTTGCAGATGGCATAATTCTATAAATAGAAAACCTAAAAATTCCATTGAAAAATTCCTTGAAGTAACTGAAAAATTTTACAGCATAGCAGATTATAAGATCAGCATACAGAAATCAGTTGTATTCTTGCATATCAAAGATGATGATAACAAATAAGATAGCAGAAGAATAATACCATTTACAATAAATACACAAATGATAAAATATTCAGAAATAAATTTTACCAGAGGACCAAACTCTTATATAAGAACATTACAAAGCATTCTTGCAAGAAATCAAAAGAAACTTACAAAAGTTGAACAAACTATCACATTCCTGAAGAGGCAGAGTAAACATCCTATAAACAATATAGCAACTACTTTACAAATTGAATGCAATTCCAATCCAAATCCTACCAAAATCCTTCAAAGAAATGGAAAAAAACAATCAGCAAATTCATATGAAAAGTAAAGAAACCTAGGACAAATAAAGCACTATTAAAAAGTAAAAACAAAGTAGGAGGCAGATCATCCCAGACTTTAAAACCTATTATATGATTGTGTTAATCAAAGTGATAGCTATGGAGACCAATAGATTAGAATTGAAAATACAAAAATACAGGCAAGTGCCTATAGACATCCAATGTTTGATAGAAGACTAAGACAGATTAAATGTGGAAGAGATAACTTTTCAACAAATAGTGCTGGAAAAACTGGAGCTTTACCTGCAAGCAAATGAAACAGAACTCACATCTCACATTGTGTACAATAATGAACTCACAATGGTTCAAAGAACTAATTATAAATCACACAATTATAAAAAAATTGCAGATGGCAATTTTATAATTCTCTATGGGACAAAATTAAGGCCCTGTGTCAGTCCGGGTAGACTAGAGGAACAATTTTCATAGACACGCATACAGATATAAGGAAAACAGTTACATACAAGAGGAACATGACATTGAGCCCAGTCCAGTTCAAAGTCATAAGTCCGATATTAACCCATATGCCTGAAATCAGTCTATAAAGTCTCCTTCCCATTCACAAAGTCACAGGTCAGTGGGTGCAGAATCCCGGCGCTGGCAGGGGTCTCCTCATGGCTCCTAGCTTTCAGGGCTCAGGGTCCATGAACAGCAGAAGCAACTCATCGCTGGCAGAGGTCTCCATGTGGCCGCCCCAGCTTCAGAGGTCTGGCCCCATCAGGACAAAGCTGTGTGGTCTCTCCGCCAGCTCCTTCAGCTTCTCGGACACTGCCATCTTGTCTTGTCCATGATTCATCATCTCTAAGACTCACTGCTAACAACTGGGGAGATAGCTTCTCACCTTCACAAGGGAAATATTGTGAGATTTCCCAGACGTATCAGGAGAAAGCCATGTCACACAGAGGCCTCATTGATTGCTCAAGGGCTATCTCCAGATGAACAGGCTAGACTCCTCCCCTACATCACAATCATGAAATTAACATAAGCACATGACTGCCACAAGCCCCAAAGATAAGACATAACTACACTACCTAACATAATAGAAAATATCCACACTATAGAAGACAAAATGAAGAACTGGGACCTACTAAAAATATAACATTTAAAAAATATATGACATTTTTGCATATCAGAATACTTTATAGAATCTATAAGGAAACCACATGCTGGGGAAATATCAAATAATAATACATTAAATAAAGTGTTAATCTGAGAAAATCTATAGAAAACTATGACATCTTAACAAGGAAAATACAAATAACCCAATCAAAAATAGAAAGAAGACATTAGTAGAAAAATTACCAAAATTTACAAAGGTGATATCTAAGAAGTCAACAGCCATATGATGAAATATTTGAGTCCTCTATCAATAAGAGAAAACAAATGAAAGCATCGATGTGATACTATTTTATATTGACACTTTTAAGAAAATTAAATAGAAAATAATAAATGGCAGAAAAGATGGAGAGAAATCTGCCCATTTTTACATTGCTGGTGGGACTATTGAATTATTCAACCACTACAGAAATAAATATGAAACTTGCTGTGGCAGTCATGTGCATATCTTACGATATTTCCCTCATGAAGATGAGAAGCTAACTTCGACCTAGTTGTTGGAAGTTAGTTACAGAGACGATGAATCGTCTATGAAATTTGTTCCTCTAATTTACCCAGACTAACACACTTGACTAAACAAATGCAAATATAAGAACCTTATGATCCACCAATCTCTCTACTGGGTATATATACCCTAAGAAAATAAAAGGTACATGATTAGACACATGTACATCTATGTTTATTGCAGTAATTATTTCCATAATAGCAAAAACATTGCTGTTGGACACAACTTATGCAAAGTTAACAACTTGACCCTCTTTATACGTTAGTATATGTATATATATAATTTTACATAATTATGTGGTTATTTATTTAATATCTCCATATACAGGGTAATTGTGTTAGTTCGGGTAGACTAGATGAACAAATTTCAGAGACATGCATATAGGTATAAGGAAAGGGTTTATATACAAAAGAAATGTGACACTAAGAAGGCATCCCAATCCAGTCCAGTGCAAAGTCATAAGTCCAATAATAATCCATATGGCCGAAATCGGTCTATAAAGTCTGCTTCCAACTTAGGAAGTCACAGGTCAGTGGGTGCAGAATTCTGGCACTGGCAGGGGTCTCCCCATGGTTCCTCGCTTCCAGGGCTCAGGTCCGTCAACAGCATGCCACTCCAGCTTCGGAGGACTGTCTTCCTCAGGGCAAAGCCGTGTGGTCTCTCCACCGGCTACTCCAGCCTCCCAGCCGCCACCATTCTGTGTTGCCTGTGGTTAATCATCTCTCAAACTAACTCCCAACAACTGGGGAAGATAGCTTCTCATCTTCACAAGGGAAATATCGCGAGATTTCCCTGGAGTCTCAGGTGAAAGCCATGCCCACATAGAGGCCTCATCAGCTACTCAATGGCTTTTTCCTGATGAACAGGCCAGACTCCACCTCTACATTTCAATTATAAAATTAGCATAAGCACATGACTGCCACAGGAATGGATAAGCAAGGTCTATTCCATCCACAAGTGGAATGTTATGCACCAATAAAAACAATTATAACTTTCCTAAACACTGAAAGACACGGTCTAAATTAGAGAACATTATGTTTAGCAAAATTGGTCATCTTACAAAGATAAATATTTAATAGCACCACTAGTACAGGGAAAAACAAAGGAATTGAAATGCGCTTTATACCGCTGAAGACATGAGTTTGAGCACTCCTAGGAGGCCAGGGAGAGGGAAAGGATAGATTATTAGGGAAAGACGGAGAAAGGACAAGGGAGGGGGTACAGAAAATCAATCACATGTATCAAGGATTTAGCAGCATCTTGTTGTTGATTTCATTTCTTCAGATGGGCTGTGTAAATATAGTGTGCTTCTTTAAACATGAAACTAACAACAACAGCACACCTCCAGATTCCCTAACCTTCAGACCTAAGTAGTGGTCTGAGTGGCAAAAAATCAAAGGAGGAAGAAAGAAAAGAGACATTCCCAACTTAGAAACAAAACAAATTAAAACAAAAGTAAATTATATAAAGTTACCAACTTGGAACTTTACATATGTTAATATATGTGTATACATAATTTTACATAAGTATGTGGTTATTTCTTTAATGATATGATCCATGCAATTATATGTTTGGCTAAATGAGGAACAGAAAATGATCTTTTCTAAGTCCAGACTCTTGTTTCTCAGGATAAAGTCCACACGTAGGCATCACTGCTCTTTTCCAGTAGTTATCATTGTTGTTCTGCACCCCTTTGTCTTTGCCTGTGGAGGTCCGAAGACCTAGAACAGCCTTTGTTGTCTTTGTCTCTTAAAAGGTGGGTGACCCTTTAAGTGAAAAACACTAAAAAGCAAATGAAGTTCATGAGTCTAGGATCTTTAATATCTAAAAGTGCCTTACAACTGGAAAAACTGGACCCCAAATTGCATACTATTCACAGAAAAGTTATAAAATTACAAGAGAAAGGCAAATCAAAGCTGCAAATGAGTATTCTGTCATATGTAAAAGAAAGGCAAACATTGATAACAGACTTAAAATTGCATAGGGTTTCTAGCTTATACTATATGTTTATAAACACAACTTATACATTTTTAGTGACTTCTTATATTACTCCCATAAACTCATCTCAGATGAGTTTGGTTTGGGGTTTTCATTTGTTACTTAATCCTGGAGGTCTCACTAGCCATCACTAAATACATAATTTCTGCTGGTTCTCCACTTGCAGCATAGATGTTCTCAAACTTTAGTGTGCAAATACCTTACACCAGTTAGGCCAGAGGATATACACTAGTACAGATGGGAACCGGAAACATGGGGAATCCAGGACAGATGTTTCCTTCAGGACCAGTGGAGGGAAGGTGGAGTAGAAAGGGGAACCTCTTCTCTGGGGTACAAACAACAGCTAAGAGGGTGAAGGGAAATAATGGACAATGTACAATATTACAAAATAATGATAATTTATAAATTATCAAGGGATCACAAGCCAGGAGGGAGCAGGGAGGGAGCGGGGAAATGAGGAGCTAATGACAGGGGCTTAAGTATAAAGAAAATATTTTGAGAATGTTGATGGCAACAGATGTACAAATATGCTTTGCCTACAAAGGATGTATGTTTGGATTGCGCTGAGTTGTATGAATCCCCAATAAAATTATTAAATAAATAAAATAGAGATCAAATTATGCTTACTTCCAAAAGTCTTAGCCTATGTGTTATTTAACCCTTCAGGTGATTCTGATAAACCTTATATTTGGGAATTGCTGCCCTTTACCTACCTATTGCTTGCCTAAAGGTTGAACCACATGGCCTATTTTATTTCCAGATGTAAAGATTGACTATGGTCCTCAGTCTCAAGAATTTCATCAGTCTCCATCAGACTAGTGAACCTGACATTTCTTCATAGTTATTGTCTCCTTAGTACATTGTTTAATTTAATTTTTTATTATCTCATTTGATTCACTTCACCTATTTTTTAATCTTAAATATGAGTTAATTTTAAAAGCAACTTCCACATTAACTATGAGTATTTGGTTATCAATTTATTATTTTACTAGTATGTACTTGATTAAAAATTGAAATTATATTATCTATGATTATGACTTTTTTGCTTTTTCATTTTATCTTTCCTTCTCTGACCTACAAACATTTAATACTTTCTTAAAACTCAATATTCTCTTTATTGCTCCTTTCCATGGCTTCATGGAAAATGAAATTAAAAGTAGTGAGAACCTTACCATCAAATTTTGAAAGACTCCTCATAGAATGTATAAAAATTGAGGAGACGGTAGAACCAACCCTGTGATTTTTTTGTTTGAGGTTTTTTTGTTTTGTAATTTTGAGTTTTCTTCCACATTTCTCCCCACTCTCCCATGTCATCTTACTCAGAATTATTAACAGTGGCAAGCCAGGACCTTTGCTTCTCTTCTAAGGACCATGAAGGTTGACGTTTGTCAGGAGATTAATTTTCCCAGGCTTTGCTGTTGTTGTTGCTACACTTCTTAACTCTGGGCATAGAGAGACCAGGGGTTGCACACGCTATGGCCACTTGTAGGTTTTACAGCCCCAGTGGCAAATTATCAAAGTAGTTGTAAAACATGGTCTGTAAGGATTATGAGACGTTAATTAGCCTTGATGTCCTCACTACTGTATTGTGAAATCTCGTGGCCCTGTGGTCCATCCACTTGAAGTGTTTGATTATAGCTCACAAATTTATATACTTTGTCTTTTCACCATTATATACATTATTATATTTATAGCACATTCATAGATGCATGTAAAAATAGAACCTGCTGGATTTATATGTAGTAATCAATGTAGACATGTTGTCTATTCCTGTTCATTTGCCTATGTATGTATCCACTAGCATATTAATATATATGTAAGGATTGTGTATATATTAGTATTCACCCTTGTGTTTTGAAACTCTTGTACACCTGTCTGCATCTTCATTTTCTTTCATAATATTGTGATGGTTATTCTTTTTTGCATATTGCATATGCAATAAAAGTAAATACATATTGCATTTACCTTCACCCAAATAATTATGTGTCTACTATCATGTTAAGGTGCCCTGATGGCACTGTGGATTAGGCCCTGATATGCTAACCACAAAGTCAGTGGGGGGAAATGTGAGGTTGTCTGCTCCTACAGAAATATACACACTTAGAACCTATGGTCATGATTGATTGTTGGAATGACTTGATAGCAGTGGATAGTTTTTTCTGTTTGGGGGGAAGGTGTAAGAAGTAAAGGAGATGGTATTAATCTAGTTCATAATGCTTTCTATTCTCTCCTCCCATCCCTGATAACCAGAAGGGGTTATATTGTTGCTGTGTGTAAACCTTTCCTCGATTTTTGATAATATTAGCTAATGTCAAGCAGCTGAATGTCCTCCACGTTCACCCACATGAGATGTCTTAAATATTTTTCATCTTTGACATTGCTTTTTGTCCTGCAGACAAAGCATCATTTTGTTTATTCATTCATCCACCCATTTACGTTTGATTGCTTCCACTTCTTTATCCTTGTGAACCATGCTGTAATGAAATAGATATTGATAAATGTTCATGTTCCAGATCTGTTTTTAGATGTATACTTAGTAGTAGAATTACTTAATCACAGGGAATTTCTATTGTTACTTTTTAAAGAATGGCCTCTGTGTTCCACCTATACGTTTCACTTGTTTTTAAGGTCTGTAGTATAGAGAGATTGAGTAGATCATGCACTAGGACACTAATTTTTGGTGGTATAGATGTCACTAGGACTATCTTGACTCTGAATCTTAGGTTTTTGTTTGTTTGCTTGGCTTTTCAATTTGAGGGGATCATTGAAAATTTTTGTGGTTTTCACTGCTTCCTTGGGTACAAGTTCAGCACATCTTTTCATTCCTAGTTTGTTGTTTTTCAATAAGCCATGTACTAGGCCTACTGTGCTATAAGGAATTCTATATCGAGCGCTGGATTCTTTACCCCCCCAGAGAAAACCTTTCAATTAGACTCATTTTTGGTTGCTGTCACAGTCACTTAACCTAGTGTCAATGCGGGCATTAAGAATATAGGGGTGAAGTCCACCCTGTGAATCTCGAGGTAGCCAATAAGACCTCTGTGTGGACATGGCCTTCTCCTCTGAGAATTCTGGGAAATCAGATACTTTCTTCTTGGAAGCAAGAGATACTCACTTGGAGACTCTTAACTGACAAGACTTACTTCCCATGAGACATTCCTAAGGAGAAGCCACATAATAAAGTGACCAGACATCACACTTTTGGAGGGACAGTCCCGATTCCAAACAATTTTTCCTGCATCCACAGCACTTAAAAAGCCACAATTTTTGGACCCATGGACTAATAGCAGATTTTTGGGCTCGGACTGGATTTGCAATGCTTTCTTAATGATCAATTAAATTACCTTTTATATAAAACTCTCTCTTATGTACTCATATGCGTTTATGAATTTGTTTCTCTAGTCTACCCAGACGAACACAGTTGGGACCACAGAAGTGTGTGTGCGTGTTTGTGTATTCTTTTATGCTTTTAAATATTGTATAATCCATTTCTTGTGTCCCTTCCTCAGTGAATTATTGGATACAAAATGTCAATAGTGCTTCTGTTGAGAAACTCTGTTACAAAATAGGAGCTATACACAATTTTTATTTTTATTTTATTTTTCACAAATAAAATTATGAAATTGAAATTATTTATTTGACAATAAAATTCAAATGTATCAAGTATTTTCAAATTTTATACCCAGAAGTATTATTCCAGATACAATAGTATATGGGGGTTATCAATAAAACATGCCAAATATTTTGCTGATTCAAAGCATTCACTCCTAGCATAGACATTTTATTTCCTTCATTCTTTTTTAGTCATTTTATTGGGGTCTCACACAACTCATCTCAATCTACACATACCTCTATTGTGCCAAATCAGTGTTATACATTTGTTTCCCCCATCATTCTCAAAACACTTGCTTTCCACTTGAGTCCCTGGAATGTGCTCATTTTTTCACTCCTTCCCTCCTCTGCTAGCCCATGAACCTCTAATAATTTATCAATTATAATTATTTTACCATATCTACACCATCTGATGCCTCCTTTTACCGACTTGTCTGCTGTCTGTCCCCCAGGGAGAAGGCCATGTGTAGATTCTTGCAATCTGTTCTCCCTTTCTACTCCACCTTCCCTCCACCCTCCCATTATCGCCCCTCTTACCTCTGGTCCTAAGGAGTTCTTCTGGCCTGGATTTCCTGTTTCAAGTTCCTATCTAACCATGGTATATCTCCTGTCCAGCCGGATTTGTAAGGTAGAACTAGGATCATGAGAGTTTGTTTGTGTGGGGTGGGGGTGGAGGTGAGGGGAGATGTATTCCAGAGCTAGAGGAATAATGTTATCTCCCTCAATTTTGCATGGCTAAGTTATAGTCATGTATCTAGTATCAGCTCAACAATCTCCCAAGTATCTTTTTCTATAATTACCTAAAGTGACCTCTTTCAATTATTTACAGTTTCTACATCTTTTACTTCAAGATAAGCTTTGAAAGGAAATCTAGATCAATGATCAACATTGCAAATGTTAAAAATTATAACTCAAGAATAAATCAAATCACTTCACTAAAAGAAAGCATGTTTAAATAAATGTCACCTCTCCATCTGGATTTGCTGTGCACCCTGCTTAGTTTGTTAAATATTCTTGTGAGTAGAGTAAGGGACACATAGTGAATGATTTATTGACTCAAACAATGGTATCTGTGATTTTGAGTATATTTGGGGTCTCATTTGCACAAGAGATCTAATTGTTCTGTTCCACGCATTTTAATTTCATTTGTTTTATATTCTAACATGTATATACACACAAAGGAGATGAATTTGTTTCATTTTTAGTGATAGGTTTTTAGCACAAGCTACATTATATATTTTACTCTTTAGACAGAAACAACATTCAGACTATGAAAGAATTGTTTTATATATATGATGAAAAATAGTGGGCGAAGCACAGGAAAAACCATATGGTACTGTAACTAATAATGATAAATACGATATACCTTCCACATCAAAAAAAGGGCTGAAAATTGTTCCAAAATAAAGCATTAATTTAAAACTATTAATACTTTGCCAATAAGTAGTTCAAAATGAATTCACCGGTGCTCTTTTCTAAAGGAAAATGATTTTTAAAATAAATATGTGGTTTAAGTGTTGGCCTGCAAACTCCTAGGCCAGTAGCTCGAAAGCACAAGCTACTCCATAGAAGAAGATCTACCCTCCGAAAGACTTTCCGTCTGAGAAACCCACAGGGCCTCTGCGTCAAAATGTACTTGATTGCAGAGAGTTTGAAAATATATAATACTTTGTACCATGAAAATATACACTTAAAAATAAAAACATTTAGTTTTGTGGTAAAATGTCATTAACTCTTTAATACATCATTTTTATTTGAGGCTCATACAATACTTAACACCATACATACAGATAATGTGTCAAGCACCTTCATATACCTGTTGCTGTCATCTTCAAAACATTTGCTTTCCACTTGAGACCCTGACATCATCCCTTCATCTTCTCCTCTCCCTCTCCACTCCTAAGTCCCTCAAGAACCCTTGACAATCTATAAATCATCATTACTTTCTCATATCTTACAATGCCCGACATCTCACCTCGCCCACTCCTCTGATGTCCGTTCTATGTGTAGATCGTTGCAGTCAGCTCTCCTCTTTCTACTTCCCTTCCCTCCACCCTCCTGGGATTTCTATTCTCACCACTGGTCCTGAGGGGATCATCTGTCCTGGATTCCCTGTATTTCTAGTTTCCATCTGGACCAGTGTACCTCTTCCAGTCTAGCAGGATTTGTAAGGGAGAATTGGGGTCATGAAAGTTGTGGGGAGGAAGTATTTAAGCACTAGAGGAAAGTTGTTTCATTGTTACTTAACTGCACTCTGAGTGGTTCTGCCCACCAACGGGCATTGGGCCCCACTCTGCACCCCCCCTCATTTGCAATGATGTGATTCTTGTTCCTTGATGCTTCATACCTGTTCCCTTTGATCCCTTGTGAAGGGGTATGGTGTGCTTCTTCCACATGGACTTTGTTGCCACTGTGCTAGACTTTTAAGAACCCCCGTCCCCAAAAAGAACATATGCACTTTTGAGGAGAAAAGTAATTTCTCTTATATTCAAGCCATTTTGTTTAAATAAAATACTGACATAAGAATTCATGGAAATAAATTTTATTCATTACCATAACAACCACTGAGACACTTTGCTGCAAGCTGCAAAAGGGGGGAAAGCTTGCTTGTGTGTGTGAAATATGCTCCACTAAAAGAAATGTGAAAGACCTTTCCCTCTAAACATGACCCTGTTTGAAAATGGTCAAAATTTGAAAATGAAGAAATTTCTACATTAATTGGGGCTACCCATTGGACTGCAACCTTTTATCAGTAGTTGAAAACCAAAAAGAGGTTTTCTACTCCAATAGAGATTTACAGATAATTAACTCCACAGGGACATGTCTACTCTGTCCTATAGGGATTCCAAGAGTTGGAATTGACTGAGTAGCAGCAAGGTTTTTATTATATTAATGTGCTTTTAACCACTTTTGAGAAGTGTCTTAACCCAAAAAGCCAAATTGACATAAAAACTCATATGAAGGATAGACGCCATATGAAGACAGATATTTACAGGGCAGATATTCAACAACACCAGGAATGGAAAGAATTCTCTGAAGCTACTACCAACTGGAAAAACAAAATAAAACAATGAAGAACCTCCCTCCTCAGCCATACACTAATTTTGTCTCGACTTCTAGCCTTTTGAACTATCAGGAAATAAATGTTTGAAACCCTTCCTCTTGAGTTAATGTTTATAATGATAGTGTTAGGCAATTAACATAGAAGTAATGAGAGAAAGGCACCGATTCATATTCTTCATCTCCCTTAATTTTGTTAAATACTAATTAAGATGTTTCATTTTTCAATATCTGATTTCTTTCTTTATCTTTCAATCCTACAAGAAGAATATTTCATAAGATGCCCCCTCTAAATAACCTCTAGGAACGATTGCATTATGCATTAAAAGATCTAGGTGAATAGCTTCTCTTTTTTTTCTTTTTATCATTTTATTTGGGGTGAGGTGGGGCTCTTACAAACTTCATAACAATCCATAACTCAATTGTATTAAGTGCATCTGTACCTATGTTGTTATCAACATTTCTGAGACATTTTCTTTCTACTTGAACACTTGGTATCAGTGGCTCTGTTTCACCTTCCCTAAGAAGTAGCATCTGTTCAGTGCTTACTTGAAATTGGCTGAATGAGAAGGGTTTAGCTCCTGGTAATTTTCTGTTTATCTTTTTTAAAAGTCATTTATTGGGGGCTCATGCAACTCTTATCACAATCCATACAACCATCCTTTGTATGCAAAGCACATTTGTGTATTTGTTGTCATCATCTTTCTCAAAACAATTTCTTTCTACTTCAGCCTTTGGTACTAGTTCCTCCCGCCTTCCCCCACTCTCCTTCCCTCATAAACCCTTGATAATTTATAAATTATTATTATTTTGTCATATCATACACTATTGAATGTCTCCCTTCACCTAATTCCCTCTTTTCTGCACCCAGGAAGGAGATTAGATGAAGGTCCTTATAATCAGTTCTCCCATTCTACTCCACTTTCCCGCCACCCAGGATGGCTTCTTATAATAGAAAAGCTGTTTATTGTATTCATCATTACTTGAAACATTTGGCAGATAATTTTAATGTGAAGGATTTTTATGAACTGCATATTTTAGTAAGTAGGCACATGTTTTTGTTTAAGAACAGTTCATGATTTTCTTTTAAGTCCATTAAATAACAAACTGCAAAACCAGTCATAAAATGAGATGATATAAGTTATGTTACCTTCAGATGTAATTTTTCTATAGATTAATGGTTGTTACACTCCTCTCCCCAAAGTTATTTTACGAAAATTGAGTTCTTTTCTTTCTAGTTTGTATATTTTTAAAAAACAAATTTTAGTTGGCTCAATGGAGAAATATGTAACTTTCTCTATTAGTCTAATAATCAGTACAAACAAAGCTCTTATTTTTCTACAAGAACAATTTGAACATAGTTTCCAGGTTGATCCTCTTCAACATAAGACTTTTTAAAATTTTCTTTGTCTTATGTAGCTATGGTGACAAAATGATCAAGAATTGGTGCCTTAATAGAAGGTGGCAGTTCAAACCCGACCAGTGGTTTCATGAGAGAAACACTTGTGATTTTCAGTCATAACATTTTAAAAATGAAAGACACAAAATAAAACAATTAAAACTTTGCCATCATGTGCTTCTAACTTATGAAGATCTTAAAGGAAAGACTGGACCATCCCTGACTGGATTTGCAAGGTGATAAGTCTTTGTGGAAGTAGACTGTCATCTATTTCTCCTTTGGATTGATTGGTAGGTTAACCATAGGCAGCAGATGAGCACTTCAATCTTTGCAGCTCCACTTTCAGCAACGGTTACCAAGAAAGTCCTGTGATAGGCCTCCAGTCTTTTTGACTACATGTCTTTTCATTAGAACCATGTCATGTAACTGGATTATGGGACCTCCTCTGCCGTCTTTCACCTAACATGATATTTTACACTCCATTAATTTTCTAATAAAAACATTCCATTGTGCATGCACAGGATATTTAATTATTGATGAATTGGTTGATATTTGAGTTCTTTCCTTCTTTTGGCTACAGTGAATATTACTGCTATGGATATGGGTGTACATATATTTAATAGTTTACTATCTGTTTTCAATTCTTTTGGTTATACTTAATAGTGGAATGTTTACTTTTTAAAAAAATCTCTAAACTGTTTGCCATGTGAATTAACCATTTTAATTTCCACCAGCAATGTATGAAAGTTTCCATGTCCTCCTATTCTTGTCAACACTTTTTATTAGACTTAGGCTAAATTACAACAATCTGCATGTGAAGTGATAAGTAATTGTGTTTTGATCTTCAATCACCTAATGACTAATGATATCAGCATATTATCTTGTGCTAATTGGCATAGATATTATCCATAAAATTCCATTCAGCACTTTGCCATTTTAGAAATTAGAACTGATTTTCTTTTTTCTTGTTGTATGGATTTGTTCTAGATTATAGATATTAAGCACTTACCAAATATCTGAATTCCAAATTTATTGATAGCCTGTAGGTTATCTTTTCATTTACTGGGTTATGCCTGTGCATGAAAGAAGGGCCAGTATTGTAAGGTCTACATGGCTGACTACAACTCTTAGGATTGGCAGTTGGAAACTAACAGGAGTAACTGAGGAGAAAGACAGGGTTTCACTTCCCCTAAAGAAGGACGGTTGGAATGCTTTGCAGCATTTCTACCCTGTCATATGGGTCATTTTTATTGGTATTGACTCAATGACAGGGATTTTGCCTTTGGTCCTTTAATGAGCAGAAGCGTTTATTTTAATGAAATTCAATTTATTTTGTCTGTTATCCCTTATAGCCTTGGTGTGGTATTTAAGATTCCATTAGCAAGTACACGTTCATGAAGTATTATTGTAATCTTTTCTTCTAGGGTTTTATAGTATTAAGTCTTAAATCCTTTTTGAACTAGTTTCTGCATATGGAGCCATTTAGGTTTTAAGTATAAATTATTCTGCATGTGGATAATTAGATGTCCCAACACTCTGTGCTAAATATTGCATTCTTTTCCTACTAAATAAATTCAGGTGTCCATATGAAAGTATCTGCCAATAGATGAATGGTATTATTTATAGTTTCTAAATACTATTCCTTTGAACAGTATGTCTGTTCTTAGAAAAGGTATTTACAATTCAGAAATCATTGGCCTTGTAAAATTCTTTGTAATCTGAAGTTTTGATTCTGTCACCAAGATCATATTTTCCAACTATTGTTCCTTCTTTGTTTCCAAGTTTTGCATATCAAGCATAAAAAAATTATTAATGCATCTTAAGTGCATGATTGATGATTTCAGACTGAAAATGGTATAGTCCTTCAATTTCATCAGTAGCTTTAATAGTTGGTGCATAAATTTATATAAACAGTTGTATTGATTAAATTTCTTCGGAGATGGAGAGAGATAACCTGTTACAGACAACATTGTACTTCAAGATAAATCTTGAAATATCTTTTTTGATGATGAATGTGGCAGCATTCTTCATGAATCTGTCATTATTGATGTTGTAAATTTTATGATTTTCTGATTCAAAATGACCAAATCCAGTCAATTTAAATGCATAAATGCCTATCATGTCAATTTTATGTGTTCCATTTCAGCTTTTACAACTTCCAAATTTCCTAGATTCATATTTTGCACATTTCAGACTTTGATTATTAGCTGAGGTTTGAAAATCTTTTTTCTAATTTTGAATTGTGTCCCATCAGAAAATGAAGGTTCTGAAAGCTTTACTCTATCCCATCATTATGGTTGACTCTGTTTCAATTGTCTCTCAAGCTGAGGGGGATCATCTTTGAGCACTATTTCTAACAGTGTTCTGTTTCTATTCATGAAGTTTCTAGTATGTGACAATGATTTTGATGCTATTCATAAGGTTAGCAGTGGCTAATTCCTCAGAAGCGTACAGTCTCTTCCTTCATCATATTCTGTTGTTAAAGTGAAAACTACTGAAAGCTGTTCATTTTCTTTGACTCTGTTGGTAGTTGAAATACCAATAGCATAGCTTTCTGCATCAGAACTCTCAAGCTACCACAGCACAACAAATAAGTAAACAAGGAAGGCATTCAAAACTTAGGTAACAAAAACAGTTAAGCCTTCAAAAATCCAAATAGATTTGTTGCAACAGGGCTATAGAAAATCTTGACATATGTGAAATCTTATTTCATGTTAGTTTAGAGGAAGAGAAACAAGAGATAGTAGGCAAAACTCTAGTTAAACATGAGAGAGTAAGCAAAACTCTAGCTTCATGTAGAACAGGTAATAGCTAACATTTGTTGAACACTACCCACATGTCAAGTATGATCACCAACATAGTCACATTTAACACCTTCACAGCCATACTATTATGGCACTAATGCTATTCATAGAACATAGGTAGAGCATCTAAGAGTAGTTCCTTAACTTGATGAAGGTAAATACAAGTTCTCAGTGGCCAAATTGCTATTCACACCCAGATATTTTTTAGTTTTAGCTTCCCATTTCCTTCTCATTGACATCTGTGAAAAATGAATGCACAAAATGCACCTTTTAAAGTAAGGTTTGAGGCAAGGCACATCTTAAAAATAGGGCGCTCACTATCGTATATCTCCTGAAATGTATACAGTGTAAGCAATTTCATGGCAAGCCATTTTTTTATGATAAGAAATATAGTAAAGTCCTTGAGACAAAGCCAATGAACTCTATGAGATTTTGGGAAACATTGTGTATTAGAAAACAATCCTGCTGCTGAACTCAAACTATAAAGCCTTTACAGAGATTTACTTTATGATAGTCACTAAAAGAATGGTTCCACGTGGCAAATAAAGCATTGGTTAAAATAACAAATCATGCAGTTGTTGTCATACTTGGAGAGACTCTATCAAGTGTAAAGGAAACAAACTGAAAAAGTGCATGAGTTGTGCAGGAAAGTGAAGGCAGCTGCAGAAGTCTGTGAACAACATGGAAGTCAAGGAATAAGACAAAAATGATCACTAGCAGAGGCTATAAGGGTTGTACAAATGATTTGCACTGAACACTAGAGCTAAATGTTGACAGTTTAAACCTATCCATCTGGCACAATGGAAGAAAGACGTAGAAACTTTCTACTGCAAAGATTCGTAGCTATAAAGACAGCCAAGAAAACTCACTGCCCTCATTCTATTGTACAACTCAAGGGCATTAACACTCAGAAGTGACTTGGTGACTACAATTTTTTGTTTGTTTTAGTAGTTGCAAGGAGACATGTTTTAACAACTAAATAACTTCTTAAAAGGTGAGATAGGGCTGAGCCCTCCTGGCGTAAGTGGTTGAGTGCGGGACTGCAGTCCTCAGGCTTACCGGTTCAAATCCAGCAGCGGCTCTCAGGAGCGGCACTGGGTAGCGCCCATGACCACCAGAAACAATGATGCCCCCCTCCAAAAAAAAGAAGGTGAGATAAAAAGGGTAAAAAGGCTAAAGAAAAGAAAAAAGAAAACAAGAAATATTATGCTACATATGTTTTCCGCTCACAAATTTAAGATATAAGGTGTTGCATAATTTTGCACAAATATGTATGCTAAAAACCTTGACAAAACTCATTGATTTCCTATATACCCTATGCACATTACTTAGATATGTGCAAAATTTATGTGAGCATGCTCTTTTGTGAAAATACTACATATTTAAGATACCTTTAAGATATTTATCTTGTGCATAATAATATTATAAAATGTCTCCCTTATGACAAAGTAATAATAACTTATAAACTATCTAGGATTCATTAGGGAAGGGGGAGTTGAGAGGGAGGTGGGAAATGAGAACCTGATACCAAGGGCTTAAATAGAAAGCAAATGTTTTGAGAATGATAAGGCAACAGATGTACAAATGTGCTTGACATACAATGGGTGGATATATAGATTGTGATAAGAATTTTATGATCCCCCAATCAAATGGTTTTAAAATAATATGTCTCCTTCATGAAAACTTCTGAAAAAGCATTAAATATGAGTATTGTGGAAAACACTTCTGTCATTATAATGTAGGGGATAGATACTGCTATATCTTGAACAATTGGTCTGAATAGCAGACATATCCCTTACCACCGAAAAAAATGAAATTGCATATTATTTTCTACTGAAAGGACTACAGTTTTTCATATGGGAAACAATTTCCATGATTCATAAGACAAAAACCAAATGTCTGCTGTCTATGAGTTCCCTTAATTATCTCTTTGAGACAGTTAATTCTGTTGTTCAGACTACCATTGAAAGTGGAGTAGCCCAAAGATAAGGAGGAGAAAATACTTATTTCCCCTTTGCCTCTGTGGGAAAGAAAATTTATAAGATAATTTAAATTACTGAAATGCTCAAGTCTAATATAACAGTTGCAATAAAGCATGAAACTTGGAGTTATTTGCCAGCAAAAAGTGGGAGAAAGGGGGCAAAGTTTGGTACTTGTACATGGATAAACCCCACATGATGGAAAAGGATCGTTGGCAAAGTGAGACTGAAACAATGTTGGAGAAGAATAATTGTTTGAAAGAGAATAAGACCAAGCAACAGTGAAACAGGGAAACCCTATATAATTCCAAATTTAGCAATTGGAAACCTAACTATGAATGAAAAAATAAAGATAGAAATGTTGTGGGTTTCAGGCTGCTCCATAAAAGTTTTCTTCAAGTGCTAGTAAATGTAGAGTCTTTTCAGATATAATTGAGGTTATATTGAAATGAAAATGAGCTTGTATTGAAGTAGAGTCACACTTCAATCCATTGATGTCTATGCTTGTCAGAAAAAGAAGAAATGGATTTGGATATATAGACACAAATAAAAGAAAGGTATGGAACAAGGTAGGAAGAAAGAAATTAAAATGATGCAGCTACAATTCAAAAAACATGAAGGAGTTCCTGGCATCAACAGCTTCTGAGAAAGGCAGGAAATTATTTAGTTTGAGTTATCTAAGAGAGTCAAGGCCTGCCTACAACCTAATTTCAGACTTCTTGTGTTCAGAATATTGGGATGAAAATGTTCTGTTGTTGTAAGCCACTAACTTTCAGGTATTATGGTTGTCCTAGGAGCAAAATGGAGCTTTTTATTCCCGTAGAGAGTTAGTCTTGGACCCTCACCAGGGCAGTTCTACTGAGACCAATAGGGTCACGGTGGGTTGGCACTGACCTCATGGAAGTAAATTAGTAAACAAGTAACTAAATCAGTAAGTAAATATGGTGGGAGAAGGAGGGTGGAATGAAGGGGCAAAGAATCTGGGCAAATAGCATACAAGTGCAATCCCTTCCCCCCATCCATTAAGTTATTTCTCCTCGAAAAGTGTGCATCTATTGTTTCAGTGTTTGTTGTCAACAATGTCAGTAGCACTCATGTCGGCAGGTTTTTATGAGCATTTTTAGTACTTCAATGTATCAGCATAAAATGAAGTACATAGCTAGCATCTATCTATATCTATATGTCTTTATAAGGAACATATACTTTAATTACATATAGAATAGAGAAATGTTCTAATGTAGTAAGATCTTTAAAATGTAAGACAAAATGGGTAAAATAAAAGAAGATAAAATATTTTAAATACTATGGCATTTATTAAAGATACATGAAATAATTTACTCACAAAACTGATATTATTTTGCACATTGTTAATTATAATATTGTTTATGAGCACTGTCATATATTGCACACATGCTTGTGTGCTGGTTGGTGCAGTAGAGTCACTTCCAATTCATTATACATGTCTATATTTATGTATCAATTCTCATATCTCTGTAAGTGTATGTATGCATTCTTGTTTTAATTCTTTGCCATGAAGTTTTTAAAAAGCCTGGTGTAGATTCAGAGCATTCGTGTCAGTCCTAATGATGGAAAGCATCTGCAAAGTCACTTTAAGATATATGTGGAGCCATTGTTGCAAAACCATTTGTTGACTGATCTCATTAAATCGTGAAAATCATTTTTCAATCCCAATCATTAATTAAAGGTTTTGATTAGAAATAAGCTAGTAATTTCCATCTTTCTTCATGTCTATAAATTGCAGATAAACAAATATCCATCATTTTATAGTTCAATCAAGATTATTAAATCTATTGAAATGTCTAATTAAAGGATATTCAAACTTCTTAGAAAATTATCTCCTGTGACCCTCTGGGATGGAGGTTCAATTCCGGCTCCCAGGAGCAATGGCTGGGCTTCCTACTCCCACCACATGAGGGCAGTGATGCCTAAAAAAAATTATCTCTTTAATCATAAGTATGCAAATTATATGGGCAGTTTTTTAGGTGTACACTTAATTTTTCAGTATTGTTGTTGTTGACATTTTACTTTACCTCACTTCTAAGGAGCATTCAAACTGTTGAATTGCATTATATTGTACAAAACATATATTTATATGGCATTGCCTATGTTATGCTAAAAGAATAAAATATATCATATTACCAGTTACCACAGAGTGATATCTATCTGTACATAGTGATGACATATATGTCAGATAGAACTGTGCTTCATGAGAATGTTAATGACTGATTTTTCTCAAAATTGGATACCTGAACTTTTTTCTGTGTTACTCTAGGACATTTCTGGATTCACAGCTATGCATGTTCAATATTTGCACCACCCAGCTGACTCACACACATGTATGCATGCACATATACGCCCAATAAAGATGTGCAGCTTAGATTTATTCCTCAGTAATAACAACATTTCATAGCATTTTGCATATATCATTTCCTGCAAGCCTCACAACGTCTTTATAAGGAACATATACTTTAATTACATCCATTTATAGCTAGGTAAGGAAAACAGGACATTAAGAAAATTACATAAGGTGGAAAAAATTAATTTCCAGGGTCATGAATAGGGTTTGTGCCAAATTCAGAAGTATCTGACTCCGCAGCTAATACCCTAATTCAGTACCATCCAGAATTTGAAATTTTATGGATTTGGGGACAAAGAAGCATACTGTGCTCTGATTTACTATGATTCTTGGATATCACATATTTTACAAATTGAAAGTATATAGTAACTCTGGACCAAACAAATCTATTTGATGTCATATTTTCAGCAGGATGTGCTTACTTCACTAAGTCACATTTTGTTAATTCTCATAATATTTAAATTTTGTTCGTTATGGTATCACACATTTAGTACACTGTAGAATTCTGTAAACACCTTTCATGCACCGGAAAACAAAAAATTATCATGTAACTCATTTTATTTTAAATACATATTTCAAAGGATAAGAAATAACTGTACATATCCACCACAGATATGAACATATAAATCAAGAAAAATTGAAAAACTTAGAAAATGAAATGGAAATTATAAACATTAGTATTGTAGACTTTGTAAATTAAGATAGACTAATATTGAGCATGTTGAATCTGATAATCATATGATCCTCTGCTTCAGAAATAACAAACTAAAGAAAAATGAGGTCACACTCATTCTTAGAGAGAACATTTCAAGGTCTATCCTGAAATATAACATCATCAATGATATACTAATATCTATATATCAACAAGGAAGGCTAGTTAATATTTGGACTGGGCTCAATGTGCTGTTCCTCTTGTATATAAACCCTTTCCTTATGTCTATATGTGTGTCTATGAAATTTGTTACTCTAGTCTACCCGGACTAGCACATTATGGTACCTCAGGAGTGGGGTACTAGAGGAACAAATCATAAGATGGAAAGTAGAAGCTTGTTTGACTTGTGCCTTGTGGTATTATTACTTCTTTGGCTAGACAGAAGTCAGATATGTCTGTGCAGTTTACTGAGTTATTTTCTGGAAACAATGTAGGAAGTTGAAATTTTGATTATTTTGTTTGCATGCTGTCTTTCTTTGTTCCTATATAAAATGAATACTGTTAATGTATTTCTTGAGCTGAGGGGTAAAAACTGTCTTTTAAATGTCTCAGAACCTATCCTGCTAAAGGAGAATGGTTAAGAAGATCAGAACGCCTGACCAAAAGCAGGGATATGTTTGGATGCCTTCACAGACCTAATTCAATGTTGTTGTGTAAATAGTAGTTTAGATAAGGACATAGATAAGCTTAATAAATATTTACCTTGACTATTTTAAGAATTAAGTTTGATTTCAGAGTATGCTATTGGTACTGATTTCTTATGCCTGTTATTGTAAAGATAAGGATGCATAGAAATGTTTATTGGGAAGTATGGAAAGCGTTTGCAAATCCAGTTACCTATGTATTTAATTTTTTTTTACGAAACAATCCTATCCTCTTCAACATACTCTCTATTATGCTTAACACTTTGTCAAATCTGAAATTCCATTCTTGCTTGCCTAGCAGGAAAAATATGTACTTTAAGAGCTCCAACCAGTGAAGCTTGTCTGTGTGTGTTTGTGTTTTGGGGGGTATCCCCTGTTATGTGACTGAAGGAGTACACAGCAATCAAATGTCTTCATCTGTGAAAGAAACAATAACGAAGCTCAATGTCCATGCACAATTCAAAATAACATTCCACATATAGCATTATAAAATGAAGACAACTTAGATGAAACAAAGTATATATTAAATTGATGAATAGAGAAGATATTGAGTTGTTTGAAAATATATCTATCAGTCTTAACTAACCATGGAAATAAAACAATAAAAAGAACATAATATTGTAGTAAATGTTACACTGTAAACAAAATTTTAAAAGGAAACCATAAAATCCTATTAAATAGCAAAATTTTAAAAATAAAGCAAATAAGGAATTGATAACAGAATTCATAACACAAAGGAAATTAGTACACACAACTATGAAGAAAGAAACCAAAATCATGAAAACAAATAACAAAATGACAGCAAGGCTATCAAATCTATTAATAATATTATTGACTATAGATGGAATACATTCTGTGGTTAAGAGATAGACACAAGCAAAATGATTACAAAATGATAAAAAATGAGTCATCAATATGCTGTTCCATGAAACAGACCTTGAATATAAAAACCAAAATAGACTAAATTTCAAAGAATGGGAAAATTATTAAGCTAATTAATGGTAGTAAAAAGATAGCAGGTGTAGCAATATTAATTTCTCAAAAAATATATGTCAAAGTAAAAGCTATCATAAGCAACAAAGAAGGTCATTATCTGAAAGATGAAGCCACATTTGAACAAGAAGTTTAACCTTAGCACCCCATTAAAAACCATCAAAACACATTAATTGTATTATAGATTTGAAGAGACAAATAGTGCAATAATACTATGAGAATGGATTACATTACTTATGAACAATTACTTATCAACTAGCAAAAAAGTTAATAAAGAACTGAATAGAAAAACTAAAAACATAACCAGCTTGAGCTCTTTGACCCAAAAAGGGCATAATATTCATTTTTCCCAGTATACATGGAAAGCATTCCAGAAGCGATCATATATTAGAACAAAATTCAAGCATTAGCAAATTTTAAAACATTGAGATACTGAAAATAATCTTTTTAGGCAACAATGCTCTTAAATTGAAATTTTTATTAGGACAATAAAAAATTACATAGAAATCAGACCCAGATAATTGAAGGAATAACACATAAACAAATTCCTATCAATAAATGAAAGTGAAAGCACACCATAAGTCTATATAAATTCCATAAAAGTTAATCCAATTCCTAGCACATTTAAAGAAATGTAAAAATCAATCACCAAATTCTTACGGATAGGAAAAAAATTCTGGATAAAAACAATACTACTAAACAACAAAAACAAAGTAGAAACCCTTTCCTTTCCCAATTTCAAAGCTTTCATATGAAAATAGAGAAGCCACAAATATAACCACACATCTATATACATTTTGTTTTTAACAAAGGGCAAAAACATTAAATGGGAAATAGTTATTTCAATAAATGATGCTGGAAAAATTAGATACCCACCTGCCAAGAAATGAAGCATATCTCACACCACTTGCAAAAGCTAACCAATATGTATTAAAAATCTAAATATGAATGCCAACTTAAAAATAGGCAGTTAACATGAATGGAGAATTTACTAAAGCTGACCACAATTATATGAATAAATGCTCATGGTCGTTAGCTATAAAAGAAATGCAAAGTAAAACTGTGATGTGACGCCACAAAACAGAACAGATAGATGCATAGCCATGTTTATCACAACTTATCTACATTAAAAAAGATAGATACAATCCCAAATCCTGTCTGTTGAGGAGTAGATGAATAAACTCTGGTACATATCCTCAGTGCATATTATGCATCTCTAAAAATGAATAAGACTGCAAAAGGCATCATGACATGGACAAGGTTGGCCAATATTATGATGAGTGAAGATAGTCAATCTCATAAAAGTAAATATTTCATGATACCATTATTATAAAGGAAAGCATGGTCTGCACACAAAAGAAAAATATTTTGAAGTTTATGATAGGGTCAGAGGAGAGGGGCATTGGAAAGGGAGCAATACATTGGGTGGGAAGGCTAGTAGGAGAAAAAAGACGTAGAAAAAAATCATGTACACAGGGTGTGTATTCTGAAAATGTCATAGTTCTGATACAATGATCTGTGTGCGAATCCGTTATTTTTGTTATGTTAAGATTAGTTTTATTGTACATATTGTGATAGGCAGTTTTATTGTGTCAAATGGCCAATAGGAACATGTGGTATTAATCAGGCCACCATTTGAAAGGAGGACGGAGATAAATGGTTCAACAAGATCCATTCCTCTGTCCCTCGCTTTCTGGTGATCAGACCAGCTTAAGGCTGTTTTAGCTAGTTCTCTGCCTGAACTTGTGAGCTACATTACCTGTGGAACAGCCAACACTTGGGTACTGTCACTAGAGCATGAGGTTCCTTCGAGACCTGTTTCACCACACTGCTGGTACCTGCATCACTTGAGTTTGAGGCTGCTGGATTCTGTCATCTTGTATTGCTTGAGTTTGATATCCCATCCAGGGATGGGATAAACTCCTGAGCTTCCGAGTGTTGGTTACCCATCCAGCAATTTGCTTCCTTTAGGTTGACTCTGCCTGTATTGCCCAAGGGAAGGCTCAGCTGTCTGCTTCCTCCACCTTAGACCCAGGAGGTCTCATGAGTTGAAGGACTTTGAGTATACTAACTATTCCATGGAAATGAGTTGAACTGAACCTTCTGAACTGATGTGTGGACTAATTAACTGTTATATGCCTTTGTGTTGTATAAATCTATATAGCTATCTATAAAATCACCAGTGTCCTAGTTTTGATTCTCTAGAAAACTCTGATTAGCACATGCATATTTTTCATATTTCAGTAACTTTAACAACCATACTGTAACATTAATCATAGCATATCAGAAGAGAATAAAATATAACATTGAAACTAAAAAATACATTGGTAAAGGTAAAAATAAAGAAAAAGAATGCCAGAACAGATTCTGAAACTTATGCTTCAATGCAGCGTAACTAAGATGAAAGGACAAAATAATAAAGTAATGGAATTGAACAGAAGATTTCAATGATGTGCTTGACAAAGAATAGTAAAGTGTAATAAAATTTGCAAAGACTTGGAGTTAGAAAGACAAATGTGAAGAGGACACCAGCCATTTCTCAAGTTGGAAGAACTGAAGGAAAAGCTCAAGTCTTCAGTTGCAATACTAACATTTCTATGGGCCAAAAAAAAAATATGTATGACAGTAACTTAGATGACCACTTGAAAGTAATGCATATGCATGCCCATTCCAAAGAAAGGTTTTCTAAAAGAATGAGGAAAATATTGCATGAAATTAATAATATCACATTGAACTACAGCGATATTGAAGATAGTTTATAAATAATTGCAGTAGTATAGTCATAAGAAACTAAAGAAAATTCAAAACATTCCAAGGAAGGCATGGAAGGAGATCTGTCATTTCTGATGTCAGAGGGATCCTGGCTGAAATAGAATACTAGAAAGATGTCTATCTGACTATGCAGAGGAATTCACATTGTGAATAACAGACAACTTTACCACAGACACTGTGGTAAGAATTCTATAATACTTATCAATTTGAATTCTGTGCATATACCAAGAATCAGTTTGTTTGGTTTTTGTACAGAACAAAGGGAATATATCATGGTGTAAAATCAATAAGGTTGTATGTCAGATTTGCATTCTTTCATGGTACCATTTCAATCTCTATGCTGAGCAAACCACCTATGGGAGATGATTAGATGAAGAAAGAATGTGGAGGAAGACTCATTGATAACATGAGATATATATGATACAAGTTTGCTTGTTGAAAATGAAGAAGACTAAGCACTGACTGATATAGATCAAACACTAGAGCCTTTACTCTGCACTCTTCAACATGTGAAACCGAAGGGCCAGGGGGAAAAAATCATCTGTGATCATTGTTCTGCGTACAAAAATTCAGTATGCATCAAAATATGTCAAATAAATAATTTTATTTTAACTGATCTGAAATGTCAATCAAGGAGAAAACATTATCTACCATATCTTTCTGAAAATGGAGTATAAACTACATTTATAATAGCATCCCAACCTGACTGAACTCTTAGTTGATAGTGATCAAAGTCAATCACTATGATATAGAAATCAGACATATTTCCACCATCCAGCCCTTATTTATTTACCCCTTCTGACATCAGCTGTCCTCCTCATGGTATACGGTACCTCTCTTCTTAGTTTGATGATCCGTTGGAGTGGCTGCACACAACCCAGAGTATAATTATATTAAAAAATATGTTAGGAGGCTCCTCATCTCCTCATTTTCTCCTTCTTTTCTCTTTCTTCCTTCATCTTCCTTCTGTGCCCTTGTTGAAAATCCTCAGATGGACTACACACTTACACACACACACACACACGCATGCACACATCCACGCACACTCCTCATTAATTTCATGATATCACCTTGCTATAAAAGACAGAAATCAGCCTATCTTGTCAAACTACACATACTTTATTTGATGAGTAGGTTGTAATCACTTAGGGCGGGCAGCAGTCCAGAGACATACAAAAAGTATGAAGCAAACTATTGACTGCTAACTGAGAAAATGTCAATAAGCCTGGATAAAAATAAATATTCCTATGGTGAAACTAGAGTAAAGATAGCTTCTCAGATATTAGGGCAAAAATCACTCAAAAGACCAAGGGAAAGACCACATAAAGAAACTCATTTAAGCATTGAGTCGGTGAAGGGGTGGGGGTGGGGGCAGAGGGTATTATTTATTTCCATTTTATAGTAAACAACTTTTCCTTCTTTTAAAAAATCAATCATGGGCTGAGCCCCGGTGGCGTAGTGGTTGTTGCCGGGACTGCGGCCCACTGGGACGGAGGTTCAGTTCCAGCAGTGGGGCTGGGCCTTCTACTCCCACCACCAGAGAGCAGTGATGCCCACCACCTCCCCCCCCCTCCAAAAAAAAATCAATCATAACTAGACCTGGGGGAAAAAATGATAAAATAATTTTTAAGAATACAAAAAGAAAATAAAAGCAATAACTAGACTATATGTAAACCATCATAAAAAAGAGAGATTTTAAAATAATGAGTCGTAGACTTCTACAATTAAATTCAGAGTAATATTATATATTAATACTAGCAATATATAGCAATATAATTTTAGTTGAAAGAAATTAAGGACTAAAACATGCACAACATTACATAAAGAGCCACAAAAATGTCAATACCATGCTTGATATGTAATATAAACAATAAAAATATAAATGAATAGAAATTCTTGTCAACCAAGTGTTCACAAGCAAGTAGTAATGGACAATTGAGAAACATTACTGTTTTCATCTGGCTTCTTACGATGTAACTTTGAATTGGTACTTTGAGATGTTTCACATGTATACATTGGTAGTCATTACATATAATGTATCGAATAAAACATGTAGAATTCCCCAAAGTAGAAAACTAATAATAGCTTTCCAGAAACAACAAACATTTTTCTTAAATGATGATACAGATGATGTACTTTATGAAAAAGTGAAAAAGAATAAACCATCTAATAGTAAGAGGTGTTGGGGAACTGTATGGTAAAGAATAAGCATTTCTGTTGTGTTTCATTTGGTAATAAACATATTTGCATCTCTAACTATATTATATACCTATAATAATCAGCTTCATATTATTATAGAAAATTCATGTATAATGAAGTTTGGTGTTGGATATAAGTTAAATAATACAAGGAGCATGTTTAGCTGAAAAAATTGTAATATAGGCGGATGAATTGCATGTCAGATTTTGAGGAGGTCATTAACAACTTGCAGACAACTGATGGCACAACCTTGCTTGCTGTAAGGAAAGGAGACTAGAAGCACTTATTGATAGAATCAGAAGCTATATATAAAGTTAAGAAATTAAAAATCCTCACAAGTGGACACACAAGGCCTTCAAAATGTTCATGGAAAGCTTTCATTAAACTTTAGTTCCCTTTTCCATGAATTTTAAGCCCTCATATGCAATGTCATCATAAACTGAGGCCATACTGAAGTTGTCATGCAGTTCATTTTCCTTGCACCACAATCAGGGTCCACGAAAGCAGCAGTCAAGAAATCAAGGAATTGCATTAGGCAAATTTGTGGCAAAGGGAATCTTAAAGTAGACAAAAGCAAAGAAAACACTTTGAGAATATTTAACTACACCCAAGACATGGGATTTTGAATCACTTTATGTGCTTGTGAAATTTGGAGAATGAGTAAAGAATACTGAATCTTTCTATTATAGTGTCAAGAAAGATTATTGAATCGATCATTGACTTCCAGAATAACACATCAGTCTTGGAAATAATGCCCATAGAATCCACAATGTAAATACTTTGGTTCACATAATTTGGGAATGGTATCTGGAGGAAACAATTAGTGGAGAAGAATATCATGCCTGTTAAAGTGGGGAATCAAAAAAAAAAAAAAAAGAGAAATCCTCAATGAAATGTCTTGACCCAGTGGTCTAACATTGAACCCAAACATAATAATGATTTTGAGAATAATACAGGATTGAGTAAAACTTCACTCATTCATTATGCAAAAGGAAGGTCAATATGAGGCAAAATCAACTTGATAATACTAACAGCCTACCTTGTGGTTTTTGTTTTTGTTTTGTTTTGTTTTTCCAATGATTTTATTGGGTATTTCTACAGCTCTTAAAACATTCCATACATCATTTGTATCAAGCATATTTGTACACATGTTGCCATCTTCATTTCTGAATATTTTCTAGAGCCCTTGGTATAAGCTCCTTTTCCCCCCTCCATTTATTTAATAGATCATTTTATTGGGGGCTCATACAACTTCCATCATGATCAATACAAACATCAATTGTATGCAGACAACATTTGCACGCTTGTTTCCATTATCATTCTCAAAACACCCTCACTCCACTTAGGCTTCCAGTACCGGCTCCCCATGTTTCCTCTCTTTCCCCACTCCCCCTCCCACATGAATCCTTAATAATTTACAAATTGTTACTTTTCCATAGCGTACACCGTCTGATGGGTCCCTTTACTCACTTCCCCATTGCCTGTACCCCAGAGAGGAGACTATATGTAAATCCCTGAAATTGCTTCCTCACCTCTACTCCACGATCCCTCCACTGTCCAAGTATCACCACTCCCACCACCTGTCCTGAAGGGATCATCTATCCTAAATTCACCATGTTTCCAGCTCCAGTGTACATCCCCTGATCGAGCTGGATTGTCACATAAAATTAGGATCATGTTAATGGGTGGGAGGAAGCATTTGAGAACTAGAGAAAAGTTGCATATTTCATCACTACTACACTGCACCTTGACTGGCTCAGCCCCTCCCTGCAACCCCTCTGTAAGGGGATGTTGCTTCACCTACTGATGGGCTTTGGGTCCTCAATATGTACTTCCCCTCATTTATAGTGATAGAATTTTTAGCTCTTTGATGCCTGATCCCAGGTCACTTTGAAAACTCGTGGTCACACAGGGTGGTAGGCTTCTTCCATGCGGCCTTTGTTGCTTCTGAGCTGGATGGCCGCTTGTTTACAAAAGCCTTTAAGACCCCAGAAGCTACAACTCTTGATAGCCAGGCACCAACAGCTTTCTTCACCACCTTTACTTAAGCACACATTTGTCTTCAGTGATCCTATCAGGAAGGTGAGCATCATGGAATGCCAATTTAATAGAACATAATGTTCTTGAACTGAGGACATACTTTAGTGGAGGTTCAGTGCCCACCTGCTGTCCTAATACTGACCTTTTAAATATATGCACCTTGATTTATTTTTCAATCTTCATATGTAAATATATTCACCTATGTACATGCCTATATTTAGACCTCTATATATGCCCTTTACCACCCAGTTTTTCCTCTATTATCTTTTGCTTTCCCCTTGTCCCACTATCATGCTCAGCCTACAAGAGGTTTCAGTATTTTCTCTGTTACATTATTCTTGATCAATCCCTATCAAACCTCTCACATGCACCTTGTCACTGATTTTGAATCACTTTTTGTTCCCTTATCCCTGGATCAGTCAACACCACTTACTTTCCCCCTCCTCCCCATCTCCCATGTCCCCGCAACCCCTCGGACCCATCATTCTTGTCACTTTCACCTCCACACTGTTCATCCAGCCTATCTTATCTAGATAGACCTGCAGATGTTTTTGTTTTTTTAATGTATCACTTCATTTCTCCTTCTTTCCTGATATGTAGCCTGATGTGCAGTGCATTATAAATTAATACACGAATTACATGTTTTACTGTAATTTCTCTTGAAGTCCCAAGTTTATATAAATGAAGAATATTATGATTACATATTGGATGGATAAATACAAAATTAGCATTTTGAAATACCACCCACTTCTTAGGAGAAAGGCTTTTTATTCTCCCAAAGAGTTGTCATGTCAGAAACAGACAGATCAAGTGTTTCCTTTTCCATAGGTCACTATGAATTGGCATTAATTGATGGCTGTCAGTTCATTGTTAGTTTTGGGGGTTTCTTTCTTTCTTTCTGAATATGATGAAAGTTGACTGTTGCTGACATTGTGGAATATAAATCAGATTGGATAAAGGAAATGGTAAGGATCTTCATTGAGTACTACTACTTTTAATCTGCTGAACTTAAACAGAATCTATATGAAAGTACAAAATAAGCAGCTGTTGATATCAGGATATTTTGCTAATTTTTAAAATAATAAAAGGTTATTTTAAATCTCTCATCAGAATAATGGATATAAAACAGCCTTTAATTCTTTACATTTATTTTATTGACAAAATATATTTATACTTCATGACAAAGTTGATGTCTTATTCTGTCAAAAATGTAATGCTTAGAGCTGAACCCCATTGGTGCAGTGGTTGAGTGCAGGACTGCAACCCATTGGCTTGGTGGTTCAAATCTGCCGCAACTCTCCAGGAGCAAGGCTGGGTAGCTCCCATGACCACCGGAGGGCAGTGATGCCCCCCCCCCATGTGATTCTTATATTATAATGATGAACTTTTCTACAGTTCAATGCTAGGTGTATGCTTGAATATTTGTACACATATTTGTCAAATATAAAGAGGCAAAAGTTGGAACAAACATTAAGCACTCAGCTATTACCCAAAAGGTGGTGGATCTTATCTACCCAGAAGTACCTTGAAAAGGACTCACAATCAGATTTTGAAAAATTACAGATTATATATAAGAAAGTGACCAAATTTTAAAGGGACACCATTGACCAGGGGCAGAGGGGGTTTCTTGATTAAAAATTTGGTCTATATGGAGCAACAAAAATGTTCACAGAATGCAAAAATAGTATTGCAATATATTTATTTAATTTTAAAATGCCATGGGACACAGAACAAATTGTTAAAAAGTGGGATATCTGGTCATCTTAGCAAAGCTTTACTTGACAATTTTGCTTTCAGGCCAGAGATAATATTTCCATATCAGATATAAACTGGTATCAATAGCATCTATAAATTATAAAGTCCAATTTATCTTGTAAGAATAAACTAGTGTGTGTGTTTGCAAAATTAAAAGACAATACAACTTAATTCCTCCAGATAGTTTGTTTGTTTGCACTTTTGGGGGGGGGACGGGGAGTCAAGTTTCAAGTCCAAATTAAAAAAAACAACGAAAGATTATTGACTTCAGTACCTCTCTAGATCATTTTAGATGAGGAAATACAATTTGACCCAAAATAAATGCCTTCTGGAAATCACATATTTTTCTAACCCATTCCTGTGCTAGTCAATCTCATCAGAACCAAAGTATTTGTTGTTGTTACCATCAACATTTGTATGCCCAAGAACTAAAAGTCATCTTAGTGCATTGTTTTTATTTCATCTCACAATGGCCCTATGAGACAGAGCAGTACAGCCCAGCAACGGCAAGTCCTTAAAGTCATACAAAGTCCCATCGTTCTCCTGAGGAGTGCTTCATGGCTTTGAACTGCTGAATCTATAGTTAGCAGGCCAATGTGCAACCCACTGTGCCACCAGGGCTCTCTGCATTCTGTTTAATATTAGCGTTACAGCTATGCATTCCATTAACATTATTAGCTTTAATTTTAAGAAATACTTCTATTGAAATATTACATTATTAAATCTTATATAATGAAGTAGTTAGTCATCTTATTTTGTCATGAGAAAACATTGCACTTTTATAGGTAGATAATCATATTTGGGGGTAGTAGTGCAAGTAGGGGTGGGGGGAGTAGTCTAAGGTAGTTAGGGCATAGTCAGATATCATTTGAATGCTTTTCATCACTGTTTAAGTATCTGTACATTTACAAATTTTAAGCAAAGTAACATTAGCATTTATTCAAATCAGATACATTCGGTTCTTATATTTAATTTAGTGAACAAAATATTCAGTTTCTCTAACGTAGTGAAAGATTGTGATATTTTCTGAGGACTTAATAATATTCTTTTTGAAGCCAGGTGGTAGCTGAGTCCTTGAGGAATAAAGGGCACACTTCAAATTTAAGACCATGAGTAAATTCAATAAAGATATTTTTATTTCAAAAATGATGGGAAATAGAAATGCTTTCTGTATAAAGTTGAATTGCATAAGTAGGAATGTTTAAAATGAAATGTCTTATGCTTTCAATACATAGCATGTATAGTCATTTTGTATGTATAAATTCCAATTGAGTTTCTAATATATCTTCAACCTAAAAACCCAAAGCTGTTGCCATAGAGTTAATTCTGACTCATAATTGCTCTATTGCAGAAAGCAATCTTGGAACTCCTTAGACTGTAACCTTATTGAATTAAATGGTCTTCATTTCCTCCTGCTGAGTAGGTGGGAGCTTGCACTATTGACCAAGTCCCACCAGGAGTACCTTTGTTCCCTTTAGCCAGGAGGTATTTATTTAAAAATCGTTCTAGACAATGAAGTTTCTCCTGAGGAGTCCATTTGTGCTTTTAAAAAAATCAATTTACCTCGAGAAACAATGGTGATTAAAAAACAAACAGATGAACAATTTACTTACATATTAGTATCATCCATTGATGAACAATCTATTTTCTTTAGAGAAGGCCCTAAAATTCTTCTGATCTTATGAGTATTAACACTTTGATACAAGACTTCTTTATGTCTCCAGGATGTTTTCATGACAGCGTATGCTGGACCTTGTACTTTATTAGTATCAGAGAGATGAATGAAGACAAAATACAAACTCATCACTTGAACCAGGTATGTGAAAACAAATGCCATTATTTCATATAAGTTCATTGAAGTTATAGAGAATATAAAGTAAAAGGGTAAAGTGATTTGATACTCTCACTAATCCCATTAGCAAACAACTAAGTCACAGATTATTTTTTTTAAGAAAGCATTGATGATGGTAGCTGAATTCTGAATAGCAGTCTAAGGTGTTGGAAAATTGAAGTGGGTGCAGAAGTTGGGAAGTGGAAAACAGGATCAAATCAGAATCCAAATCCTATTGACATAGGGAGCCCTTGCTTGAAAAAAACAATTTGGGGACAAATTCTAGGTAACTCTCCAAGCAGGGGACCCAGAAAGGAGCTTAATCTAAAAATATCTACCACCACCACCCTTTTTTTTAAGTCATGAATATTTGCACAGGAGCTCAAGAACCATCTCATTGCTCTTGCATCATTCTGATTCATAATGAACCTGAGATGCTGGGATGAATTATCCTGTGGGGTTCGTAGAGTATTTGTGGAAGAAATCTGATGTAACATTTCCCCTGTGGAGTGACGGGTGGGTAAGGGTCCTGTCTTAGCAGTTGGAAGTCAATCTGACCCACTTTGCCACCAGAGTGTCCAAGCAGAAAATTATTCCACAAAAATTAGAATTAAGAACAAAATAAAATAAAGACAACAAAAGTAGTCTGTTTTCAAAGTTAGTTTAAAAAATCAATCAGGAGAGAACTAGCAAATTGAAACATGTAAAAGGGGGGAAATCTCTCCTATGAAGACCAAAGTGATTTTACAAATTTTAATTTTCAGAATGCTTACTAAATGTGCTTAAAACAGCAACAAATGTCCAGAAAATAAGCATAGCTTAGAAAGCATGTTGAGGAAAAAAATGAAAGACAACAAAAAGACAGGAAACAGAAACACGGAGTGTAACAGAATCCAAAGAACAAAACATCTGAATTAGGAACACGCAAACAACAAAAGAAAGATGCAAAAATAATAAACAAGTACAAAATAAAAGAAATAAATTTTTAAAATTAACTAAACTTATCACATCTTAAGAGAAGAACAAAGAATACTGAAAAAAACGCACTAATAAATAAGAGAATCAATTTAAAACTCTATCCTTAGAATTATTGGAAATCACTCACCACCATGATAACATTAAAGACATAGAAATAATGTCCGAGAAAGAACTCAGAAAGACCATCCTAGACCAGAACAGAGACCTGCAAATATATAGATGCGTATGTTACTATTAAACAAAAATAATATGCATCCTAGTAAAATAAGAAACAAATAGAGTATGATCACAAATGTAAGCTAAAATGATGTTTCCTCTAATGTACCTGAGACATATGTAAGTGGTAAACATATGGATGGATCTATGACTCATACTTAATTTGAGGCACAATCTGATAACAATTAGTTCTTATCACATGGTCCTGTTTGATGCTCACCATCATAAGTTGATCAGTGAAGATATGGGTGATACATTAAAATGTGACAAAGAAATTGGATGCTGCCTGGCTAATTGGAAAGAACAGTATCTGGGATCTTAGAGTCTTATCTTGGAACAAGCATCCAGCTGAGTCAGGCATCAACTGAGCCCACAGGGAAGAAACACACCACCAGCTTGTGTGATCCAAGCAAGGTGAATGATAAAAACCAAATATGAAGAGGGGGTAGTATTCCTCCCCTTTCGTGGTGGGCTTTGGATGGCAATGGCAACCCCAAATCCATAAGCTGGATCTGCAAGTGAATTAAGCTTTCAGTGAATCTCCTTTGCCCACAGACCAAGGATGTGAATAGTCTCGCTGTCATGCAGAGTAAAGTGGAGATTTTTTGCAATTGCTGTTATTCTTCATTTTGCTTTCTATGTTTTCTGTAAGTGGAATCTAGGATGGGTAGGGCTGTAGAAATCGTGACTGTGTTGATGGTTTCTTAAGGGGCATGGCTGGGAAAATTGAGGAGAGTTGGGGAGCTGATGACATTGAGTACAAGGAAGAACTAACTTTTCTAAAAGAGACTGTGCAGAGAATTGTACAATATGATTGAACTACTGAATTGAGTGATATGTGAAATATACAAGGTAGTAGGCAAAGGGGGAAAAAAGGAATTGTGCTGGGTGGACTAGAGCTTTCATAGTGCATTTTTTTTCCTTCCAGGAAAGCAGTGAGCAACATGCTCTGTGTTAGCGCCACCCGTGGTGTCACCTGGAAAGTTTCTCTCTGATCACAGTGAATTTTTCTGTAAAAGCCGTTTCATTTTACCTTGTTTTTGTGATGATAGATTTAAGAAAACAGTGTTGCTCTGAAAATTTGATTCCTGCTTTGGAAAAATGTCACAGAAACTGTTGTGATGCTTAACACAGTTTACAAGGATAACACACTAGGTAAAATTCAAGTGTGCAAGTAGTTTTCTCATTTCAAAAAAGGTGAAATGTCTATTGATGACAAACCTTGTCCTGGATATCTGTCAAGTTCTCAAAAAGATGAAAATGTCGACTCATACTGCATGTGGAGTTGATTGCAGGAGGTCAGACTCTTAATCAAGTTTTCTATTTAGACTTTTTGAAAAGGTCATGTGCAAGAAAAGAGGTCTGATTTGTGGCAGATGGTTACTGTTTTTTTCCACCAAAACAATGCACCTGCCCACACAATCCTCTCAATGCCTTAGTTTTGGGCAAAACCCAGCATGCATCTCTAGCCCCATGCACCATATTCACCTAATCTTGATCTCTGTGACTTCTTTTTGCTTCCATGAATGAAGAGGGGCATATAGGCACAGTTATTTGACAACATAGAAGTGGTGAAGAAAATGAGGAATATGCTGTCAGTCATCTAAACAGATGAATTTGAAAAATGCTTCCAAGACTGGAATTACGGATTTGACAAATGTATTAAGTGTAACGAAGGGTACTTTGAAGGTGATAAGGTTCTTTTGTAAAAGTATTTAAGTACATAACATTAAAAAACTCTGGTTGGAGGGGGGTAAACACTCATATGACATATATATGGAAATAAAGCTGTTAATTTAAAGAACTGATAAGCTTATGAGTGGTCAACTAAGTCATGACTATGATCCTCAGTTCACCAGGTATAAAACAACAAGAAGTAACCGAAAGCTCAGTCAATAAATAAGTCTATAAAAACTAACATCTCATCTACCTCAAGACCAGAAGAACTTGATAGTGTTTGGCTAACACTACTCTCCATTTATTCCACTAACATGAGACTTAATTATCAAATACCTCATTACAGATAAATTTGGAAAATATCATCCTGAGCAAAGTTAGTCGATTCCATAAAGATAAATACTGCTGAGACCATCATTACAAAAAGAAATAAATAATGGTTTTAACACTAGAAACACCACACTTTGATGATCTTGGAGAAACTGAAAAGGAGGAGGAAAGGGTATCAAGGAGAGAGAAAATTACTAAATAATACTACTAAAATTATAAAAAGACGGCGGGAATAAGCCAGTCAATCTACAGAGTAGCAACAATGAAATATACAACTTTCCTCTAGTTCTTAAATGCTTCCTCCCACTCATCCACTATCATGTTCCCAATTCAACCTTACAAATCCAGCTACACCAGGGGATATACACTGGTATGGATAGGAGCAAGATGCATGGAGAATTCAGGACAGAGTATCCCTTTAGGACCAATGGTGAGAGTGGTCATAGCAGGAGGATAGAGGGAAGGTAGAGTGGAAGTGGGGAGCCAATTGTAGGGATTTACATATAACCTCCTCTCTGTGGTATAGACAACAGGGAAGTGGGAGAAGGGATACCTGGCAGTGTACAATATGACAAAACAATGGTAATTTGTAAATTGTTAAGGGTTTGTGGGAGGAGAAGGAGGGGGAATATGGGGAACTGATACCGGGGGCCTAAGTGGAAGGAGGATATTTCAAGAATGTTGATGGCAAAAAATGTGCAAATGTGGACTGCATACAAATGATGTATGTATTAATCATGATAAGAGTTGGATGAGCCCCCAATAAAATGATTTTTTAATTATAAAAAGATAGATTCAATGATAGTGACCAATAGATAAGTGGGTAAACAGATAATAACAAAGAAAATGTTTGCAAATATTTAAAGATACCTAGGTAGCTACACAGATAGATAGATATTGATATTCACATAAATAGATACAAAGGTAAAAAGGAAAAATATGTTAAATATAACCAACTAAAGAGAATGTTGACACATTGTAATAAATGTAACCAATGTCACTTAATTTGTGTGAAAATTGCCAGAGAGGGACCTAGCATGCTATTGAAAACTTTCACCAAAAACTCAATATTCATTTTTAATTCACCAGATTTAACATGTGCATTTACCTTACCAAAAAACCCAAAGCCACTGACATCCAGTTGAGTCTGGTCACCTCAATCCCATGCAGGGTTTCCAAATCTGAAAATTGTCACAGAAACAGATCGCCTCATCATCATCCTGTAGAACAGCATGTGATTTCAAATGTCAACCTTGGGGTTAGCAGCCCACGTCTTACCTAACAGTAACACGGATCCTCGAAACAATAGAAGAAAGGCGCATGTGGATGTTTGAGGCACACCTTCCAATCATATTTACATGATATTATCACTGCAAAACCTTCGGATGTTAGTAACACTTCCTATGTTCATTAATATTAGTTCATTCTCAAAGCAGATTTTACACATTGGGCTGCTCATCATGGAGGAACAGTTCTCCAGCAACAGGTGTTCCAGGGGAAGAATATGAAACTTTCTAAAGAGTTACTGTCTTGGAAATGCACAAGGGCAATTCTACCCTCACCTATAGACTTGCTATGAGTCAAATGCCAGTTCTTACATAGTAAATTTTATAGTATTTTTTGTATTGTGGGAATATTCATTTGTGTTATAAAAGTACAAATTAAAAATATCTTCCCACCCATGGATTATTTAAATGTGTTCCAGTGTCTTCAAAGTGTAAGAATTTTTTGACTTGGTTCTCACTTCCCTTTGCACCTATGGCTGTATCTTCTGCAGCCTAGTACTCTTTCATAAATAACATTATTTTCACCCCTTGCTCTATTTTTCTCATTATTTCTGCTGTTACTAATTCATCTAGGTTTTCAAAAAGAGTATAACTACCCATCTATTTCTAACGGCTAAGCTTGGAGTTTTCCTTTTTCTCAATAAGCTGGGGCAACTTGTGAAGTCAGTTTTAGTACATTTCCTAAAAAGCCATTCTGGTGATGCCTCACGTGGACAGAAATGATCTTTGTGGATCTAGAGGTAGAGGCATTCGTATTACTCTCCACATTTAACTCATCCGAGCTTTGATTGTAGCACCTAGGTGTCCACTTGAGGGTTGATACTGTTCATTGCCACTCAAAGTAAGTGATTTTCACTCCATCCTGAGATTAAGCTCAACATTATCCGAGGCAGTTGTAGTGATATTGCTGGGTCTCTAAGCAGTAGTTTTCCTTAAAAGTCTCATGCTGGTTCCTAGCATGAACTTTCTGGCCCAAAGCACTATGTTATTGATTAGTTTGTACTAGCCAAAGGTTTAAAAGATGAATGCTAGATAATGCATCTTGGAAAGAAATAGCACAAAGCCAAGTAGAATGCTCACAATAGTCAAAAACAAAGAAAAACAATGCCACATATTTACTCCATAAGCCAAACATTATTAGGTTGTGTTTTGACTTTGAAGCATGTTAAAGAGTTAAATAGCATGTGCTATTTATATCTGCAAACACTGCATAAAGCATTTGCATTTATTTGCAAGGCAATCAGTGTCTGTTGTGCCCTTTGGTGACCTTAACTGAAGCTACTTGAGGTGTCCCTTTGCATTTTTGCCTCTACTTTCACTGATGAATCCTTTTTGGAGAGGTGACCCCTTAATTACAATATGCTACTACATTTATATAATGGTCTAAGTGAATGAATAACACTGACCTAAGTAATAAGGAAATGGAAAGTTTAGTGTCTGCTTGAATAAAATTTAAAAAATAACAATCTTGAAGGCTTGACTCAGCTCTTTGATCTCAGTTTCTTCCTAAAAATGTATGAGGTTTACTGATGTCAAGGTTTGGTTGACTATGATGCATAGGTCAAATTCAGAAGTTTCATATTCACGCATAGTCAAATTCAGAAGCATTTGTAAATACAATGCTACTGGAACACGAGCATGCCAGAATGGGTTGCTTTTGTTCAACAGAGACAAAGTGGAGCAGTGACAGAAAGAAATATGTCCAAAAAGCTTAAAATACAGAGTATTTTTGTAGTCTCTGAATGCAAGCACATTCAATGCTAACTAAAATGCAGAAGGCTTTGTCCACCCAGATGTATGTTGGAAGAAAGATCTACTTTTGAAGATCAGACTTTGAAAACTTATGAAGAACATACATGAAGCCATGAGTAGTAGCTGGAATCAACAGTTTTGTTTTGTTTTTAAATCTTACTTTGTATTATATAAGTTTGCTGAGCTTTCCTCTTTTTCAGTTCTGATATTTGAAGACAGAATGTACCAAACAAAACAGTCACAGACATTTGACAACCATTTCTTAAACCATACATTCTTCCTAAGAGTCATTGAATCTGATATTAAATCCTGAATATAAGTGTATTTTACAGGGAATCAAATTGCCTAATTTAATTATGTGTCTCTTAAACACAAGATCATAACTAATCCAAATGACTACTCACTCACTTCAATAAGTGAATCTCACCTAGAGATTCACCTAAGGGTTTGAGTTGAGTTATATTGACCTTCCCCAGATGAGCTGAGCTAAAACTGAGAAGAATGAATGTCAAAATTTTTACTCAAGCACTGTTAAGTCAAAAAAAAAAAAAAACACCCACCAAAGTTATTCACTTTCCCTCCATACTACCTTAATTTTATAAATATACTGTATAATTTACACATGTGTATTTTAATTGAATTTTTATTTTTAATTTACCCACCAGAAGCACCAGCAATGTACAAATATTAGAAACTTATTTAATAATGATATATGTTATTTAAAATGACTACTGTCCAAAATAATGCCAGTCTATGTGAAAGGTTAACTCTTGTTTGCATGTACAATCAAAACTAATGTGGTATATATGAAATTTTACTTTGAATACACAACACAGGACCTCATTGTAGAAGAGTAATTGAAATCTTGTGTTCAAAGTATATTATATTAGTGATATAGCCATTTCTCTTTAAATTTCTGTATGTAATAGTCTGAGGAAAGAGTCCAAACCATGTGGTTCAGTATTAAAAGTGTTCTTGGGTCAAATTAACTGCTGAAAGTTGTTGGAAATTTTTCCCTATTGCATACTAAATGCATCCCTATTTTAATTATTGTTCTTTGTGTAAATTATTTGCTTTCCATCTCCATATTCTTGCTCAGGCTATGACTTCTGCTTTGGAAACTTCTTTGTGTTATGAAATTTATCTACCTTTGATTAGCTAAAATGCATATTCCTCCCATTTGAAGTAATATAGTCTTTTTGAACTCCTTAATAATAAACCTGTATTTCAATTAAATTTGTGTTATATCTATATAGTGTACATATTACCTTTGTACTCTTCATTCTCACAAAACACATGCAAATGACGCTGACTGTAGGAGGAAAGCCAAGTCAGTGAGCATGTAAGCATCTCAGAGCTGGCAAAGGTTTCCACGCAGCTGCTCCAGTGCCCAGAGCTGAGTCGGTTTAGTTCCATGTGGTTTCTCCTCAGGAATGTCTCACAGGAAGTGAGCCTTGCAAGCTGAAGCAGAGAACTGGCCAAGGAAGCTGCATGCTGGTCTGACCATCAGAGAGCAAGCAACCTGAGATCTACGATGGTGAGGCTCATGGAGCCATTTATTTTTCTGCCCTTCAATTAACCCCACATGTGTTTATTGGCACAATAAACATTAACAATCTCATTTTAATAATCTCAGACTTTATAAAGCCAAATAGAGGTATTCCCCCGGGGCTTCAAATACTGTGCATTCGGGGGAAGCAGATATCTACATGTTTCACCACATGGAATGTCATGGTGGGTCCAAACTTCTAGCCTTCCAGTTAGCAGCACCATTAGTAGCCCACTATGCCATCAGGTTACTTTGCTCTTGGTATTGTTATATTTAGGTGTCATCAAGTCAGTTCCAACTTGCGGCAACCCTGTGGCCCATCCCGCAGCATTGTCCATATCATTCTTATGTTTTGAACCCAATGTAGAAGCCGTTAGATCATGCCTACTCCCTCTGCTCTTTGAGGTTCACCTGACATAATATTAATGCCAAGCATGCATTGAATTTGCAATTACAAGTTATAGTCAGTCACATTTTTTCCATCTATAAGCATGCTGTTTTTACTCTGGGAATTATTGGTGAGCATGTCTCCGGACTACCATTTTTGGAAAATAAAATAAATACCTCCTCCACGTTTTGGGGATGTCACTTTTTCCACTGAGCAGACTATAGTCAGAGACACGGATTATGAAGAGTGATGCATCAGGATTGAAGGAACGCTTACTAATGACCTGCAATATGCAGGTAACACAACCATAGTTGATGAGAGACAGTGGGATTTTAAGCATTTGCTGATGAAAATCAAGGATTGCAGCCTTCAGTATGGATTATGACTCAATGTAAAGTTTCACCACTGAACCAATATATAACATTATCATAGAGAAAATGTTGACGTTTTTAAGCATTTTTCTTGGTTTGGCACACAATCAATGATTATGGAAGCAACAGTGAATACATCAAAATATTGTATTAGATAAATCTGCTTCCATGCTCTTTCGCATATTGAAAACCAAGGATGTTGATTCAAGGGTACAGATACACTTGAAACAAGCCAGGGCATTTTCAGGTAATATATATGTGTATGTATGTATGTATGTATGTATGTGTGTATATATGCTTAAATATATATATAAGCTGGTCATTGAATGCAGAAGATTAAAGAGGAATTCATGTATTTGAATTGTGGTACTGGAGAAGATTAGTGAAAATACCATGGACAGCTGAAGCACAGACATCTGTCTTGGAAGAAGTCCAGTCAGGATGCTCCTTGAAGGCAAGGATGGCACACTTCATCTTATATTTTCTGGCATATTTCCAGAAAAAAACAGACCCTGGCAGACGGGCATCATGCTTGATAGAATGGAGCTGCTGCACAAAAGAGAAAGGACCTCAGCAAGATGGATTTCCACAGTTGCTTTCACAAGGGCTCAGGCAGAGAACAACCGTGAGGACAGTGCAGGACTGGACAATGTTTCCTTCTGCTGCACATAGGATTGCGATGGCTCAAAACTGACTCAATGGCAACTATCAACAATAATTTGAGTTTTTATAATAGATTGTTGATGTAATATGAACTATACAGTAGAAGTGTAAATGAGGCAAATTAAAATGTTCACATATGTACATATTAATGCAACCCCATCACAATGAAAATAGCCAGTAAAAGTCCAGTTGCTTTAAGTCAGTTCAAATTCATAGTTACCCTATGTGTAACAGTATATTTTTCCATAAGAATGTTTAATGCCTGATTTTTAGGAAGCAGATGACTAGCAAAAATGAGAAGAATCACTGCCATGGAGTTGATGCTGACTCACAGTGACTTCATACGACCAGATGAAACTGCCTGCATGAATTTCAGGAGTAGAAACTCTCATCTCTTTCCCATGGAGAAGCTGTGGCTTAAAACTGATAACTGTGGAGTTTGCAGTCCAATTCAAAACCATTATACCACCAAGGGTCCATCTGAAGCACTGTAGGTGGACTTAAACTGCCAACGTTTTGATCATGAAGAGTATCTAAGCAATTCATCCCTTTGTATTCCCCAGAGAAATAATAATCCCAGATAGGCAATACAGGAAACACAGACCAGGTAAGTTCAAACTTATCCAAGATAAACTCAACCTCACAGGATCAAATGAACAGGTCCCCCACTATAAACTGGCCTTAGACATGATCTTGGACCTCGAGCTTGATGAAGAGCTGGAAGACCACTCCAGAGTGACCTGACTGAGCACACGGCAGAGATGTTGTATGGACTGATCCATGCTGTAGTGCTAAAATGCTTCACTATCTCAATGCCGAATGCCTTGCTAATCGTGTATCCGTTTGAGCGTGTTGGTCACTACTCCACATCACTGGCAAACTTACTTTGGAGCCTAGAATATCAAAACAACAACAGGATCATTCAGAGTAACCATAAAAGAAAGAAAAGTTGCTGTGGACAAGTAAGTTTAGGAAATCTGAATGTCTACCTTCAAATGACAACCCACACAACTGCGCAATTTTCAATGCTGATGACAGTCTTAAGTTCATGCCTAAATGCATTGTGGCAGAGAAGAGAAATTCCACAAGTATGCCCAGAGAGAGATCCAAATGTTTGCAACCAGCTCCAATATTTACTTCAGCAACTTAATGTCTCATTTTGGTTTTCATCACACATCACTTTTATATAATAAACATGAAAATAATCTAAGTATCAAATATCAGAAAATTAAATGAAATAAGTCAACTAAGGTTGATGTATATAAGGAAACAAAATGCTATACTTATGAATTAAAATATTTATAAGTATAAAATATGATTAACTTGGTATTTTTGGAGATGGCACAAAACCTGGAAGTGCATATAATAAAATATTAATAGTTGTTATTTATAGTATTGAGAAAAAGTTAAGGATATGAACTCCCTTAAAACTGATAAGCTTGCAAATCTGTATAACCCAGTATGTTGAAAATCAACTCAATGCCAGCAGATTGATTGATTGTGTGTGTGTGTGTTTGAATTCTTTTGGTATATTTAGATGAATACACTACAGATGAATCTTTTTCCTTTAATATTATTATTTTTTTCATAATCAATCTATTTGTCTTACTTTCAGTTACAATCCATAGTGAAAGTTGCAATCCTTGATTTTCATCAGAAAGGGCTCAAATCCTCTTCACTTTCAGCAAGTAAGATCATGTCATCTGCATGTTACAGGTTGTGAATAAGCCTTCCTCTAATCCTGATACCACATTCTTCTTTGTATAATCCAGCATCTCGGATTATTTGGTCAGCATACAGATTGAATTAGTATGGTGAGAGGATACAGTTCTTAGGTATACCTTTTCATCTTTCAAATCTTGCTGTATTCCCTTGTTCAGTTGCACAACTGCCTGTTTCTAGGTACAGCTTCTGAATGAGCACAATGGACTGTTCTAGAATCCCCATTCTTCTACAGGATAGACATAGTTCATGTGTATTAGAAGTGGAGTACATTGCTATGATTACTGAATATATGGCACAACTTTTTAATGATCTACGTCTTAAAAAAAAACCTATGACAAAATCAGCTTCTTCTTTTAGTACCGTACTCTAACCCTTGAAGTTCTGAGATTCAACTATTAATAGCTGCTTTTGTCAATAAAGAAATTATGGAAGACAAAAAGTGATTGGCATACTAATGAATTGCTTGGTTATAAATCTTAAGGGAAAGATATAACATTAAATCTTAAGGCACGGATACAATATGGCCCTAATGTGATAATCTTGTATCCTGATACATTGCAGAAACTTTCTGTTTAGAATAGTATTCTTATTATTAAGACACAGTACACATTTTCTGGTAATTTATGCTTTCAGTCAAGCTCTATCTGACATGGGCAATGATATCCCTTTTCCATATCCTCTTCCAAATCTGCCCTGAACCTCTGGCAGTTCCCTGTTGACATCCTACTGCTACAGTTGTTGAATGATCTTCAGGAAAAATTTTACTTGCATGTGATATTGTTCTATAATTTGCACATTCTGTTGGGCCACCTTTCTTTAGAATGGGTGAAAATATGGATCTCTTCCTGTCAGCCACAGCCATTCTTCACCATCATGTTGAAATATTTCAGTTGGTATCAATTGGATCCTGGAAACTTGTTTTTTGCTAAAGTCTTCAATGCAGCTTGAAATTCTTCCTCTATACCATTTGTTCTTGCTCATATGCTACCTCCAGAAATGATGGAATGTTGGCTATCATTCTATTTGGTTCAGTAATTCTGTGTGTTCTTCTCATCTTCTTCTGTTGTTTCCTCCATCATTTGATATTTTAACTATGAAATATTTCAATATTGTCACTTGAAGTTTAAGTATTTTCTTTAGTTCTTTAATTTCAAAGTATGCCGAGTATGTTCCTCATTTTTGATGTTCTAGCTCTAGATTTTCATACATTTCATTACAATATTTTACTCTGTCACCTCATACTCTGGCCTGATCTCTGACAATATTCTGCATCCATTCATTAGGTCTTCAGTATCTCACCATGATTTGATATTATACTTAAGGTTTTCAGCTGATAGTTCCTCCAAAGTGGGAAGCTGGTTCTTAGTCTGGAAGCTCCATTGAAATCTATTCACTTTGGGTTTCCCTACAAAAAAATTCCAAGGACATAACTTCTAGTATCACAGGCAAACAAGTAGTGTTGAAAGATTGTTGAATATTGTAAAGTGCCTTTTCTGCATCGATTGATATTATCATGTTTTCTTTACATGGTGGACTGCAATGATGGTTTTTATAATATTGAAGCTTCATTTGTACCTAGTATTAGTCTTACATGATGATGGTATATTATTTGTTTGATATGTTGTTGAACTTTATTGGCCAGGAATCTGTAGACAATTTTTGTATATGTTACTAACGGATGTTGGTCTATAGTCTATTGTCTTTGTGCTGTCTTTGGTATCAAAGTTATGCTCATTTTATAATCATGTCAGGTCATATTACTCACTTTATAGAAATCTTTTAGAATTTCTCCATAATTTTTATATTCTGGAATAATCTGTGTAAAATTGGTAACAGCCATTTTCAGAATAGTTGGTAAAATTCCACAATGAAATAATTTGGTGTGGAGATTTTTTTTTAAATGGAAGAATTTTAATGACCTAATTCTTCTATTGTTTGGGGTCTTTGGGGATTTTCTAAGTCAGTTTATGTTCATTCTGGTAGATGACATGGATCTGGACATTTATCCATTTCATCTAGATTTTTAAATTTTTGAAAAACAATCTTTTATAATAATGTGTTGTGATAATTTTAATCTGTTTTAATCAGTTGTGATGTTACTCTTTATTTCAAATTCTATTATCATGTTCTCTTTCTTTTCTCTTGTGTTTGCCAAAGGTTTGTCAATTTTAATTCTATCAAAGAATATTTCTTTGCAATTCACTCATTCCTTCTTTAATATTTATGATTTATTTTATCCTAATGGTAGAGCATTTTTTCTTCTGCTTTTGGTCTAGTTGTTGAATATTCTTAGTTAAGAAGTTGATTTTAAATATGCTTGGCTAGGAAGTTGGTGTTGATTTTACTGGATAATGTGTTGATATTTCTTTTAAGATATGTAAGTTGACCTTTGATAATGGCTTGAGGGGGGGAGTTATGTTGTATTTTCATTTTCATTAGTTTCAAGGAATTTTTTATTTCATTCTTTATTTCTTCAAATATCATGTAATGTTTTTCTAAAATATTGACATGCAATTTAGATATACTATAATTCAATAGTTTGATCATATTAAAAGAGTTGTACAATCATAACTACAAAATGTTCTAGCACAATTTCTTCTTGTACTAATTTTTATAAGCACCCTATTTTCCCCCAACTCCTCTTGCCATATTCCCAAGCAACCATTACCTAGGCTGGATTTCAAATATTGGTAAGCATATAAACATACACACGCAATAAAACCAACCAAAATAACAAAATGCATATTTTAAAAACCACTGGAAAAGAAAGCAGGAAATATTGAAAACTAGAAAAAATGTATAACCTGTGAAAGAGATATCAAATGATTAGGTGTTAGAATATAACATCCAATAGTTTTTAAGCAATGTGTGGCTTAGTTTCCAATAATTTACTTTTTCTTTCTTGCTCTTCCTATTGCTAATTTCTAATTTTACAGCATTGTGATCTTTGAAGATTGATGGTAATGTGTATATACTTTAAGGTTTATTAAGGCTTATTTTGTGTCATAACATATGAATTAGTCCACAGAATATTCCCCATTGATTAGAAAATAATGCACACTGTGTGTTTTTACAGTGGAATAATCCACATATGCAGTGTCCTTCTTTATTTCTCAGGACAGATTTGACCTTGAAATCTGGGTTACTGATGACTGTTTTTTCCACCACAGCTTTTTGGGATTATTTTTCTCTGTCCATTGATATGTGTTTTTATCATTTGAATTTTAGTCTATTTTTGTATGTGCCCCCACAGTATATTTCTTGAAAAGCAGATCACAGAGTAATTGTTGCTGTTGTTTTTTAATCCAGTATGCTAATCTCTGTCTCTTGGCTGGTGCATTTAGTCCATACTATTCAGTCACATTGGCATAGTGGGTAAATGTGTGGGTACTGATTGAAAAGCTCATCAACTGTCCAGGGAGTGAACTCTGTGTTACTCTCCTTCTGTGATGTTTACCATCTTAGGAACTAGAGCGGGCAAATACACTTTGTCCTGTTGGGTAGCGATTGGTTGCAATTGGCTTGACAACAATATGTTTTTTTTTTACTTTTCTTTTCTAGATGTTGATTTTGTAGATATTTGACAAAGTCTGCACTAGCTCTCTTTCAAATATTAAGGAAGGACTCATCAAAGAGAAAAAAAGACATCTTTATTATCATTGAAAGAAAATAAATACAGTAAATAAGTACCACATATGATACATTAAACTATGTAAGTTCAATGAAAAACATTAAAGCAGAAATGTGGGCTAAATAACAATGGTATTTTTAATTGAGTGATCTGTGAGAAGGGCTCACTTGAGTAAAGCAAGTGGTGATTAAATGAATGGGGAGGAAAAATGTTGCAGACAGAGGAATGAGCAAATGGAAAGAAATAGAAAGCAAGCTATTCAGGCAAAAAAACAGCCTCCTTTTCAGCTAGATGTGTCTATGATCTTTCCAATGTGATATATGCGAAGTGATATGTGATATCTTTGAGCTTGTTCTTTCATAAAGAGCTACTTACCTCCCACTTAATCTTGCTTTCCTCTTCCTTGTCTCTGTGAAATTGTTTCAAATGTGTCAGCCTATGTAAGTCCATGAAATGAAAATAAGCAGGGCCACTCTGCACACTTCCACTTTTCCCCTCTGGAACCCAATCTGAGAGAAATACAATTCTTTCAGGGATGGCTTCGCTAAAGTACATGATCAGCATACTAATATAGGATCTTCTTCCCCAGCTTCATTATTAATAGCACCCTTTTTAGGCTTAATTATTAATAGCACCCCTTTTCATGATAAAAATGTTTTGGAGTTAGATAAAAAATGAGAGTCATCTTAGATCTATATACACTGGAGTTTATTATTATCAATATTATTTTTTCTACCTTGAGAAATATTTTGCCCCGATGAGCATTATTGTCCAACTACATTGTTTATAATAAAGAAATTCCTCACCTTTGAACAACTTGAAAGGCAAGGACAAGCACTTTCTTACAGCTTGAAAATGAAATAGGGCAAATTCTACAAAGCCTTTGAAAATAAAGGCACAGTGACACCATCACCACCCCCCACTACCCCCAAAAAAGGCAGCTCAGCACAATCGCTATTCTTGGAGAACATGTCTTTCAGAAATGTATTGTCATTGCAAGGTCACAATAGCTTTCAGCTTAAAGATTACCTGCCTATCAAAAGATGAAAAAGGGCAGCACACTCCACAGAGACCTGCAGTCATAGTTAGGAAGTTGCCTCGTAAGAGCAAAGGACAAGATCAGTCTTTATTTGGAGGGAGGGGAAGTTTAAATACAGGTCACCTTTGATCGTTGAATTAAGTAATTAACGTTTTAAACCTCCTTGAAAGTCTTCCATACAAATCAAGAAATCTAATGGTGTAATGACTAAATATTAAGAAACATTCAAGAAAAAGTCCTGTCTTTGTTTAGAAATAACTACATGAGGATACCATTCCACATTGTCTACTTTGTGTTCCTAGGGACTGACATTTTTATCACTGCTATTGCAGTCTTCATTAGGCATTAAGAATCTCTCATTTTTATTTCCATCTCATTTTTTTGCATCTTCTTTTTTATGACCTTATCCTGTCAGTATCCATCTTCCAAAACTTTTCTCCAACCGCCTGTTGGAAACTTCCTGTATTTCTAATTTTTGAATGCAATCTTCTTTTCTTTCTTTCTTTGCTCTCCTATATAAGCACACACCATCCTTAGTTCTCTCAGGTGGTCATCACTGTTTGCTCTCACCTCCTTTCTCATTAAGAGAACTTCCTAGTGTCCTCCTTGTCCCGTCTCTTCTTTCAAGCACCCTCCACTCTTTACCTGAAAATAAAAGTGAGAGTTCAAGATTCACCCACGAGCCTTCACGTCCCATTAAGTACTGTGTTCCTGGCTGTCTTGAACTATTCCTTAAAAGTTTTAGTAGTGTAAGAGCAGAGTCTGAGTAATTGTGACATAGATCAGATTTTCCTCAATGCTCACGCATTCTCTCTCTTTAAAGAAAAAAGTTTTTGACAATTTTTCTTATCATTCCCTCACCCATCTCACAGATGATGACTTAAAATAATGGCTACATTAATTTAAACCAACTTACCAATATTGTGCTTTAGGTTTTTTTGCATCATCTAATGCTATATTTTGCTATTACAGATAAAAGCACAGCTTACCATTTACGCTAGCTACTTTTTCCCTTTCTCCCACTCTAAATTGTCATACCCTTTGCCTGAATTATCCACTTTTCTCAACTTACAAGAGCCTCCTCATATGCACACAGACATGCTTCAAATTCTTCCAATTTTTAAATATTTTCTTTTGACCTTACTTTAACATCTTTTCAACTACTGACCTACATTTCAGCTTTTCCCTGCACAACATTTTTGTCTCAAAATAGTTATTATTTTTACATTCTTCTCTTAACAGATTTTAATCAGTTTTATATTTTTAATGCTCAAATGGAATGTCTCTTGTCAGGGTCACCAGGGACTTGCATATTGTTAGGTTCAAGTGGTGTTTCCCTTTCTTCCATATTTCTTCTACCAGCAGCATCTATCACGGAGAATCACACCATTCTTCATTAAACTCTTTTTTTTTTTTGTCAGCAGAAGTATAGGGCACTGTACTATGATGAGTTTTCTATTACTTGATTGGCAACTTGGTTCCCAATCCCTAACTTTAAAACTTAATGTGCCTCTAAGTCAGTGACCAGAAGTCCTGCTTTTTAACAATTTAACAATGTCCCTCAGCATCTTAAAATTAAAATAAATATATTACAATACTATTTTTTGTGTTCTATGAAAATTTTTGTTGCTCCATAGTCTAAAAGAACATTGTGGATTTCTATGTCATCTCATCCAGTCATTTCAAATACCATAGTAGACACTGATTCTCAGGCCTCTAATCAATTCCAAATGTATGCAGCCAAGTTCTAAAAGGCTTCTTAAACTTATTTTTCAACGTTTGAACTCCTGACCTTATTCTTTATCAAAGCATGCCTTTCATATATGCTTCCCCATTGCAGGACATAGCCACAACTTCTTGTGTTTGCATAGCCTCAAATTTTGTTGCAGTTAACTTTCCATTCTTTTGAACCTTGTGTCAGAAACTATTGTGAGATCTACATTCAAAATATATGAAAAATATGTTCAGTTTTCTTACTGACACAGTATGTATATCATAATTGCCATCTTTAGAAGGGGTAGCTAAATAGCTGCCTCAATGTTCTTTATATATCAGCCCTTTCCATTTATAATTTATAATGATGAACTCAGCACAAATGCCAGGATAACCCATTGAAATCTAAGCTAAATTATGGCATTTGTCTGCTTAACATTCTCTATTAAATTCTTCACACATACACACACACACACAGAGCAAGCCTTTGTAGTGGAATATAACCTTCCTAAAATATGACTTCAAATACCTCTCTGATGCATTTCTAACACTACTCTCTTCTTGCATTTTCTTTCCCAGCTATATTTACCTCCTTGACTTGAACATCTAGAAGTATTTTTATCGTGTGGTTGCACTTTTTTCTCTCTTTTCCCTTCTCTGCTATCATTTTTGAACATCTATTTCTGCTTCATTTTTCTTCTTAATATTTATCATTACCTGGTCCAAGGATACTGATTTGATGATATAGAAGTGGTGAAGAAGAAAAAAAGGAGGTGCTGTCTGCCATTCAAACAGATGAGTTTGGAAATATTTCCGATAATGGCATCACAGATTTGAAAAATGTATTAAATGTAATGGAGATTACTTTAAATGTTATAAAGTTGTGGGGGTTTTATTTAAATCATTTTATTGGGGTCTCGTACAATTCTTATCACAATCCACACATGCATCCATTGTGTCAAGCATTTTTGTACATTTATTTACGCCATCATTTTCAAAGCACTGGCTTTCTACTTGAGACCCTGGTATCCCCTCCTCATTTCCCCTCTCTCCCTTTTCCCCCTGCCCCAATAACCCTTTATAATTTACAAATTATTATTATTTTGCCATATCTTACACACTCCAGCGTCTCCCTTCACCCACTTCTCCACTGTCCCCCCCACCCCTAGGGAGGAGGTTAGATGCAGATCTTTGCAATCTGTTCTCCCTTTCTACTGCACCTTCCCTCCATTCTCCCATTATCACCCCTCTCACCACTGGTCCTGAGGGTTCCTTCTGTCTTGGATTTCCTGTGTTTCCATTTCTTATCTGCATCAGTGTACATGCCCCGTGTGTGTGTGTGTGTGGGGGGGGGGGGAGGCATTTAAGAACTAGAGGAACATTATATGTTTCATTGTTGCTACACTACACTCTGACTGCTTTGTCCCCTCCCCAAACCTTCTGTGAGGTAATGCCCAGTTGCCTAGAGATGGGCTTTGGATCCCCACTCTGCACTCCATTGTTTTGTTAAAAAAATTAAATGCAAAGGTTTTTTTAAAAATTCCAAATTGGTGGGAGTGGGGAATGTTATTCATTCATATACAATAAATCACAATGTTGAATGTATGATTGTGTATGTTCCTTAATTTATTATTTGTAATATAGTATAAATTAAAATACCTGGAATAGGATATTGGCTTAATTTTCCTTCTGGCACACTGAGTTTGGGAAAAATCCTAATAATGCTAAAGATAAGATATTGGGTTACTATGACATAGAAGCTGGACTTTACTTTCTCATTGACTAATTTCAATTCAAAAACTTCATAGACTAAGAAACGTTTCATTTTCCAAGTTAAAATAGATTATTGAACATGTGTCTCTTTGTGGTGATCAGTGTCTCCTTCAAAATTACATAAAATAGAGTATTATTCAGCAATAAGAAGACATGAGCTATAAAACTATAGAAAGACACAGGTTTAAATGATTATTGTTAAATGAAATAATGCAGTATGAAAACTTATGTAGTCAGTGAGTCCAAATTTATGACATGATAGAAAGGTAAAAATCAGGAAATTATAGTAATTTAGAGGCCAAGAAGAAAGAATGATAAGGTATTGTATAGTATATTTTATACTGCCATGTTAATGGATATCATACAATATTGGTTCACCAATCCTAAAAAATGCAGCACAGAGATACTAAGTGTTAATAACAGGAGAAAACAGGGTGAAGAGGTAAGTGCAATGGGGGCACTGTACTTTCTGCACAACTTTTCTGTAAGCAAAATAAATAAAATGTAATCAAAATATCACCTTAGTCCTGCCTTCATTATCCCATAAGATGAGTCAACTGATGGAGAGATAATGTCTCCTGTGAAAGCTCTGATATGATGGTATTCATTATAACAGTCAATCAATTGCACAAATCTTCAGTCAGATTCATCTATTAAATTATGTGATATGTGGGAGGAAAGTATTGAGCTATCACTTTATAGTCATCAATAAAGAACACAGGCTTTAAAAATGTTGCTAAAGAGAAATTGGAACTCTTTTCCATTGATATTGTGTATGTAAGTCTATATAGGACTGATTCTTGGAAATGGTTTGGCAACTTCTCAGTTAATTAGACACATACTTTTCAACTGACATTTTGCCATGCTTTTTTGCAATTGAGTACTTTTATTTTTCAGCAGTCTTATTGGTAAAGAATTCACATTTCATACAATTATAGCATATATATAATATATAGTCAATTATATCAAGAAGAGTTGTACAATTGGCATCACAATTTGTTTTAGAACATTGTCTTCATTCTTGTACTCATTATTATTAGCTTCCCATTTCCCCCCATCCTCTCCTATAAAACTCCCAAGGAACCATTAATCCAGTTACTCTCTGTGGGATTGTGGCAGTCATGTATTTGTGATGTCAATTTCATGATTGGGATGTAGGGGTGGAGTCTAGCTTGTTAATCTGGAGATAGCCAATGAGGCCTCTGTGTGGGCATGACTTTTTCCTGAGAATTCTGGGAAATCTCCCGGTATTTCCCAACTAGAGTAGAGAGACTACTCTCAGTCTCCAAGAAGATGAACTACTGACACAAGATGGGAGTGCCTGAGGCACTGGAAAAGAAGCCACTTGGGCTTACCTGCTGGAACCAGACCTCTGAAGCTGGAGAAGCCACGTGGATACCCTGCCAGCACTGAGTTGTTTCTGCCACCATTGGATGCTGTTGATGGACCCTGAGCCCTGAAAGCGAGAAGCCATGGGGAGACCCCTGCCAGTGCCAGAATGCTTTGACTGCACATGCTTCGTGAGTCAGGAGACTTTATGTGTCTATCAGACATATGGGCTAATGTTGGATTACTGACTCTGGAGTAGACTGGGTTGGGATGCATTCTCAATGTTCCATTCCTCTTGTATATAAACCTTTTCCTTATATCCATATGCATGTCTTGAATTTGTTTCTCTAGTCTACCCAGACTAACACAGGACATTACATATTCTTATGGAAACTTACAGGTCAAAGAGTGAGGAGATGGAGTTTAGTCTGTCTTGATAGTACCTCCTGGTGAACGTAGTCTTCTCACCAGAAGGATAATGGAAACGTTCTCTCTCTCTCTCTCTCTCTCTCTCTCTCTCTCTCCCCCTCACTCCTTCCCTTCCTGTTGGTGAGCCATGCAGCTGAGACCTGCCAGAGGCATGGAGATGCATCCACTACCATTAAGTCCACAACAGTTTGTGACCTTTCTGCATTTTGCATCATTGCATGTGACTTTATGAGTCTGAAGAGGGTATTATAGACTAGTATCAGACTTATGGACTGGATCTAGATTGCGGTGCAATATTCTCTTTATATATAATTGCTTCTTAATATAAAGAAATTTCATATATATGAGTATCTCTGGATTTGTTTCTCTAGTCAACCTGGAATAACATGCTGTCTTCATAGATTTACCTATCCTATATTTTATATACAGAAAATATATAAAAACAAATAAAACTGACAAAAATAACCAAATAAAAAATAATAGAAAAGAAGTCATAAAAATATTACAAACCAGAAAAAAAATATTTATTTATTTAAGATAATTTTATTGGGGGCTTTTTCTTCTCTTATAACAATCCATACAATTGTATCAAGCATATTTGTACATCTGTTATTCACTAAGCATTTACATTCTATTTGAGTACTTGGTATCAACTTCTCTTTTTCCCCTCCCTCCCAACCATTCCACTCTCCTAACCCCTTGATAATTTTATAAATTATTATTATTTCATATATTACACAAGCCATTGTCTTGCTTCTCCCCCAGTTTTTTCCTGTTTCTCTCCCCATCTTCCCAATATCCTCTCAGTATCACTATTCCTATTTCTTTTACTGAGGGGTTTATCTGATGTGGATTTCATGATATCTTCTTATCTGTACCAGTGTACATGCTCTGGTCTACCCAGAACTGAAATCCAGGATTAGAATCATGATAATGGAAGGGGAAGAAGCCTCAAAGAACCAGAGGAATATTGTGTGATTCACTGGTACCACATTGTGTCCTGGTGACTCATCCATTCCTTGTAATCCTTCTCTGAGGAAGCATTCTATTGTATACAAATGGGTTTGGAGTGTCTGTTCCAACCACCCTCATTATCAACTATATGTTTTGTTTGTTTTCCTTATTTCCTTTTAACTTACTCCTATACCACCATCATGCTCACCCTTCTTCTGTCTCTTAGTAATTTCACTCAGCTACATTGCTCTTGCTCGACCCAGGATCTCTAAAATCCCTTGTTGATTTTAATTCCTAGTTGTTCCCCTGTCTAATGCTTTGTTTGCTCACCTCTCCTTTCCCCCAACTCCTCCTTCTCCTATGTCCCTCCAGAACCATCGGCCATGTTGCTTTCTCCTCTGACTGTCTTCCCATGCATATTTTATACAAGTAGTTAAACCAAAAATAATGTAGACGATTCAAAAAGAAAACTATATATATATATATATATATTACAAAAAAAATTGAAATAGCATAGATTCTGCCCACTGACCATTTTTCTCCATTTCCTTCTCCCCTTTCCCCACTTTCTCCTTATTTATGTTGGAATAATGTGTACATCCTTGAGTTTGATCTGTCCCCCAACTTGTACGGTGTGAGTTAAGTTGCTTTTCTTCTATACCTACTGTGCTGTTTATATTTACCTCAGTGGACTGGTGTTGTACTTGTACTTTTGTAATTGGTTCTCTTTGCTTAGCATAATTCCTGCTCACTCCTCCCATGAGGTGATGTGCTTCATGTTATCATCAGTGCTTTTTAGTGATGTATAGTATTCTCCTGTGCGTATGTGTCAGTTTTCCAATCTACTCCTCTATTGAAGGAAACTTAGGTTGTTTCAAATCTGTCTGATTGTGAATTGCACCACATTAAACATTGGAGTTCAAATGACTGCCCATCACAACTTCCTACCTCTTCTGCATATAGGCCACTTACAGCAGTGGTTCTCAACCTTTCTAAGGTTTATATTGTGGTGGCCACCAACCATATTATTATTTTCATGGCTACTTCATAAGTCTAATTTTGCTACTGCTGTGAATTGGGCAACCCATGTGAAGGGTCATCTTGACCCCCTAAAGAGGCTGCAACCCACAAGTTGAGAACCACTGCTTTAGCTGTGTCATAAGTTAGCTCAATTTTCATCTGCTTTAAATATTTTCAGATTGCTTTCCACAGAGGCTGTATATATCTACACAACCACCAGCAGTGAAGGAGAGCTCCTACCTTGTCACATCCCTTCCAGCATTTGTTGCTCTCTGGTTTTTCTGATTTGGGCTATCCTCAAGAGGGTGAGGTGGTACCTCACAGTAGTTTTAATTTGCATGTCAATGATGACTAATGATCAAGAGGATTTTCTCTTGTGTTTATTGGCCATTTGAGTTTCCCCTCTAATGAAATTTTATTCAGGTCTTTTGTTCACCTACCAGTGGGTTAAATGTTTTCTTTTTGCAGGCTAGGAGGGTTTTGTAGACTTTAATAATAAGCCCATTGTCTGCTGTGTCATCGCTAAAACTCCTCTCCAATCTGTGGGTCCTGTAGTTCCTCTCTTGGTAAAGTCTTTTGACCCACACGGGTGTTTTATCCTTAGTATGTCCACTTGTCAACTTCAGCTTCATCTGTGTCTGTACACTTCCCTATTTCAGTTAGCCTATGTATTCCCTGCACCAAGATTCTTAGGTTTGTACCAACTGCTTTCATTGATGATCCTGATAGTTTGGAATGTTGCTTCTTGGTCTGTGATCCACATTGGGGTTGTTCTTATGCATCAAGTGAGGTATGTGTCTTCTTTCCTTTTTCTACAGGTGGATGGAAATCCATTGTTTCCAGCGCTATTTATTAAAGAGGACATACACTTCCCACTTGATGCTTTTGGGACCCTTCTCTAAAACCAGTTTTCTATATGCTGAAGACTTTACACCTGAGTGTTTGGTTCTTTTCCATTAGTGTGAATATCTGCCATTATTCCAGTAGCATGGTGCTTTAACCACCGTGACTTCATAGTTGGTGCTAAAGTCAGGTAAGGTGGGTCCTCCAACATTTTCCTTCTTAAAGAGTTCTGTGTTATTTCTGGGTTATGAAATTGGTGGTAACTTTTTTTTTTTTCAAATTCTTGGGAGAAAGTTGTTAATATTTGAATCAAGATAGTGTTAAACTTATATAGCATCTTGTGTAAGATTGACATTTTTACTCTATTGATTCTTCTGAACCACAATCATGGGATAGTCTTCCATTTGTGATTGTCTCTTTTGCTTTCCTTTAATAGGGTCATGTAGGATTTGTTTGTTTGTTTGTTTTGTTTTGTATGTAAGTCTCTTGATTTTGGGTTAAATATATCCCAAGATATTTCCACTTGTTTTGGCTATTGTGAAGGGTAATGCCCTATTGATCTCCTCTTCCATGGTCTGTCCAATGTATATAGACCAATAAACTTAATTTTGCTAATCTTGTACCCTGCCACTCTTCTATATTCCTCTATCATTGTCAGTACTCCTGTTGTGGGGCTTTTAGGCTTTTCAATGCATAGAATCATGTTGTCTGCAAATAGAGAAATTTTCACCTCAATTTTGCCCAGGCAGATGCCTTTAATGACCTCCAGTATGATGCTGAATATAAATGGGCCCAAGGGGCCTCCTTGTCTGGTCCTTTTTTTCAGTGGGATTGTTTTTGTCTTTTCTCCATTGATACTAACTTGGCCATTGGCGTTTTGTAGATAGCAGGTAATACATTTAGGGGTTTTCCTTCCATTTCTTCTTGCTGAGTGTCTTAATTGGAATGGGTATTAGATATTGTGGTATTTGCTTAATTTGGTGTCAATTTGAGGATTCAGAGTGAATCAGTGAAGTTTAGTTAGTCAGGTAGTAGCTTTATCTCATTTGCAGGTGCTAAGGAGATAAATAGCTCACTGGAGACAGAACACATAATCACTCCCTGTGAGACATCCCTGTGGGGAAGACACATGGAGAAAGGCTAAGGGAGCCACCTCTCTGAAGCTGGAAAAGCCACATGGAGACCCTTGCCAGAGCAAAGATGCTTACAACACCACTGGAGATATAAGACTTCCCCCCACTGCCCTGTGATCTTCCTATATTCAGAGACATTGCATATGTTTCGTGAGTCTGAAGAGGACTTTATAGAGTGATATCAGACATATGGGCTAATATGAGACTTATGGACTTGATCTGGACTGGACTGGGATGTTTTCTTAATATTCAACTGCTCTTATAAACACAAGTGTGACATGAATTTGTTTCTCTAGTAGACCCAAACTAACACAGATGTCATCAAATGCTTTTTCTGTGTCTATCAATATTTTCATGTAATGTTTATCCTTATTGGTGAATAAGGATAATGTGGTGAATAATGTTTATGGATTTTCAGATGCTGAAACACTCCTGCATCCCTACAATGAATCCCAGCTGATCATGATGGATGATATGCTTTATATATTTTTGTATTCTACTATACAGTATTTTGTTAAGGAGTTTTTCATCTATCTTCATTAGAGATATTGCCTGAAGTTCATTGTTCCTTTGGGATCGTTGTCCTGTTTGGGTAACAAAGCTGTACTGGTTTTGTAGCATGAGTTTGGGAGTTTGCCTTATTTTTCTATGTTCTGGAATAATTTGTTGAGGAATACTGTTAGCTCTTTCCTGTATACTTGCTAGAATTCCCCGGTGAAGCTGTTTGGTCTGAGAATTTTTTCATTGATAGTTCCTTGACAATCAAACTAGATGTGCCATAATAGGCTTTATAATGCTGTCTGGTGACAATAGGATTATTCACATACTCAAATATGATCAGAGATAATTTTACATAATCGAAATCATGCGTGCACCCTGCAAATGGATTTTAGCTTCCAAAGTCATCCATAGGCTTCTTCAAAGCAGGTGTCCTTAATTTGAACTGTCCTACCGTTTTCTCTTTTAGATATGGATTATTCTATTTACAATCCCTTAATCATACAATCCTGCATGCTTCTTCTATGTGGGTTTAGTTGGTATATCACTTAGATGGCTGCTTGCTTGATAAACAAAATTTTAAGACCCCAAAAACTATTATTTCTGATAGGGTGGAGTTATCTAGTTTCTTCAGTTTCTTCTTTGCTACAGTTTTCATCTCTTCAGTGATTTCTTAATAAGGAGAAGCACCCAGTTGGACCATGTTATAGGGATTAATTTTCTCAGATTGAAGCTAGAAATAAGTGTAAACCCCCAATCCATTCAAGCATTGATGGATTATATATGTCTCTGATTCATGAGACATCATTGTCATTTTATGTTAGAGAATATCATCAGTATGTTAGAGCTCTTAGCGAACATTATCAATGTCAGATGTCTTAGAGAACATTATCAATCACCTTTCTTTCCAGCATCACTTCCACTTCCACCAAGTCATTGTGGACTCATAGATGTTCCTGCCCCCTGTGAGTCTCTGAACCGGAAAATGTTCATGGGAATGGAAAGCCTCATCCTTCTCCTGAGATGCTGACTGGTGATTTTGAACTGCCAACCTTGTGGTTTACAATACAGCGTGTAATCACTGTTTGTTGAAAGTGTCATTAGTTTTGCCTAAGGTACAAAACTAAAAGCACTGTTGAGAAAAGGAAATTAAGTGAGTACAAGTTATGTGAACTGTCGCACATGGATTATTAACTGCTGCAGATTAAAATCTTAAGTGGCTGGACACTACACAAACAAAAGGGGTTGGGTGATAGGGCACATCTTCCAATAATATTCATTCACGGCAGATTAATAAATGTCATAATGAAGCAACAATGACATTAAAATCATCAGTATGAGGTGGTTCTAAGCCACCATTCATTGGGCAACCTTAAAACAAGAGAGTAAGCCAAAGTGCAACGTACACCAGGTCTATGTCCTTGGGCTAGCGGTCATCTGCTTTTTTTCTCACAATAGAGTTTCCACTGTTCGCCCAATAGCTACAGGAGCATTTGAGGTAAAGTCCAGTTCACTTTTGTGGGGTTTACACATTGAGTCCTTCTTGTGTGGTCAATGAAGAATGTTATGTGCCTCAAGCATGTTTTTCTTCATATGAACTCCAGGATATATAAACCTATAGAGGCAGGAACTGGATTAAGGATTTTTTGGTTTGAAGGGAAATGGGGACCTATTAACAATAAGTACAAGAAAGAATGCAATAGTGTTGATTTCACAATCCATCTCAAGTTTAAACTTTTGGATGGTATGTGAATTGTATGACAATAAGCCCGTTAATTAAAAAAAATAATTAACTAAAATAACCAGCCAGCTCTTAGTTCGTATTTATGTAAAGTGATATAGTCCGAGAGTTTACTATAGTACCATTGTGATCAATTAATACACTTTAATCAAATAGTTAAACCTACTTTCCCCCTTCTCGTATCTACTCTAGGATGCACTATCCCTTGCTTTGGGGATATGGTAATAAGACAATACAAAGGAATGGTTCCCATTGAGTCTAAATTCCACTTGAATAATATAAACCAAAGGATGAATATCATTATGACTATGACGTACATAAAACTGAATAATGTGATAGAGATAGAAGAGCTATAGTAAATGAGTGTACATTGCACGCTCTATGGGATGTGATAAATAAGTGACAAAGATTGATAAATAAGTGACACATCGTGATAAATAAGTGACAAGAAATCTATCAGAAAAATATTTCCAATAAAGGCAACCATTTTCTTAAAGGCATTCCTTTATTCTGAATTGTATTTGATGTCTCAAAGTTCAACATTTACAACAATTGTATACATTTAAGAAAAGTTACAAAGTAGCCAGACCAGGGAAGGCAGTGTATTTTATAAAATGAAGCTAACTCCAATTAACAAATAAAATTAAAGATATGTCATTATAGAAATGTAAACTACACAAGGGAATGCAAAATAAAATCAAACTCCATGTTAAACATCCACAACTATATCAGTTTAACCAGTCATGCATTTTTCTCTTAAGAATATAACTTAATTTAACTTAATTGTGTGTATAAGAAATACTTAGCAAAATTCCAAATAATATGACCAGATAGCTTCTGTAGCATTTATTTTGCCTTATTTTATGCTCAACTATTACTTGCCAGCATCCAATTGCATTTGCTCAGTTTATACTTTCTGTTACATTTTTTTAAAAAATAAAAATCTATGATTTTTTCTCCTATCTTACGTATAATTCAGAGGAGTGCATAATTTTATTCATGCATTTTTCACTTTATACTATATACCATAAATCATTCCACATCAGTTGTTGGGGCTGATCTCCACTGTTCCTTTATCTTCTTTGCATTTTAAGAAGGAAGATGTATAATAGTTTATTCAACCAGTGTCCTAGAGGTGGATATTTGTGATGTCCTCAGTATACTATTATTATAAGGTTATATCAATGTTCTCACTGTTCATATATTAGTTTGCAATGTTAGGGCTAGCTTCAGTATAATTCTTAGATAATAGATTTCTGGGTCAAAAGTTAAATGCACAAAAAGCAGGTTATAAGACAACTGCTTAAATATTCCATTATCTTTTAATTCTGTTTTTCTGATCCACGAATTTTACACTCCTACTAGTAATGCATGAGGATTTTCCCGCAATATATTTTTTATCAAACCTGTGAAAGTTAGACAGTGGGATCAATAAGCAATGGTATCTTATTGCAGTCTTAATTGCCATTATGAAGTTGAACATCTAATAGATTTAGGTATATTTTATATGTTTTAGAGTGATTTTTGTGTAGTATCTTTTCCCTCAATTTTAAGAATTCTTCATGATGTAGAGGCATCAACACTGTCTAACTTATTACATATTATAGCCCAGATTGTCTATATTTTAAAATGCATTTGTGATTGCTTTTAATCAGAATCCTTGGTTTCTTTCATCTTCACTGAGTTAGGTGATGTTAACCAATGACAATTAACTTCAAATAGAATTGGCATTTTAGACCTATACCTGCCAATTAAAGAACTCTAATTCTTGTGCTAAGATCTGATAAAGGGGAATCCTATGTCATTCATATTTTTATAAATTCAGAGTTTTCTTAACTATTAAGCTATATATGGAGCATGACACTTATGAAAAACTTTCTAAAATTTAAGATAAAAGTGGCCCAGCTCTAATTTTGATCCCTGATGGATAAACATCTTATTTCTATTGTACAGTCATCTCACTAACAAGGGGAAGAATCATGGGCAAAGTATTACAGATTTGATGTTTCTGCCAGATTTACCAAGCTGCCTGACATTGAGCAAGTCATTCAATTTCTATCAATTTCTATGTCATATAGATTATTTGTAACAAAGATTAATAATATTTCCTATTATCCCCAGGACTCAGGCACATTACAGAGATTAAATGAGAAGTTTAGATCAATACTTCATATCTAGTTATTTCTTTTAAAATTTATTATAATAAGTGAACTGAGATACTATGTATGAAAATATATAGAGAAAGCTAAAATATTCGGTACACTTTAAAGATATAGTATGCCTATTTTCATATCTGTTGTTGTTAAGTGTTGTTGAGTCAGATCACATTCATAGAAAACCTATGGATAACATCGTGAAATCATGCCCATTCCTGCACCATATTCACAATAATTCCTATATTTGAACTCATTGTTGCAGCCACTCTATCAATCCATCTTGTGTGGTCTTTCCTTCTTTTGTCTGCTCTTAGGATATATGAAATGTCTTTCTAATAGAGACTTGCCTCTCTTGGGACAATTTTGACAAACTGATTATTTGTGAACCATTTTTAAAGATCATTTATTGGGGGTTCTTACAGCTCTTATACAATTGTATCAAGCATATTTGTACATATGTTGCCATCATCATTTTCTAAGCATATACATTCTAATTTAGCCCTTGATATTGCTCCTCCCTCCCAACCATTCCACCCTTGTGACCCCCTGATATATAATTTATTAAAATATATATGATATATACATATATAATATAGACATGGTATATATATAATAATTTATATAAATTATTATTTTTCATATCATACCAACAACTGTCTCCCTCCACCCACATTTCTGCTGTTTGTTTCCCTGTTTGTGGGGGGGAGTAGGGGAGAGTGATAAGCATTGAGCATTGTGATCCATTGCCCCTTCCTCCCTCCTCACCCCCACCTTTTCCCTTCCCTGCTGGTATTCCAACTCTCATTTCTGTTCCTTAGGGATTTATCTGACTTGGATTCCATGTGTTGTGAGCTCTTTTCTGTACAGCGCTAATACTCCTGTCTTGTCAGAATTGCAATGCAAGACTGTGGTCATGTTATTGAGGGGGTGAGAATACTTCCAAAAATCAGGGGAATATTGTGATTCATCTGTGCAATATTGTACCCTGATTGACTCATCCCTTCTGTGTGACCTTTCTGTGAGGGGATGTCCTATTTGCTGCAGATGGGTTTTGGGTCTCTGCTCCAACCCCACTAGTTCTCAACAATATGTTGTTTCTTTGTTCTGTTGTGGTTCTTCTGATGCCTATTACCTGATGCCTATTATGCGATCCCATTGACACCTCAAGTACTGTTTTCATGTGGGCACGTGGCTTCTCTGCTAGATAGTTGCTTATTTCTCTTTAAGCCTTTAAGTTGCACGATGCTATATCTTTTGATATTTGAGCACCATCAGCAATCTTCACATTTGTTTATGTACCCATTGGAATGGTGAGCAACACAGAATGTCAGTTCTTGTGTGTTCTTACATTGTGTGAGGGCTTAAGCAGAGCCCCCAAATCTGTCCACTATCTCAGTGCATTGGTACATAAATCTAAGAATGCAGGCCAATATCTCCAGTATTTATGAATTAATATATTTACATAGGTACACAACTGTTTTTATACCCCTATCCATATCTTTACTTCATAGATCTTTCCTCTGTTTTCTTAACATCCTCTTGACCAAAAATCATGATCTTCCTTTCTGTGCCTCATAGTAATAATTTCTTCCCGATAGACTACTGTTGCTCCAACACCACCAGATTGTCTGTGTTCTCCACATTGTTGCCTTTAATCCCCTAGTTGTTCCACTGCCTACACCGATTTTCACTCACTTCTCCCTTCCCCCATCTCCCTTCAAGTCCCTTTAAAACTGTGTTCTCCTCTGGCTTGTTTCTCATGCCTGTCTGATATATGTAGGCAAAAAACAATAATGGAGACAACACAAAAAGATTGAATAAAAAAGATTTTTTTAAAGGCTAGCAAAAAAAAAAAAAAGAAAGAAACTACATAGGCAATTCCAGGTTTGTCTGCTCACCTTTTTGACTATCTCTTCTCTGACCCGTAGGGCGGAAGGCGGCGGGGCGGGGTGGGGGTGGGGTGTTCTTGGAACTGCCCCTCCTAGCCTGAAGCCTATTTGGGGGCCTTTTCATGGGTTTTGTAGCTTGGATTTGCTCCTGTCCCTGATCTGTTATTTTCTCTTCTTGGTTCACCATGCTGTGTGTATGAAGGAGGTGGGGTGGAGGAGCGTCAGACTAGACCCACTCCCTGCTGCATATCCCTGGTATTGTCCTCCATGGCAGTATGTTCCAGTGAGGGGACATAATTTCTCAAGCTGTTGTCAACTCTACAATCCTCTAAGCAGCTCCATGTTGTCCTGCGGCTTGGTGTGCCAGTATTGGATCTAGACCCTCACCCTCTCTTTTTCCTTCTTGGTTTGCTTCCTTGAAGGCATGGCCATCTGGCCCCTCTTCTCAACCTGTAGGCTTAGTGCTATTCTCTGTAGCACATATGTCCAGGGAAGAGGTCAGTTTGTCTTTGATTGAGGCTGGTCCTGTAGACCTCTCTGTTCATGAGTTGTTCCATATGGTTATGTTGCCCTAAGGGGTTGGTGTGTCATGATGGCATGTATCACATTCCTATCACTGTGGAGACATAAAAATTACCCTCAGTCTGGGTGGATTATGGCCCTTTTTCCCAGTACCATTGTCTCACTCTCCCCACCCCCTATTCTCCCTCCATCAAACTCTTTCCCCTTCTTTGCATTGGGATGACATGTACATCCTGGAAATTGGTCTGTCCCCCACCCAATCGCCTGTCCCTCACTGATATGATGTGCCATGACTGGCTTTTTTCTATGCCTACTCTGCTGATTATAATTACCTCATTGGACGCATGTTGTACTTGTCCTTTTGTGACTGGCTACCTTTGTTTAGCATGATTTCTTTCAGCTCCTTCCATGAGACAATATGCTTCATATGATCGTCAGTGCTTTTTAGGGATAAGTAGTACTCCATTGTGAGTATATGCCAGAGTTTTCTAACCCACCTCTCTCCCAATGGAAATTTAGGATGATTCCAATTCTTTGCAATTTTGAATTGTGCTGGAATAAATATCGGTGCACAAGTGAGTGCTTGTGGTATATTTCTTCCCTCTACAGGAAATGAGCCTAGTGTGAGGATTGCTGGGCCATAAGGTAACTTAATTTCCATTTGCTTTAAATATTGCCAGGTTACTTTCTACAGAAGCTGTATACATCTACCTGACGGCTGGCAGTGAAGGAGAGTTCCTCATCTTATCACATCCCCTCCAATATTTGTTGCTCTGATTTTCTGATTTGGCCTATCTTCAAGAGTGTATGGTGGTGTCTCCTGGTTATTTTCATTTGTATCTCTCTGATGGCTAATGATCAAGAGCATTTTCTCTTATGTTTCTTGGTCATTTGAGTCTCCTCCCTAATAAAACTATTTTTCAGATATTTTGCCCATATCCCCAGGGGGTTAAATGGATTTTTTTTCTTCTTTGCAGATGAGAGTATTTTAGAGTTTAGTAATAAGTCCTTTGTTCATTATTTTATTGCTAAAAGTACTCTTCAATCTGTGGGACCTGTAGTTCCTCTCTTGATGAAGTCTTTTGACACACACAGGTGTTTTATCCTTAATATATCCATTTATGGATTTTAGCTTTGTGTGTGTGTGTGTGATAGGTTTATTGTGTCAACATGGCCAATGAACACATGTGGGATTAATAAGGTCAAAGTTTAATTGAAAGACAAAGGGCTAAATGCCTCAGCAAGCCTCAACTTTCTGTCTCTTGGTCTCTGATGATTGGACTGATGATTGGATCAGTGTGCAGCTGCCTTAGCTAGTTTTCTGCCTCCACTTGTGAGCTCCACTGCCTGTGGGACACCCTTTGGACTATGTCGCTAAAGTTTAAGGTTCCTTTGAGACCTGCTTCACAACATTGCTAATGTAGATATCACTTGAGCTGGTAAGTTTTGGAACCTGTCATCTGGCTGACTATGGGTGACACGCCCTGCTGTTTGCTGCCTGTGACGAGATCATCTCTCTTGTTCTACAGAAGACTGACCTGTCTACTTCCATGACTTGCAATATATATATATATATATATCATGGTTTTGTTTCTCTAGAGAACTCTGTTTAACACAGTGTGTATCCTTCCCTATTTTAGTTAGCCTATGTACTCCCTGTACCAAAGGTTTTAGATTTGTCCAGATTGCATTTGTTAATATATTCTGGGATCTTACTTCTAGATTTGTGATCCACCTTGAATTTGTTTGTGTGCCACAAGTGAGGTAAAGGTTTTGTTTCATTTTTTTAAAGGTATATCCATTGTTTCCAGTATAATTGGATAAAGACAGCATACATTTATGATTTGATGCTTTTTATGGTCCTTGTCAGAGATCAGTTGTCTATATGCTGATGGTTTTATTTATGGGTTTCCTGTTTTTTCCCATTGTTCTTAATATCTGTCATTATTCCATTACCACATTGTTGACCACTGTGACTGTAGAGTAGGTATTAAATTCAGGTTAAGTTGAGCCATCTGACTTTGTTCTTCTTAAAGAGTTCTGTGCTAATTATGGACTTCTTCCATTTCCATATGAAATTGATAATAAGTTTTTCCAATTCTTTGATAAAGGGAGTTGGTATTTGAATTGGGATAGCATTAAAATTATACGAGCTTGGGATCTTCTTTCATTTGCGAAGGTCCCTTTTGATTTCCTGTAGTAGGAGTCTCTAGTTTTCCTTGTTTGGATCTTATTGCTTTTTTTTTTTTTGATATATCCCTAGATATTTGCATTTGTTCTTGGCTATTGTGAAGGGTACTGCCCTCTTCATTTCCTCTTTCGTGCTCTTGTCCAATATATAACAAACCAATTGACTTCTGGTTGTTGGTCTTGCATCCTGTGACCCTTCCATATTCCTCTATCTCTGCTGTACTTCCGTTGAGGTGCTCTTGGGCTTTCAATGTATATGATCATGTAATCTGCAAATAGTGATCACTCTACTTCCTCCTCTCTCAGACAGTTACCTTTGATATTCTTTTAATGCCTTATATTATTGTTAGAACTTCCATTATGATAATGAAAGAAGGGGAGACAAACGACATCCTTGTTTTGAGAATTTTTGAGAAAATATTTTACAATTTTCACATTATGGTTATAGATGTATATGAAAGAAGTGAAAAGGAAAAGATAAAACTAACACAGAAAACAAATTAGTGAACATCACAAACCAAATATAAAGCCACAAAAGAAGAAAAAGACAGATTTATATGTTTTTCTGGCAGTCCATGATACTTGGAATATTTTTATCAGTACAAGTCTAATGCACAGATTCTTACTCAATCTTCCTAAGTGTGTTAGTCTTATTCATAGACACTCATAGACAAACAAATTCATAGACACTCATATATGTATAAGAGCTTTACATGCAAGAGCAACTGAATATTGAGAAAACATTTCAGTTCAGATCAAGTGCATAAGTTCGATATTAGCCCATATGTCTGATACAATCTATAGTAACTTCATCTTCAGCTCATGAAAGGCATGCAATGGTGCTGACTGCAGAAAGATCATGGCCAGTGGGGAGAAAATCATATGGGTCCAGTGTCACTGGAAGGATCTCAGCACTGGCAGGGGTCTCCATGTGGTGATTCTACATCTGAGGGTTCTGGCTGCATCCAAGTAACTTCATGTGGCTTCTCATCAGAAAATGTCTTGCAGGAAGCATGGGGGGAGGGGAATATCCTCGCTACCAGGAGCTATTTAACTCTTCTGTGCCTTCAAATTAAGGTCATCAACTATGACCTGATTGACAGGCTACACTCCCCCTCCTGACTCTGAATACTCAAATTGACATCAGATTATGTAACTACCCCACTGAGTTAAGCTCTATCTTTTACCTGCATTTGAGACAATTGAAAATATCATGACTTGGATCAGGTGCACCTTAGTCCTCAAAGTAACATCCTTGATTTTCAGTACTCTAAAGAGTACACAATGCATTGTTTTATCCCTTGCCTGCTACTTCCATGAACATTCTTTGTGACTCCAAGCAAAGCAAAATTCCTGAAAGCTTGAACTATTTCTTTGCTTATTATGATATTACCTATTGGTCCAGTTGTGAGGATTTTTGCTTTCTTTACATTGAGTCATAAGTTATACCAAAGGCTACAATTCTTAATCTTCATCACCATGTGCTCCAAGTCCTTACTTTCAGAAAACAAAATTGTTAATAAATGTTCAGCAGGCCTGATGTCACTTTCTTCTTTATATAAGCCAGCTTCAGCATATTGATTGAATAAATATGGAGAAAGGATACAACTCTGACACACATCTTTCTAGATTTTAAATAAAAATATTCTCTTGTTCTGTTCATACAACTCTCTCATGATCTATGTACAAGTTCTGTATGAACTCAAAGAAATGTTCTGGAATTTCCATTCTTCTCAAAGATATCCATACTTTGTTATGATCTGGTTGAATGCTTCATCACAGTCAATAAAATTATTTCATTTATTTCTGCTATGTTCTGCTTTCAATTAAGATGCATACTGCATCGATAATGCTCTCCTTTCTTATAAATTTAGTTCTGAATTCAGCATAAACCTCTGGTAGCTCCCTATGAATGGAGTGCTGCAGCCATTACTGAATATTCTTTACTAAAAATTTTACTTCAATGTGATACTAACTATGGCCTTCATGTACTTTTGTCAATATCATGATTGAGATGTAGGGGTGGAATCTAGCCTGTTAATCTGGAGATAGCCATTGAGTAGGCAATGAGGTCTCTGTGTAGACATGGCTTTCTCCTGAGAATTCTGGGAAGTCTCTCAGTATTTTCATTGTGGAGATAAGAGACTTTTTCCCAGTTGTTGGGAGTCGCTCAACTGACAAGACAAGATGGCAGTGTCTGAGGAACTGGAAGAGCTGGAGAAGAAGCCACATGGGCTTGTTCTGATGAAAACATACCTCTGGGGCTGGCAAAGCCACAAAAAGTCCCCTGCCAGTGCTGAGATGCTTCTACTTCCAATCTGCCAATGGGGACTGCTGATGGACTCTGAGTTCTGGAAACCAGAAGCCATGGGGAAACTCCTACTAGAGCTGGAATGCTTCTACACAAGATTCTGCACCCACTGGCCTGTGTTTTTGAGTTGGAAAGAGACTTTATAGACTGGTATCGGACATATGGGCTAATATCAGACTTATGACCTTGGACTGGACTAGGTTGGGATGTTTTCTCAATGTTCTATCCCTCTTGTATATAAACTTTTCCCTTATATCCATATGCTTGTCTATGAATTTGTTTCTCAAGTCTACCCAGACTAAAACATTAAGGGTATTGTTCTATAGTTTTCACAGTCAGTTTCGTCTCCTTTCTTTGGAATGGGTATAAATATAGATCTCTTTCAGCCAGTTGGTCAAGTAGGTATCCTCCAAATTTCTGGGCATAGACAAGTTAATGCTTCAGATGCTTCATCAACTTTTTGAAACATTTCTATTGGCATTCTGTCAATTCCTGAATACTGTTTTTGGCTCATATGCAGTGCAGCTTGGACTTCTTCTGTTAGTAACACATTACTTGATATTTCTTTAAGTGTTTGAATGTTCATTAGTTCTTTTGGGTATAGTGATTTTCTGTATTTTTCCCATCTCCTTTAGATGCATCCTCCACCAGTCAAATGTATTGTAGAGGAATTTTCAATATCGTAAGAAGATCAAAATCCTTACAACTGCATCAATCGGTAACAACATGAAAAGTGAAGAACAGGTTGAAATGGTCAAGAATTTTGTGTGACTTGAATCTTCTATCAGCAGTCATGGAACCAGCAGTCAAGAGATGAAAAGATTGACCATGTTGGGTAAATCTGCTGCACAAGAACTGTTCATGACATTAAAAAGCAAGGGCGGTACTGTGAGAACTAGGGTATGCCTGATCCAAGCCTAGGGATCTCTATTGTCTCATTTGCATGTGAAAGCCAGACAGTGAATAAGAAAGACTGAAGAAGAGTAGATGCATTTGAATTGTGATGCCAAAAAAGAATGTTGAAAATACCATGGACTACTGAAAGGACAAATTGATCCTATTTAGAAGAATTGTAGCCTGAGTGCATCTTAGAAGCAAGGATGGCAAGAATTCCTCTTAAATACTTTGGACATGTTGTGGGGAAACATCAATCCCTGGAGAAGGGCATCCTCGTAGTAAAGAGGAGGAGCAACAAAAAAGAGGAAGTCCCTCAGGAGCATGAATTGTCACGTTGGCTGCAACACTGAGCTCAATAGCAAACATGGTGTAGAACCACGCAGTTTTTAGTTCTGTTGTCCATAGGGTCACTAAGGGCTGTAATCAACTTGATGGCACCTAATAATAGCATGCTCATAATAATATGCCTTCCTATTACAGCACTGCTTTGTCAATGAAAGAGAGAACTTGGAACTCTGCTCTCTATCTTTCAGTGAGCCTCCTTATATTAATTTATTTCATCCTTCATTCATTCTACTAAGTGAGATATGTTCCCCAACATCTCTCTTATTATATATTAATATATATAGTTAATTTTAGGTACCATTGAGTCAGTACTAACTCCCAGAAATGTATGTACAACAGAACTGTATTTCTTCAGTAATCTTCAAATTTATTATTAAGTTTGATCCCACTGTTGTAGACACTGTGTCAACCATCTCAATGGGAGTCCTCCTCTTTCTTTATGATCCTCAGGGTTAGTGGTTATGGGATAGGCTTTGATATGCTAGGTCAGCAGTTTTAAACTATCAGGCATTCATCAAGAGAAAGACCAGACTTTCTATTCCTGCAAAGATTTACAATTTGAAAAACCAACAGGGAAAATTTCAGTGTTAGAATTCATACCACTTCAGTGGATATTTTTAAATAGAGTTTGGCACACGGGTTGTTAAAATGACACTTTTATCATGTTCTCTCTAAAGTGGGCATGTGAATTTACATTCTTACACATTTTAACATTTACCTGTGCCACGGGTATTCTAAGAACCAAAATTTATGTTCATTCCACCCATAGGTATAAAAAAATTAGACAGAACTATGCTTGTTATATTGATATATTTATTTCATAAAACTAGTTACATTTTTGATGACATACTACATTTCATTAGCTTGAATTTGTCACTTCAGTAAGGAAACATGTAATAGAAAGAAAAAATGTGTCAAACAATCAGAGGTTGACAGGATGTGATTCATTTCAGCTTTATGTTGTGTCTCAAATTCCCATGAGATATTGAGCGAATGATGCAATTTCTTAAAGTGTTCAAAGAGCTAAAACTATTATTGAGACTATTGCTTTAAGTTCAGCAGAAATGGATTTTTTTAACATGGACAGAATATATTCAGAGATGAAAAATAACCTTATTTTCTAATAAGTCAAACACAATGACTGTTGTCTAATAGGCCTACTTTTTAAGAAATAGACTCCTACGCCTACAGTGAAAAGGATGGCTAAGGATAAGTAACCTAGCCGATGATGCTTGGATAAGTCTATAAATGTTGCAAGTGAGGATGTCAACCAAGAAACAATCTGGTAGCATCTTACATAATAATTTCATTTTTAATGTATTATTTAATTGTTTATTAATATTTTAAAATTCTTATAATAAGCTAGTTTTTCCTACTTCTGTTTTAATTGTATGAATAATAAGATACCTTTTGGTATATCCCCTTTTTTCCAATGATTTTATCGGGGGCTCTTACAGCTCTTATAACATTCAATATATCATTTTCATTAAGTATATTTGTACACATGTTGCCATCTTCAATTCCAAATATTTTCTACTTCAGTCCTTGGTATAAAGACTTCTTTCCCACTCTTTGTTTTAATACATAATTTTACTGGGAACTCATACAACTTCCATCATGATCAATACATACATCAATAGTATGTAGACCACATTTGCACACTTGTTGCCGTCATCACTCTCAAAACATCCTCCCTCCACTTAGGCCCCCAGTACCAGCTCCCCATATTTTCCCTCCCTACCTACCCCTCCTTCCCCATGAATGCTTAGCAATTTACAAATTGGTATTAATTTTTCAAATCGTACACTGTCCGATGTGTCCCTTCACTCACTTTCCTGTTGTCCGTACCCCAGAGAGAAGGTCATATGTAGACTCCTGAAATTGGTTCCCCCTTTCTAGATCAGAATCAACAGAGCCTACATGGAAGAAGCACACCATCTTGTGGGACTATGAAGTGTCAAAGGGATCAGTTATCGGGCTTCAAGAACTAAAAATCACATCATTGTGTGCTCACCTTCCTGATATGATCGCTGATGACAAATGTGCACATAAAGCAAATGTGGTAATGAAAGCTGATGGTGCCCGACTATCAAAAGATATAGTGTCTGGGGTCTTAGAGACTTGAAAGTAAACAAGTGGCCATCTATCTCAGAAACAACAAAGGCCACATGGAAGAAGTACACCAGCTTGCGTGACCATGAGGTATCAAAAGGATCCAGTATCAGGCATCAAAGAACTGAAAATTATATCGTTATAAATGAGGGGTAGTACAGATCTGGGATCCAAGTTCCATCAATAGGTGAAGCAACATCCCATTATAGAGGTTGCAGGGAGGAGGTGCGCCAGTCAAGGTACAGTGTAGTAGCAAGGAACTATGCAACTTTCTTCTAGTTCTCAAATGTTTCCTCGCACCCACTATCATGATCCCAATTCTACACGACAAATCCAGCTACACCAGAGGATGTGTACTGGAGCTGGGAACATGGGAAATTTAGGATAGATGATCCTTCAGGGCCAGTGGTGGGAATGATTATATGGAAGGGTGGAGGGATGGTGTAATAAAAAGGGGTATATCACTTTTTTATAGTTAAAGTGGACTTTAAATCAGTGAACTGGTTGTTAAATTATTTGAGTTCTACCACTGGGTAGTTCTAACCTTTCCTGTAGTGTCATTACGAGTTGACATAGACTTGATAGGAGTAAAATTTTGGTTTGGGTCTCTTCATTATCAAGCATTATCACTCCTTTTATAAGGCGTGGTCTATTTTGATAATATACCCAAAGAAGAAAGTGTTTTCCTGATCTCACTTTGAAGAAGAATTTTTGAAATAGTTTTTCTAATACAGCTTTGTTTGTTATTTTGAAGGTCTACAGTATGTTCAATATTCTTCCCTGGGATCATAATTCAAACAGATCAGTACTTCTTCAGTCTCCCTTATTTAATGCCCAAACTTCATATATATGAGATATTCAAAGTACCATGACTTGAGCGAAGCACATATTAGTTCTCAAATAGTAGATCCTTGTTCTTCAACATTTGAAATAATTCTTGTACACAATTTATCTATCATAGTATGTCTTTTGATTTCTTAAATGCTGGGCATTGACTGTGGATCCCCAAAAGCTAAAATCCTTGAAAATTTTAATCTTTTTTTCTATCATGTTGTTACCTATTCGTATAATTATAAGGATTTGGGTTTTCTTTACATTGAGTTGCCATCCATACTGAAGAATACAATCCTTGACTTTCATCACCAAGTGCTTCAAGTTATTCTTCTGTCAGCAAGTAAGACTTTGTTACTGGGATTAGATCTGTGTATTTTTCCAATACAAGGATTTATTCTGGTAAGACAGAGGCAATGCTGGAGAAATGTATTAGAGACTACTAGGAGGGAAAAGCCACAACCAGTACAATGAGCACATTAGCTTTGTTTCCCTGTACATATATTTGGGTCTTTACAAATAGAATGTGGGATTCTTTGACCTCAAGAGTAAGGGTGCTTTGTTCCCACAAGATGACGTTGCATTCAATAGGGCCATGGGAAATGTAGTCCAGAAACAAAGTGTCCTTCAAAGTGGGCTCCAGTTCTTAGTCTCTGAAGCAATACCTGGTGAAAGTTCCTTAAAGATATCAGTAAGAAGGAGAATAACTGGCACTAGGAGCACCTTTGAGCTTTCATCCCACCAGGAAAAAACTACTATTTGCTCTGTTTCAGGTTGAGGTCTTTACTTTTTCTCCCCTGACTACTCTTAGTTTTAGTTGTATCATCTGAATATCACAGTATATATATATATATATATATATATATAGAGAGAGAGAGAGAGAGAGAGAGAGAGAGAGAGAGAACTTATGTACTTTGTTCAGAGTGGCAAGACTAATTTACTTTAAAACCAGTCATGGCTCATTCAGAAAATAATGCACTGGAGCCACATTTCCTACTGTGTGTGTTGGAAAGCATTTAAAATTCCTGTTCTTGTGTTAATCAATACCACTGACCAATATAAGATACTATCTAAACATAATATCTTCTGAGTTACAAAGTTACAAAGACACAGAGACAAACAGCCAAAAACTGAGGCTAAATAGGTGCAATGTGAAGAACTCAAAGGAACTGAATAATGTAGGAGCCACAGAAGATGAAAAAGACAAGGGCCAAAAAAAAAAAAAAAAAGAAAGAAAACTAGGGCTGAGCCCCGGTGGCGTAGTGGTTGTGCACGGGAATGCGGCCCACTGGGACGGAGGTTCAATTCCAGCAGTGGGGCTGGGCCTCCTACTCCCACCACCGGAGAGCAGTGATGCCCAAAAACAAAAACAAAAATAAAACAAAAACAACAACAAAAAAAGACAAGGACCACTCTCTCCCTAAGCCCAGGCTCAGAGCCTTTCGGAGAGGCAGTGTCCTGAATTTGGACCTCTGGCTTCTTTCATTGTGAGAAAACAAATTTTCACTCTTAAAGTTCCTTTTCAGAATTTGCTTCAGCAGCACTAATAAATTTTGATTGATAAAAGTATTTACAAATAGAAAATGTCAGTTCACCAACAGACTTAAGGACACTTTATTAACAAGGAAACTTTTATTCCTTTTCTCTCCACTGTACATAAACACATCTGGGACAGTTAGCCACTAACTGCCAGTTGCCAAAAGGTACTAATTGGTGTTTCTGCATGAAAAGGTTCATGGCCAAATAAATCTGGCAAAAGCTGAGCTCTATAACCACTTCCTGGGCATTTACCAGACACATGAGTAAATTACAGACTCTGAGAAACCCTATGATCTTAAGATCCAACAGTTCTCCAACCTTTTTGATCAGTGAGCTCTTATTTCCATAACTGCTGTTAACTTCTTGCAGAACTTGTGATTCAGGGCACATAATTTGGGGAACAATTCTACTTTATTCAGATTCTTCAAGGTGCCTGCCTTTTAGTACTTTATGTGATTAAGCTATTAAATGTTCTTTCTGTTATTCGAAATGTAAGAGGATAGTCAAAGGTCTTTCACAAAAGGGAGAACACAATTCCTAAAGTGGGTCCTTAAGTAGCAGAGCTAAAAAAGCAAGACCTTTACCCTCTGTAATGACAACTCCTGGATATTCAGGCACCAACACTTCATCTTGCTAACTGCTCTTTCCCTCAATATGTGCACTGCAAAGTGACCCCAGAGGAGAGCAAGTATTCTGGGGAATGCTAGCAGGAAACATAGCCATGTCAACTGTGAGACTTCTGTGAGATGGGTCATGCTTTTGCCGGTGGGGGGAAATAACAAAAAGGCACCCGGGGAACTCTATAGCTTAGTGTAGTCACTAGCAGGCAGACTGGAAGTGGCCTCCTGTGGGACCTCTTTCTTCACACCTGTCAATGAATGCAAGCCCAAATACAAGCAACTAATGCAAGTCCCAGTGGGGGACTGGGACAGTGAAGCTTTGAGGCTATGCCAGGATCTTCTGGCATGGTGAGAGAAAGATCGTCTCTGGAGCATGGCCAATATGAATCCTTTCAATTCCCTGATAAGAAGATAGACTATCCAGACACAAAGCCTGACCCTGTGATTCCCCAGAGCATTAAGAAGGTGAGAACATCACAAATTGATATTGTTCTATCTCATCCCCAAACTTGAGCTCCTTGAAACTTCATATGAAGCTCTCTGGAAGCAGAAAAATAAGGAACATATGCTTTCTGCTTTGCCCTTCAATGAGCTTACAGACTAATTTGATAAGATAATATGGATGCACATTTAAAAAGATAAATTATGGGCAAGCACTTTATCATTAGCCTCAGGTGAATGAGATGGATTTCAACTGCTAGAGCCAGCAAGAAGGCTTTGAGCGAAGCTTAAAAGAACAAATACAGCAGCTGACTGGGGAAAAGGAGAAGAGAGCCTGCCTAAAGTCAAGTCTGAAGGAGAAATTTTTATATAAAAGTGAATTTGGGATGGTAATCTAAAAAAGAAGATTAAAGGCATTAGCATTTCTTTAATTGATTCCCCAGGTGGTAAACATGGTTGAATATAAGGACCAAAAAACTGGAGTTTCAATTCCACCCAGAGGAATATAAATACATCCTGGTGATCAAATTGAGAACATTCAGCTGTTGTAAACTCTATGAAGCAGAGCTTTCCTGTGACACACATGCAGCCATCATAAGTCAGAATTTCTTCAAACTCTTATTTCTTTGAAGTGGCTGGACAGAAGAGGGCATCTAATTGAGACTCACCCATCCGGAACTCCTGCTGCCAGACCAGGCAATTGGGAAGTAGGAGGCCAGGAGGAGGAGTCAGGAAATTAGAGTCGGTCCTGAATCCCACTCTTTTGTGATTTCCACTCACAAAGTGAATCAAGAACAAATGGAATTGTTCTAGGTTTGGCCTCCTGAGTTCCTGGACTGAAGTTTTGGAGCAAGTAGCTATTTCCCCATGCTGAGAGGCCATAATCACAGAGACGAGTAGAACTTGATACCTAGTCTCAGAGTTCTCTATACTATTATAAGCTGCCTTGAGCCCATAGCTTGGGGAGTGGGGTCTGTGGATAGCCTTGGATTGGAGTAGAAGAAAAAGCAGTGTACCTGAGCCAGTTTACGGTGTGGCAGAAAATAAGGGGGTAGGCATAGTTCAGGGTGAGATTTCAGTTCCAGTTGGCTGAAAAGAAAACAATCTCCCTGATAAGTTGGATCTCCCTGTCTGGGGGTCAGCTTGGCAGCTCCCAAATCTGGGCACCACAAAAGCCCAATATGAAAAAGAGAGAAAGAATATTTTCATGGTAAAAACTGCAAATCCGACACTCATAGTTCAACTCCAAGCTACAAGAACTCCCTTAACATATATTAGCATTGTAAGGGAGGCCAGGTTAAAGGTTGCCAGAAGTTAGCTAGGGTGCCTGGAGGCTTTCAACATGACAAAGACTTTCTGAAGCAAGTTTTAGTTTCATACTGAGCACAGATCCAGAGTCCAAAGCCAGGGTGCCAATTAACCCTACACAGAACTGAGGGAACACCCCCCCTCCCCCTACCCCCCACCACACACACACACACACACACACACTCACACACCTGCTGTAGTGCTACATCCAGCACAAGGCACTATACCATTGAATTTCAGTGCTCCATAACGCTCCAAGACCGGCTGCCTGGCCTCTGCTGTGATCTTGCCTTCGAGGGTAATCCCACCCAGCATTTGTGGGACGCTACACCAAGCGGTCACACCACACTGCTACCTTGTGGCAGAGTTGGAACTCCTTCAGCTCCACGGTCAGATGATCACCTCAGTCATTTCCTTACTTACCACTGTTTTTCTTCTCTCTTCTTTCACTTACCCTTCTATCTTTCCCACAGCAGTGGTCCTCAATGGACTCAGTTTTATTTTATTTCTCTTTTTCTTTCTAATTACTTCTTCTCTCCCCTCTTTCTGATCATATGTCAATGCCGGCTTCCAGGCCACAATCCTCTGTCAGGGCAACTCACCCCAAATAGCAGGAGGAATCTCCGCCTGCCCTCTGTGGGAGTGCAGCACAGCACACGAGGCAGCTGTGACAGCCCTCTACACCAATCTGCAGTGCTGAGGAAACCTCTGTCAGGGATCTATTGTGATGTTGTCAACTAGGGCAATTTTGTTCAGCACCACTGGCACCGTGCACTAAAAGAACACACCAACCTGCCATTTGGGGGCAGGTCGTAAACCCTTCTGGCCCCGCATTCAGGCAATCAGGGATCAGCTATCTCTTTATTCTTATTTTTTTCCTTCTCTCTATCTTATCTCTTTACCATCATAGTCAGTCTTAGTGAGCACAGCTGTGTTGCTCCCCTTCTTTCCCTCTCTCTTTCTTTTTCATTCTTTCTCCACTCCTTTTACTCTTCTCCTTTCTTTCTTCTTTTCTGTTTCTCTTTTCTCCCTCTCTTTTCTTCCACATGCCACTGCCACTGCCAGCCCCCTACCGTATGTGCAGAACAACATAGTTACCCAGTTGCCCTGTAGGGAGAGTAATAGCCTGCTCCCTGCCACAGTGCTTCACACAGCAGGAGACAGGGCTACAAAACACAGAATGGAGCTCAGCTATCTCATTATCCATTTTTCTGTTCTCTGCTTTGTTTTTATCTTCTTTTCACTTTTTCCCCATTTCTCCTCTTTTTCTGTCTCTTCTCTCTTTCTTGCCACAGTCTCAGCAGATTCTTTTCCTTTGTTTGACTGTTTTTACATTTCTTTTGCATTTGCATGTGTGTGTGTGGATTGGTGTTCATTTATTTGGTATTTCTGCTGCTGTTTTTGTTTTCTCCTTTCTCTCCTTTTCTTCTCTCCTTCCTCTCTTTCCTTTCACAAGCCACTATTGACCTCCAGGCCACTTGTTTCTGCCTAGGTCAACTCTGAAGGCCCAGTTGGGGAGCTGTTGCCTGCCTTCGTTGGCTTTACACACAGCTGGGGAAACCATGGCAGTTCTCCTGCATACCACATATGACCACTCCGGTTCCCAGGACTGCATCAGCATAGGACCATGTGGGTTCTCATCTGGGATGTCGCACAGGAACTGAGCAGGGAGAGAGTCTGTCGCCCACCTCCACCGAGAAAATCCAGGAATTCCCAGAATTCTTAGGAGAAAGCAATGCCTACGCAAAAGTCTCATTGACTATGATCTGACTGACAGAGTGAACTCCACTCCTTCACTCTTGTTTCTCTTGGGTCCCAAATTGACCCCAGATTATGTAACTGCCACATCTATTTTCCCTTTCATCGATAGCACTTCCTTTATTATATTTGGTAGTTTGTGTATATCCTGAAAGAGGGCCATTAAGTTGTCCCAGTTTTCTAGTTCAAGATCTTTATAGCTTTGGAGTTTACACTTAGAGCCCTAATCCAGTTTGGTTTTGTTTGTCCAGTAAGACAACAGTAAGACTCTTCAGATGGAGATCCAATTATTCCAGCATCATTTTTAAAAGAAGCTTTCTCATTTAATGTTTTCCAGACTTTTGTCAAAATTCAGTTCCCTGTAAGTAAAAGCTTGATTTCTTTGTTTTCTATTCTGTTTCACTGGTCTATTTATCTCTCATTATACTAATACCAGACTTTTTTGATGACTTTTTTGACTATGTAATAAATTTTGAGGTTGGGCCTCTTACTGAGTTTTATTCTTTATGAGTGCTTTGATTATTCTGATCTCTTCTATCTTTATGTAAACTTTTTAATTATTTTCTATTTCACTAAAGAATGAAGCTGAAGTTTGGATTTGAATTACAATACATTTACATTGCTTGAGGTAATTTTGAAATAGACACTATATCAACGTATTCAATCCATGAACATACTACCCATTGTCTATTAGTTTTGTGTATTGAGGTGGATTGTATGTTGTTCTGATGCTGGAAATTATGCCACTGGGATTTCAAATGGTAGAAGGATACAATTGAACAGCTTTCAGTGGAGTTTCCAGACTAAGAAAGACTAGGAAGAAAAAATTTGCTGCTTTGTGGTATAGCCTTGACTTGGTCTATAGTAGTTAAAGTCTCATATCAATGTGAGGTTACTAAGAGTAATGCGATGGAGTCTAGCCTGTCAATCAAGTCACAGTCTGATGATCCCTTCTTATGGGCATGGCCTTCTGATGGGGATTCTGAAAACTTCCTTTCTTTCTTCCTGGAGTTGAGACACACTTTTTCTCCCTGCTTTCACCTTCCTGTTGACAAGCCATGTGGAGTCAAACTGATGGAAACCAGAGCTCCAAAGATGTGTCCACTGCCATTGGAGTCAGAAATATTGTACCTACTGGCATGTGATCTTTCTGCATTCTGCATCACTGCAAGTAACTGTGTGGGTCTGAAGAGTGATTTATGGACTAATATTGGACGTATGGACTTGATTTTGACTGGGCTGGAATGTTATCTTAATAGTATTAGCCAAAAACAAGGTTCAAGAATTGATGTTATATGAACTGAAGTGTTTCAATAGGATGATAAAGCATTTATCTGTACCAGAAAATTTGGAAGACAGCTTCTGGGCCAACTGACTGGACGAGATTATTATTTATACCTGTTCCAGGGAAGGGAACCCATCAGAATATTCAGATACTAGAATAATGTAATTGATATCACATACAAATAAAATTTTGATAAAAATTATGCAACAACAATTGCAGCAGTACATTGAAAGGGAGCTGCCAGAAGTTCAGTATGTTAGTCTAGACTAGAGGAGCAAATTTGTAGAAATGCATATGGATATAAGGGTATGGCTTATATATAAGAGGAACAGGCCATTAAGAAAGCATCCCAACCCAGTCCAGTACAAAGTCATAAGTCCGATATTTGCCCATATGCCCGATACCAGTCTATAAAGTCTCCTTCCAACTTATGAAGTCACATGACAGAGGGTGAAGAAACCTGGCGCTGGCAGGGGAGCCCATGGCTCCTTGCTTCCAGGGCTCAGGGTCCATCTACAGCATCCAGTGGTGGCAGAAGCAACTCATTGCTGGCAGGGGTCTCCATGTGGCCTCTCCAGCTTCAGAGGTCTGGCTCCATCAGGGCAAAGCCATGTGGTTTTCCCTCTGGCTCCTCAGACACTGCCATCTTGTCTTGTCCATGATTAATCATCTCTGAGGCTAATTCCCAACAACAGGTGAGATAGTTTCTCATCTTCACGAGGGAAATGTCATGAGATTTCCCAGACATATCAGGAGAAAGCCATGCCCACACAGAGGCCTCATTGGCTACTCAATGGCTATCTCCAGATTAACAGGCCAGACTCCACCCCTTCATCTCAATCATAAAATTAACATAAGTACATGACTGCCACATCTAGGCCAGATTCAGAAGAGGGCTTTGAACAAAGGATATCATTGTTGATGTCAGATGGATATTGGCTTAAGCAAAGAATACCAGAAATGTGTCTATTTGTGGTTTTTGATTATCCAAACACATTTGAGTGTGTAGATCATAAGATACTATGAATAGCCATGGGAAGAATCACAATCAGAATTCCAAAATACTTCATTGAGCTTTTGGGGAGTTTATACATGAATCAGTGCTGGCACAGATAAGAGGTAGTGCTGAAACAGATAAGAAAGTCCTCCATGTTTTAATAACGGAAATTTGCCAGTCAAGGTTATATCCTTTTACCATAAGCATGCAATCTGTATGCTGAGCAAATAAATAGAAAAGTTGGATTATATGAAAATGTGGACTTAGGTTTGGGGAAAGGTTTACTAACCACCTAAAGATTACACAACTTTGCCGCAAGTAAGGAGAACTTGAGAAATTTGCTTTTGAATAGCAAGGGTTAATGCCTTCAGTTTGCATTACATTCAGGGTAAAGAAAATAAAAGCCATCACAACTGGAGCATTCAGTGATATCATCATAAACAGAGAAAGCATTGAAGTTGTCAAGCCTTTTGTCTTGCTTGGATCCACAGTAAGTGCTCATGGAAGGAGCAGTTGAGAAATGAAAGAGCACATTGCATTAGGCAAATCTGCTGTATAAGACCTCTTGAAAGTATTGGAAATAAAGATGTTTACATTGAGGTTTAAGGTGTGCCTTACCCAAGCCAGAACCTTTTCAATCATTTCATATGTATGTGAATATTGAAATTGAATAAGGAAGACTTAGAAAAAATCAATGCATTTAAATTGTGATGGTGGAATATTGAAAGTACCATGGAATGCTAAAAGGACAAACTCATCTGTCTTGGAATATGTATGGCTGGCTAGTGCTTATTAAAGGCAAGGATGGCAAGACTTTGTCTTATGTACTTTAGACATATTGTCAGAAGAGATTAGTCCCTTGAGGACAACCTGTTTGGTAAAGTAGAGGGACAGTGAAGAAGAAGATCTTCAACTAGATGGATTGACATAGTGACTGCAACAATGGACAGAAGAATAGGAACAATGGTGAGCATGGTGCACAGTGGGACAGGGTTTCATCTTGTTGTGCCAAGAGTTTGAAGGATTAAATGATACCTAACAACAAAGCCCATTAATGTGACATATTTCATTTGTGAAGTCCTATTTTGATTTATTATAATACTGTTATTACAATAGCACTATTATTTTTGGATAAGAATAAAAATTACTATTTTTTATTTGTGCAGATCTTTGACTTCTTTAGTTACATTGATTCCTAAGTATTTAATCTTTTGCTTGGCTATTATGAATGGCATTGTTCTCTTGATACTTTTTTCTCGGTTCTTTTCAATGGTACACAGGAATCCAATTGGTTCTTCTTTATTAATCTTGTATCTTCCTGCTCTACCAAATCCCTCAATTGTTTGCATCAATCTGTTAGTTAGTTGGGTACTGGTGTGCCATTTATCATCTGCAAATGACAAGGATTTAACTTCTTTATCACATTCCAATCACGTTCCATTGATTTATGTCTGTTGTCCAATGGTTGTGACTGACTTCCAACATGATTTTCTTTTAATTTTTTTTTCTTCTTTTGATGGGGGAAATCACTGCCCTGGTGGGAGTAGGAAGCCCAGCCTTGCTCCTGGAGAGCTGCTCTGGATTTGAACCGCCAACCCTCTGGGCTGCAGTCTCGCACACAACCACTGCGCCACCAGGGCTCAGTCCCCAGCATCAGTTTCAAGTTGGTAGAAGGCAGCTTTGAATAGCTTCTATTTTCAGGGGAAATCTTTTCTGTTTTTCCTCATTCAGTGTTATATTGGTTATTGACTTTTCATACATGGCCTTTATTATGTTGAAGAATTTTTCTAAGGCACCCCGGGGGACAGCGGTTACACACTGGGCTGCTAACCACAAGGTCAGCAGTTTGAAACCACCATCTGTTTCTCAGGGGAAAGATGGGGCTTTCTACCCACATGAAGAGCCACAATCTCACAAACTCATAGGAACAATTCTATCCTTTCCTACAGGTTCAACATGAGTCAGAATCAACTTGATGGCGATGAGTTTGGGCTGCAACTATGATATTGAGTATTCTTTAGAAATGACTGTTGAGCGGTTTCAAATACCTTTTCTGAATCTATTGAAATGATCATATAGGTCTCATCCTTTGTCTTGTTTATGAGGTGGAATACATTGTTTTCTATTGTTGAACCACCCTTGCATCCCTAATATGAATCCTACTTGACCTTGGTAGATTTTTTTTCATATGTGGTTGTAGTTTATTGGCCAGAATTTTGTTTGGCATCTACATTCATCAGGAATATTAGTCAGTAGCTTTCTGTATTTGTGGGAAATTTCCCTAGTTTTAGTATCAGGCATATACTTATTTTATAGAATGAGTTTGGGTGTTTATATCACTGTTTGTATCTAGAAAATTTTATGCAGTTACAGTTCTTTGAAAAACTTTTGGTAGAATTTCTCTATGAAGCTATCTGGCCTTGAGCTTTTCTTGGTTAGAAATTTCTTGATGACTTTCTTTATTTTTTCTTGTGATATGGGTTTTCATTTTCCATTTGCACTAATTTGGCTAGATAGTATCTTTCTATATATTTATCCTTTTCTTCTAAGTTATCAAGTTTGTTGGAGTACATTCCTTGGGAGTAGTGTCTTAGCCTTGTTCTTTCATGTGAGTTTGTTGTGATATCATCCTTTTTATCTCTAATTCTGGATTTTTACATATTCTTCCCCCCCCCTTCTTTGTTAAATTAGTTAATAGCTTATCAAATTTGTTGATCCTTCTAAAGAACCAAGTTCTTGCCTGTTTGGGTATGTTTCGAGCAAAGTTTTGGTATGTTGTGCTATTGTATAATTGGTTTCTAGGAATTTCTTAATTGAATTCCTTATTTGATCTATTCTATAGCTTTTCTAAGTACTTTATTATTTAGTCTTTATGTGATTGTCTTTATACTCCAGATATTTCTATAATTAATTTCCAATTTTATAGTGTTGTGATCTGAGAAAATGAATTATAGGTGTTCAATATATTTGAATTTGTTGAGGTTTGTTTGTGGCCTAGCATGTGATCTGTTTTAGTGTATGTATCATGCTCAGTGTAGAAAATTTTATACTTTCTTGTTTCAAGTGTATATATCCAGAGGACCAAGATGGTTGATTGTTCTGTTCAGCTTCTCTTTTTCCTCATTGCTATTGTGAACAGGATATAAATGGGTCTTGTTTTCTAATCCAGTCTGTTAAACTCTTTCTTTTGATTAGTGAATTTGTTCCTTTGACTTCTGATAAATCTGTGTTTGTTGCTATTATTAGCTTAATTGTGTTTGATTTCTTTTGCTCTATGTGTATGTGTGTGTTTATTAATGTCTTTGTCTATCCTTTAATTTTTTTTTGCTTTGGGTCTTGTTTTCATTTGTGTGTGTGTGTGTTTGTGTGTGTGATGGCATTGTCTGGGTATGGTTTTCTCCTATTGATATTTCTCTGAGCATATTTTATCATATATAAGGGACAATTTTTCTGGTTACTGGATTCTGGGTTGGCAATATTCTTACTTCAGAATTTGATATATATCCCTACTATGTTCTCTTGCCTACATAGCTTAAGTTGAGAAATCCAAATTTATCTGGATCAGGCTTCTTTTTATGTAAAATACTAAACACAATATCTCTCAGTGTTTTTCTTTTGAGGTCTATCCTATTTGAGGTTATCTTGGCTTCCTAAATGACTATTTTCCCCTCCATTATTATATTGGGAACATTTTCTTCTATGAATTCCCATATCATTTTCTATGCAGTTTTTTTTTCTTGTCATGCTATGAATTGAAGCAGGAAAGCTAAGGAAAGAGACAGGAAACAAAGAACAAGAAGGGGAGAAAGCCTAGAAAATAAACAGGGATAAATTAAGAATGAAGAATAGATGGGGGGGGGGGGCGCTGAGCCCTGGTCGCGTAGTGGTTGTGTGTGGGACTGTGGTCCACTGGGAAGGAGGTTCAATTCCAGCAGCAGCTCCACAGGAGCAAAGGCTGGGCCTCCTACTCCCACCACCAGAGTGCAGTGATGCCAAAAACAAAAAATAACACAAAAAAAGAATAGATGTAGATTTTGGTTGCTTGTTATTGATGAATTTGCATTATGGGAGAAGGAACCTGAATGGATCTGTGCCTTGAAAGGGCTGGGCTTGCCTGTGTATGCTGGGAAATATTTTTGCCTGAAGGGAGGTCAGGCAATAGAGGGAGAAGGTATGATGATTAAAATGGGGGAGGAGCTAATGGAAGACTGAAAGAATTTGGCAAAGTGGCAAAAAGCACCTCATGGGTTATGAGGGAGTCTGTGCCAGAGTTCCCAAGAAGTTTCCCATATCTACAGAACTCTCAAAAGTCAACAAGGTTGGGATTTAGGAAGGTTCTTCTCTTTCAAGGGGAGGTGTGTGCTCTGGAGTAACTAGTGTTGCTGACTAGTGGGTGGGTGCTGTGAGTTTCAATGTGAAAGAATGGAAACTGGTTGGATGGACATGGTTTGCCTGTGCTTGCCTGGGACATGGGTGGATCGAGAGGCCATGAGAGCCAACAAAGGACATAGTTTATTTTTCAAGAAAATAAAAATAGAATGCAAAATCTGAGAAGCAAAAATTAAACCCATAAGGTGGATGAGGAGAACCATTTATTTGGCTTGAATGGCCCAGAAACTCATATGCCAGGTATGGCAATGAGCTGGCTATAGGGGGAAGAGTGCTGAGAAAAATGCATAAAATGAATGAAATTGACAAAATTTTCCAAATATAAAATTTAGTTATTTTTACTCTGAGAAAATCTGTACCAGACTGTTTGTGCAGTTCACCTTCCATACAAGTGTCCAAGATGAGGAGCTTGGATGGGTTTGCTTGTCTGTTAGATCAGGTTTGCAATGAATCTGCTTATGCAAAGGGAGGGGAGTAAAATACTCCAAAGTGGACCAGGCAGCTATTAATGGTGGAAGTGAGGCAGAAAAGAGTCTGTGCTGTTGACCTCCAAATTTCCTGAGAAAGAAAGAGAAAAAAATGGTGCACTTATCTTCCAGGTATCTGGATTGAAGAAGCAATGACTAACTCCTGTTGAGATCTCTCCAGGTTGTACTGAGGGACTCTTTCCGTGGTTGTTCTTTGGTGACCATCTTCCAGACCAATACTAATGCTTGGTGTTCCTATCCTATCAATTTATTCAGGCATGCTGGGTGCAACACTCACTCAATGTCACCGACACTTGTCCTCACTCCAAAAGCATTTGTTTTTATCCTGATTCCAACTTACGGCAAATCCATGTGTGTTAGAGTAGAATTATATTCCATTAGGTATTCAGTGGCTGATTTTCCAGGCCCTTATTCTGAAATGTATCTGGGTCGACTTGAGTGTCCGTTATTTCAGTTACAAGCCAAGTATACTGACCTTTTGCATCCCTAAGAGATCCCCCTGATTTGCAAACTCACTTTATTCATGGGTCTTGTGTTTTATTATTGCTTGATTCAGGTGCATAAAAGCTCATGGCTACAGAAAAGCTTCCCTTTCGCAAGTGTTCAGATCATCTATCATGTGTTACATATTCTGAGTCACACGTTCACCCTGGGTCATGGAACAAACGACACCAAGCCTTTTGCTGATGGCTCATAGCAACCCTGCAGGGCGGGACAGACTTATCTGTAGGGTTTCCAAGTGTGTGGCTCTTTGAAGAATCACATTGCTACATTGTGCCCTGATAGAGAAGATATATATATATATATATATATATATATATATATATATATATTACTTCTAATATGGGCCACCCCCAAATCCAGGGTTTTATTACAGCCCTTGTCACATTTTGAACCATTTAGCCTAAAGGTAGGAGAATACTGCTTCCCAGTGAGAATAAAAAAAAAGTCGGGGGAAAGTGACTACAAAATGTTGTTTGGTGCCATTGAGTCATTTCTGACACCTAGAGACCCTGTGTGTGACAGAAGGAAGGAACAGCGCCTGATCCTCTGCCATCCTTGCCATTGTTTTCCTGTTTGAGCCCGTTGTCAATATCTACTAGACAGGCAGAAAGTATGATCCTCTGAGGCGTTTATCTAACATCCTGTCTCTGAATGCAACTGAAGCCATGGAATTATGGTGAAGATAATATTTAAAAAGTTGTTGTGGTCCATCTACAGGGAACTTCCATAAATTCAAAAGAGATTCAGAAGAAGATTTGGAAAAAGGGATACTATTATTGACTTCACAGGAATCTTGGCTTAAAGCTGAGAATGTCAGAAATATATTATTGTGTTTTACTGACCATGCAAAGAATTCAACTATGTGGATCATAATAAATTTTGGATGATTTTGTAAAGCAAGAGAATTCAAGAACACTTAATTGTCCTCATGCAAAACTAGTTAATGGATTAAGAATTAGAACAAGGAGACTCTGTATGGATCTAACTCAGGAAGCATATTCACCCAGGTTTTATCCCTTATCAACCTTACTCAATATGTATGCTAAGCAAATAATCTGAAAAACTGATATCCGAATAAGAAATCAGCATCAGGAGATAGATTATTAAATACATTGCTTTCTGAAAGTGAAGAGAACTTTAAGTACTAATGAAGATCAAAGACTATAGCATAATTAAGACTACAATTCAGTGTAAAAAAAAGTAAAAATTCTCATGACTGAACTAATAGGCAACATTATGACAAATATAAGAAAGTTTGACTTTATCATGGATTTTAGTTTACTTAGATCCACAATCACTGCTCAAGAAAGTTGCAGTCAAGAAATCAAAGGATGCAATGCATTTGTGAATCTGCCAAACAAAACCTCTTTTAAAGTGTTAAAGAGCAAAGTTTTCATTTAAGGATTAAGGGGCCACAGACCCAACCCTTGGTATTTTCCATTACTTCTGCATATGAAAGCTGGGTAGTAGATAAGGAAGACCACAGAAGAATTGGTGCATTTGAATTATGGTGTTGTTGAAGGATATTGAATGCATATTGGAATTCTAGAAGAACTAACAAATCTCTCCTGAAGAAGTACAGCCAGAATATTCCTTACTAGCGAGGATACTGAGGCATCACTCCTTATAGTTGGGCATATTATTGGAAGAGACTAGTGCCTGGAAAAGGACATCATAAAGTCACACTTGATAGAGTAAAAGGTCAGCCAAAAAACAGTAAGAACTTCAATGAGTTGGTCTGATCCAGTGGCCATACCACCAGCATCAAGTGCAACAATGACGAGCATGGCACAGAACTGAGCATTGCTCCTTTCGGTTGTACATTGAGTCACAGTGAGTCAGACAGATTGGATGATACCTAACACCAACAACAAAATCACCTATAATAAAGCACAATTCAAAACATGTTGCTTCTAACTTGTCTCAAACACATGATGACTCCAACTGTGTCAGAATATAGCTGGTTTTCAATAGCTGATTTTTCAGAAGTGGACTACCAGATATTTATCTGAGTTACCTCGTGGTGGGCTGAAACCTCTGTGAGCAGTTAGAGATCTGAATTGCTTGCACCACTCAGAGAATAAACTCCCTATAAACTTTTGGTGCCAGAATTAAAAATGAAACAATCAGTTTAAGCGTTTTGGCAGTGTACAGGTATTTCAACAGGAAAATTGATGATAGGAGATACAAGTTTTAAGCTATTGCTTTTATATCCCCGAAGTCATCATTAAAGAATTTATAAGCTCAGTGTATAGTGCAATTGAACAATGATCTATAAAACAAATTAACCAATATGGATTTACCTTTTGGGAATTTTTACCCCAAACTGGCTAGAAACACAGTTAAACAAGTAAGTACAGAAACCAATGGCATACATTTAGATTGCTCACAAGTTAAAACATACTATGGAATGTGTTAGTCTGGGTAGACTAGAGGAACAAATTTCATAGACACACATATAGATATAAGGAAAAGGTTTATATACAAGAGGAACAGACATTGAGCCCAGTCCAATTCAAAGTCATAAGTCCGATATTAACCCATATGCCCGCAATCAGTCTATAAAGTCTCCTTCTGACTCACGAAGTCACAGGTCAGTGGGTGCAGAATCGCGGCGCTGGCAGGGGTCTCCATATGGCTCCTCGCTTCTAGGACTCAGGGTCCATCAACAGCATCCTGTGGTGGCAGAAGCAACTCATTGCTGGCAGAGGCCTTCATGTGGCCGCCCCAGCCTCAGAGGTCCGGCTCCATCAGGGAAAAGCCGTGTGTTCTCTCTGCCGGCTCTTCCCGCCTCCCAGACGCCGCCAACCTGTGTTGTCCGTGAGTAATCATCTCTGAGACTAACTCCCAACAACTGGGAAAGATAGCTTCTCATCTTCAAGAAGGAAAAATCTTGAGATTTCCCAGCAGTCTCAGAAGAAAGCCATGCCCACATAGATGTCTCATTGGCTACTCAATGGCTATCTCCAGATTAACAGGCTAGACTCCACCCGTACATTTCAATCATAAAATTAACATAAGCAGATGACTGCCACCATGGAATGACAGAAAAAGGGAGGAAGGGATGGCATTTGAGGAAAAAAGAGAGGAAAGAGAAATTTTATTTCTAAGCAGGATGGCGGCAGACCAAACACAAAAGAATTATTTACCCCAAGTTCTCAATTGTTTTAAGGAAGTGACATGACAAAAAAGTTTAAGACAAAGTGATGGAGAAATTATTTTAAAAACTTACTTTATACTAAGACAATCAAAAGAAATAAAAGACTGCCCTAATGCCATTCTTTCTTCTTTCAAGAAACTATGTGATTCAAGAACAAATAATAGTTTCTATGTCTGTCTCCAAGTTCATTGGAAACTAAAAATGTCTCTTCAATTCACAGATAGCAAACTGAAAGAGACAGATTATCTGAAAGTTTATGAAAGTAATCAGGAATGCTGACTAAGGGAACTTCTCCGAGGTTAAGTCAGTGGGAAATCAAAAGAACATGATGAGCATCAGTGAGTCATCAGATCTCTAATGAGTAGAAAGTGTCCTGGCAGTGTGAGGGCATAGTACTATGTCTCCTTCCCTTTTTCATGGTTGGCATGAAAAAGCAAAGAAAATTAGCTTATTAAAAGCAAATTTCTTTCACAATACCAGCCGCTCCACAAGAGAAAGATGAGACTTTCCAGTCGTATAAAAACAAATTCTTTTAATAAATACCATCCCATTTACTCAATATGCATTAATCACTTCCCCATTGTTCATTAAATACCTTATCAAAACTGAAGGTTTGAAGATGATTAAACCATAATCTGAAATTGTGGTTTTGTTAATGACCAAACTAAAAACAAACTCGCTACCATGGAGTTAGTTAATTCCAAGTCATATTGACGCTGTAGGATAGAGAAGAACTGCCTCTGTGGGTTACTGGGACTTACAGAAATATGAAACCTCATCCTTCTTCAGCAAAGGAACTTATGGTTCAGAATTGATGACAAGAGCACACCAGGGGTCCTCCTAGATATAACTCTCCTGCAAATAATAATTAAAAACTTGGCACATATAAAATGCTCTTACAGTGCAGAAAAGTAAGCAGAAATTGAAGGGCATTTAATCTATGAAAGAAGTGAAGATAACTGGGAGACATTTTTACCAAGCCTTTTTCAGAGAGGAACTCCTGTAACCCCCATACACCAACACACCAATGCCTAAAGTAAAGAGCAGTCATATATTTAGAAAAAGTATAGAATGAAGAGGGGTATAGAATGAAGAGGTGGCTGAAAGTTGATTACAATTATCCACGCCTTTCAAGCTAACAACCAATAAACAAGAAAAAGCTATTGAACAAGTATGAGGGGAAAAAAGTTCTTGGAAAAGTAGAATTAAAAGAAAATAGGATGGAAGAAGATGGCATCTAGTTAGATCCACCCAACTAGAATTCCTGCTGCCAGACCAGAAAACTGGGAGGTAAGGTGAAAGACACTAGGAGGGAGAGTTCTGAAATTAGAATCAGGGTACTAGGTCTGTCCTGAACTCCACGTTTTAAAAAGTTTCACTCACAAAGTGAATGAGAATGCATTAAACTAGATTTGGCAGGTTGGGCTCTTGAGCTCCAGTTGAGCATCTACTAGTGCCTAGTTTAGCAGTGAGTAGTGATTTCCTCAGGCTGATGCCCCAAAGGGGACATAATCTCAGACACGGGGAAACTCCGAAAGCTCGGCACAGGACCCACACCAGTGCTAATCACTCTGTTAGCCGTCTTAAACTCACAGCCTGGGGATTGGGTCGGTGTGTAATCATAGATTTGGGGCAATTGAAAAGACTTAGGGAAATTCACCTGTGCCAGGTGGTGATATGGCATAAAATAAGCAAATAGTTTAGATAGTCCAGAGGGTGATTTCAGTTTCAGTTGGCTGAGAGGAAAACAACCTCTCTGATAAACTGTATGTCCCCCTTTGGGGGTCAGCATGAATGCCTCAAATCAAGGCATCCCATAAACCCAATATAGCTCCTTCCCCCAAGTGATCAAATCCAAGGGCGGGATCGTGGGCATCAAAGTCGACAAGGGTGTGGTGCCCCTGGCAGGAACCAACGGCGAGACCACCACCCAAGGGCTGGGCGGGCTGTCTGAGCGCTTTGCCCAGTACAAGAAAGATGGCGCTGACTTTGCCAAGTGGCGCTGTGTGCTGAAGATCGGTAAACATACCCCTTTAGCCCTCGCCATCATGGAAAATGCCAACGTGCTTGCCGGTTATGTCAGCATCTGCCAGCAGAATGGCATCGTGCCCATTGTGGATCCCGAGATCCTCCCCAATGGTGACCGTAACCTGAAGCGCTGCCAGTACGTCACCGAGAAGGTGCTGGCTGCCGTCTACAAGGCCCTGAGCGACTACCACGTCTACCTGGAAGGCACCTTGCTGAAGCCCAACATGGTCACCCCTGGCCATGCCTGGACATAGAAGTTTTCCCACGAGGAGATTGCCATGGCCACCATCACTGCACTGCGCCGCACCGTGCCCCCGGCTGTGACTGGGGTCACCTTCCTGTCCGGAGGCCAGAGCGAGGAGGAGGCATCCATCAACCTCAATGCCATCAACAAGTGCCCCCTGCTGAAGCCATGGGCCCTGACCTTCTCCTACGGGAGCGCCCTGCAGGCATCTGCCCTGAAGGCCTGGGGTGGCAAGAAGGAGAACCTGAAGGCGGCCCAGGAGGAATACATCAAGTGAACCCTGGCCAACAGCCTCGCCTGCCAAGGAAAGTACACTCCCAGCGGTCAGGCGGGGGCTGCGGCCAGCGAGTCCCTCTTCGTATCTAACCACGCCTACTAAATGGAGGCGCTGCCAGGCTGCCTCCCAACACTCCAGGCCCCCTGCCCTCTCCCTCCCGTGCCCACCGTGATGGGAGGGCATCCCTGGGCTCCAGACCACTCTTCCCTGCCACTCTCGCTGCCCTTGTGACCGTGGTGTGCTGTGTTGTCTATGTATGCTAACTCTTCCATCGCCCGTTCCAGCGCACTGCCAATAAACAACTATTTAAGGGGGAAACAAAAAAAAAAAAAGAGGGAAAATATATTTTCTTGGTAGGAATTTGCAAAATCCAGGCTCATTGTTTTACTCCAAAACATCTGGTAGCATAATAAGGGTGCTCATGAAAAGGAGTGCCAGAAGTTAGCTTGAGAGTTCAGAGACTTTCAACATAAAATGGACTTTCAAGCATCCAGTGGAACAAGCCTCAGTTTGAGAATAACTTAATTCCATCTAGCCAGGGAGGAGGGGACACACACACACACACACACACACACACACAAATGCTGAGCCATTAGGACATCAGTGGGCCTAGGACAGGTGAGGACAACAAGCCCAGCTGGGGAAAGTACTGTCAGAATTCAGTGATCCTACATACATCTGGGGAGAGCCTGCCTGTCTTAGGGCCCTATAACGGACTGAGGAAACAGCCCCCATGCCACTATGCTATAGTGCAGCTATACCAATGAATTTCAGCACTCAACACCGCTGTGGGAATTACTGTCTGGCGTCTACTGTGACCTTGTCTTTGAGGGTAATTCCATGCATCTGAGGGAATCTACACCAAGCAGGCATACCACCCCACTACTTCAGACTGGGTTGGAACTTCTCCATCCCCATGTTCAGGCAATCAAACCTTGGTTATCTCCTTATTTACTACTGTTTTTCTTCTCTCTTTATCTCTTTCCATTCTATGTTTCCCACAGCAGTTGGTCTCAATGGGATTAATTTTGTTCTGTTTTATTTCTCTTTTTCTCTCTTTCCCCCTGTGATGAGTAGGTTTGTTTTGCCAACATGGCCACAGAAGATTGGTGGGTCTGTTGTGACGGCATGGCCAATGAACACACAGGATGAATTGAAGGGAAGAGATAGGAAGGGCTCAGAGAGTCCCACCCTCTCTCTTGCTTCCAGATCTTCAGACCAGCGAGCTGCCTTGTTCTTCCTGTGCCTCGACCTCCAAGCAACACTACCCATGGGACGCTTAATTGTGGACTGTGGAGCTGTGAGTTGAGGTTCCTTCAAGCCCTACTCACCATGCTCCTGGGATATACAACTCTTGAGCTAGGGACTGTTGGACTCTGTCATCTGCTCTGCTGTTTGCTGCCTGTGACCAGATAGCCTGAATTGCTCTACAGAGGACTACTCAGCAACTCTTATGACTTGAAAGACTGACTACTCAGCAACCCTTAAGACTTGAAAGACTGTCTCACGCAAGTGAGTTGTACTGAGTAATCTGTACTGCTTTATAGATAGTTAACTTTTTCTTTCTAATTTTATATGCCTTTCTCTATATATAAATATATAAAAAGAATTATTAGTGTCCTGATTTTATTTCTCTAAGAGAACTGCCTGACACAAGTGGTAGTGGGAGTGCTTCTAGATAAATAAAATCATAAATATGGCTTTCTTTGGTTGGTTCTCCAATCTGATTAGTCTTAAGAGCACGGTGATGCTAATTCTAGACCTAAAGCAATGGATAATTTTGCCAACCCTACTAGTCCATGGTGTGAAATAGCAAAGCTACTTCCTAAAGAAGGAGCACCGATGGATGAGGTGCTCGTTACAGGAGAGACCCTGGGAGAATGTATGTTTGATATATTCCAGCAGTTTTGTCAAGATGCCAAGTATAAGGAAGCTGGTTGGCTGGTCCTCCTTACAATCGACTATGTGATTAAGGAGAGGGATTGCCTCAGGGCCTCAGAAGCATGCCTTAAGTGCCAACTCACAGACATGAAGGGTTCTGTCTGTGATACAGGGGAGATCCTTCTTGCCTGTAGTGAAAGAGCTGATATTGCTGAGAACCAAGTCCAAAGTCTCATTATGCAAGTGGCTGAATTACGTCAGCTGAATGGCAGATCTAGAGCAGTGTCAGAAGCCAAAGTGAGGGCATTGATAGGAAAAAATTTGGACCCTGAAACATGGGATGGGAATATATGGGCTGATGATCCAGAAGAGGAGGATATTATGCCACCACTAGAAGCAATTGAACCAGCCCAGTCAATAGATCTAACCCTCCCAGCTGAAGATAGTCGTCTACTATCAACAAACCAACCCATACCTGAGCAGACCAACCAACATACTCAAGGTGAAATGCCAGGTGGGGCTGCATCTCTACCATTGCCTGAGGGAGATGACTTACAAGACAGTGCTGAGAACACCCAGGAAACACCCTCACCATTGATAGTTCCTGCTAGACCTATAACTAAAATTAAGGCAAGGAAAGCTCCTAAGGGTGAGGCTGAGGTGATTATTCAAAAAGAAGTATGCTAAACTCACAAAGAACTGCTCGAGCTTTCAAATACATACAAGCAAAAGCCTGGGGAGTATCCCTGGGAATGGTTACTGAGGGTGTGGAATACTGGTGCAAGAAATGTAATATTAGATCAGTCTGAGTTTCTGGATATGGGACCCCTGAGCACAGACTATTCTTTCAATGTCTCAGTGAGAGAGACTAAGAGAGGAACCAACTCCGTATTTGGCTGGTTCACTGAGACATGAGCTGCCAGATGGCCTATATTAGACCAAATTGAGGAGCCTGACCTACCTTGGTACACTGTGGAAGAAGGCATCCAAAAGCTGAGGGAAATTGGTATGGTGGAATAGATCTATCAGGATACTCACGTAGACCCCAAAAGGGGGTGTCTTGAGGACATATTCTTCACTACAACCATAAGGAATAAGTTTCTGAGGTGGGCCCCAGCATCTTTGAAGACTCCTATAATTTCTATGTTGTGTGCAACAGAATTAACTGTGGGAACTGCCTTAAGTGAACTCCGACATTTGCCCATGATGGGGCTAATTGGACTCCGTGGTAACAGGGCAAGTGTCAGCACTGAATCAACAGAGACAGGGTTGACGTGGTTATAATAGACAACAAGGCTTGCAAAGTAATCAAAGCAGCCTGTCTCATGTAGAATTATGGCATTGGCTACTTAGTAATGGTGTCTCTAGGAGTGAAATAGATGGGAAACGTACTAAATATTTATGTGTCCTATACAGGCAGAAGAATGCTGGATCGGGTGAACAGAGGGATAGGCAGTCACAATCACTCAACCAATTCCCAGACCTGAGCCAGTTTACAGACCCACTACCACTTGAATGAGGGGAAGGCCAGGTCCCTTGGAAGAAGGACCCTGCCACATCACCGAAGGTTTATTCTGTTAATCTTTCTTTTAGCCTTCCCCAAAGGGACCTACGGCCTTTCACAAGAGTGAATGTTCATTGGGGAAAAGGAAATAATCAAACTTTTGGGGGATTACTGGACACTGGCTCTGAACTGACACTAATTCCAGGGGACCCAAAGTGTATCGAAGGCCCACCAGTCAGAGTGAGGGCTTATGGAGGCCAAGTTATTAATGGAGTTTTAGCTCATGTACTAAATCCATCCTGTGGTTATTTCCCCAGTTCCAGAATGCATCATTGGAATAGACATAGTTAGTAACTGGCAGGACCCCCACATTGGATCCCTGAAATATGGAATAAAGGCTATCATAGTGGGAAAGGTCAAATGGAAACCATTAGAATTGCCATTGCCTAGGAAAATAGTAAAGCAAAAGCAATACCGCATTCCTGGAGGAATTGCAGAGATCAGTGCCACCATCAAAGACTTGAAAGATGCAGGGGTGGTGATTCCTACCACATCTCCATTTAACTCACCCATTTGGCCTGTAAAAAAGACAGATGGATCCTGGAGAATGACAGTGGATTATCGTAAGTTTAACCAGGTGGCGACTCCAATCGCAGCTGCAGTTACAGATGCTGTCTCATTGTTTTAGCAAATTAATACTTCTCCTGGTACTTGGTCTGCAGCTATTGATCTGGCCAATGCCTTATTCTTGATACCAATTTCAAAGGAACTCCAACATCAGTTTGCCTTCTGCTGGCAGGGGCAACAGTACACTTTCACAACTCTCCCCCAGGGGTACAGCAACTCTTCTGCCCTGTACCATAATTTAGTCCAAAGGTACCTCAATCACCTGTCTATTCCACAAAATGTCACACTAGTCCATTATATTGATGACATTATGCTGATTGGATCCACTAAGGAGGCTGTATCAAAGACTTTATATTTATTAGTACAGCATCTGCATACAAGAGGTTAGGAAATTAACCCAACAAAGATTCAAGCACCCTCCACCTCGGTAAAATTTCTAGGGGTCCAGTGGTGTGGAGCATGTTGGGATATTCCCACTAAAGTGAAGGACAAGCTATTGCATCTGGCTCCCCCAACAACAAAGCAGGAGGACAATGCCTAGTGGGCCTTTTCGGATTTGGGAGGCAACATATTCCTCACTTGGGTGTTCTACTTCTATCTATTTATCAGGGGACACAAAAGGGCCAATTTGAGTAGGGCCTGGAACAAGAAAAGGCTCTGAAACAGGTTCAGGCTGCTGTGCAAGCTGTTTCGCCACTGGGACCATGTGATCCAGCTGACCCAATGGTGCTAGAAGTGTCAGTTGTTGATAAAGATGCAGTGTGGAGTCTTTGGAAGACCCCTATTGGTGAATCACAGCGTAGACCATTGGGATTTTGCAGTAAAGTCCTGCCATCTTTTGCAGACAACTACTCCCCCTTTGAAAAACAGCTGTTGGTCTGTTACTGGTGGAGACTGAACACCTCACCTTGGGCCACCAAGTCACCATGAGGCCTGAACTACCCATCATGAACTGGGTATTGTCTGACTCACAGAGTCATAAAGTTGGACGTGCGCAGCAACACTCCATTGTTAAATGGAAGTGGTACAAACGAGATCGGGCCAGAGCAGGACCTGAAGGTACAAGTAAGCTGCATGAAGAAGTGGCCCAAATGCCCACAGTCTCCACTCCAGTCACATTTCCTTCTCTTTCTAAATCTGCACCTTTGGCCTCCTGGGGAGTTCCTTATGATAATTTAACTGAAGTATAGAAAAGTCATGCTTGGTTCACGGATGGCTCTGCATGATATGCAGGTGCCACTCGCAAGTGGAGAGCAACAGCACTACACCTCCTTTTTGGGTTCTCCCGAAAGATAGTGATGAAGGAAAATCCTCCCAATGGGCAGAACTTCTAGCAGTGCACCTGGCCGTTCAGTTTACCTACAAGGAAAAGTGGCCAGATGTGAGACTGTATTCAATGGCTTGGCTGGTGGTCAGGGACTTGGAAGGAACATGATTGGAAGATTGGTGACAAGGAGGTGTGGGGAAAAGGTATGTGGATGGAGCTCTCTGAATGGGCCAAAAAAATTAATGTAATTGTGTCTCATATGAATGTTCATCAAAGGGTTACCTCTGAAGAGGAGGACTTTAACAATCAAGTAGATAAGATGACATGCACTGTGGAGACTGGCACTCCTTTTTCCTCAGCCTCTCCTGTTATTGCCCAATGGGCACATGAACAAAGTGGACATGGTGGCAGGGATGGAGTTTATGCATGGGCACAGCAACATGGACTTCCACTCACCAAAGGCACTGCTGAGTGCCCTATTTGCCAGCAGCAGAAACCGACGTTAAGTCCAAGATATGGAACCATTCCTCAGGGAGATCAACCGGCAGCTTGGTGGCAAGTTGATCACTCCCATTCTCGAGAGGGCAACGATTTGTTCTAACTGGAATAGACACCTATTCTGGATATGGATTTGCCTTCCCTGCACGCAATGCTTCTGCCCAAACCACCATTTGTGGACTTACAGAATGCCTCATCCACTGGCACGGCATCACACATAGCATTGCTTCAGATCAAGGAACTCACTTTACAGCAAATTCAGTGCAGCAATGGGTCCTATGCCCATGGAATCCATAGGTCATATCATGTTCCTCATCATACTGAAGCAGCTGGGTTGATAGATTGATGGAATGGGCTCCTAAAGACACAACTGTGATGAAAACTACATGGCAACATCTTGGGAGGCTGGGGCAATGTTCTCCAGAAAGCTGTATATGCTTTAAACCAGCACCCAATTTATGGTGCTATGTCTTCAATAGCCAGGATTCATGGGTCTAGGAACCAAAGGGTGGAAACTGGAGTGGCACCACTCACTATTAATCCTATTGATACACTTGCAGCATTTGTGCTTCCTATTCCAGCAACCCTATGTTTTTCGGAACTGGAGTTACTGGTCCCGAAGGAAGGAACTCTCCCACCTGGAAACACAGCACGGATTCCCCTGAACTGGCAGCTGAGAATGTCCCCTGGCCACTTTGGGCTTCTCATGCCTTTTGGATCAACAGATCAGGAAGGGTGTCACTGTACTGAGTGGTGTGATTGATCCAGATTATCAAGAAGAAATTGGACTGGTGTTACATAATGGGGGTAAAGAGGAATATGTCTGGAATCCAGGAGACCCCATAGGCTGACTCTTAGTGCTACCATGCCCTGTGATAAAAGTTAATGGTAAATTACAGCAACCACATCATGACAGGACATTTAATGACCTAGACTCCTCAGGAATGAAGGTCTGAGTCATCCCACCAGGCAAAATATCACAACCAGCTGAAGTGATTGCTGAGGGCAAAGGTAATACAGAATGGATAGTAGAAGAAAGTAGTTGTACCTACCAATTACAACCACATGATCAATTGCAAAAGTGAAGTTTGTGATTGTTCATGTATTTTCTATTTATGAGCTTATTGAATGTTTTCTTTGCTCATATATGATATATCAACTACAATTGGACTCAGTGTGTTCTCATTTATATGTATGATAGATGTTTGATGTTAAGTATAAGTTTGATTTCATTGACGTCTGGAAATTCTATATGGGTAAAAAATTGTGTACAGGTGCCATGTTGGCAAGGGGTGGATTGTGATGGGTAGGTTTGTTATGCCAACATGGCCACAGAAGATTAGTGGGTCTGTTGTGACGAAACGACCAATGAACACATGGGATTTATTGAAGGGCAGAGATAGGAAGGGCTCAGTGAGTCCCGCCCTCACTCCTGTTTCTGCATCTTTGGACCAGAGAGCTGCCTTGTTCATCCTGTGCCTCGACCTCCAAGCAACACTACCCGTGGCACACCCAATCATGGACTGTGGAGCTGTGAGTTGAGGTTCCTTCAAGCCCTACTTCTCCACACTCCTGGGATATACATCTCTTGAGCTGGGGACTGTTGGACTCTGTCATCTGGCTGACTGTTGGAGACCTGCTCTGCTGTTTGCTGCCTGTGACCAGAAAGCCTGAATTGCTCTACAGAGGACTACTCAGTGGCCCTCAAGACTTGAAGGACTGCCAGTCTTCTAGCTGTCTCATGCAAATGAGTTGCACCGAGCAATTTGTACTGCTCTATAGATAGTTAATGGCTTCTTTCTTATCTTATATACTTTTCTCTCTATATAAATATATAAAAAGGATTACTAGTGTCCTGATTTTATTTCTCTAAGAGAACCCTGCCTGACACAGCCCCATCTCTCCTCCTCTTGCCTTTCATATACCACTGTGGCTTCCAAGACACTACCCTCTGCTTAGGACAACTCAACCCAAATAGTAGGGGGAGCTCCAGCCTTCCCTCTGAGGAAGGACTGCACACCACACAAGGCAGCTCTAATAGCCCTCTACAGTGCTCCATGCTGCTGAGGAGAACTCAGTGTGGCCACTAAGGTGATCTTGACAATGAGGACAGTTTTGCCAGGACCAGTGCAACCCTGAAATAAAAGGGCTCACCAACACGCCACCTTGGGGCAGGGTTTAAAATACCTCCAGCCCCATATTCAGGTAATCAGAGATCAGTTATCTCTTTAGTCTTTGTTTTTCCTTTTCTCTTTCCCACCACAGTCAGTCCTTACAAGCATGAGTACAGGTGTGTTTTCCTTTTTTCTCGTCTTTATTTCTACTTTTTTGTTTCCCTCATCTCCCTTTCTCCCCTTTCACATACCACTGCTGGTTTCCAACACCCTATCCTCTACCTAGGACAACCCAGTCTACCCAGTAGAGAGAGCTACAGTGTGCCCCTTATAGCAGTGATGCACACATCGCAACTCAGCGCTACCCATGCCACAGTACGGGACTCAGTTATCTCAATTTTTTTCTTCTTTTTTCATTATTTTCTTTGTCCTTTGCTTTTTCTTCTTTTTTCCTCTTTTTTTATCTCTTTTCTTTCCAATCACAGTCTCAGCATATTCAGACTCTCTTTTCTGTTTTGTTTATTTAACACTGTTTTTATTTTGATTTGTGTTTGCATTTTTTTGGTGTGGGTTAGTATTTTTTTGCTCTAGTCTTTGCTTCTCCTTTCTCTCTTTTTCTCTTACAAACCACTACTGTCATCCAGGGGACTAACCTCCACCAAGGGGAACTGATGGCCAAGTTGGGGGGACTCTCACTGACACTTGGCTCAACATGCAGCTATGGAAATCATGCCCAACCTCCATCATACCCCAAGTGCCTAGGTGATCTCTCATTCAAACAGCTGAGGGAATTCCAGCTTACAACCCAAGACTTTACAAGTGACAGGTGGAATTCCATGCTGCTGCAGGAACATCCACCCAACTTTTGCGGCAATCTTTCCAACTAGTGTAATATCGTCTGCTTTCTACGGTGTTCTACACCAAGCTGGGTACACTCTCACACCCTCTGTGACACTCCATTTACAGAGGAAAACACCAAGTGTCCCACAAGTTGCTCCAGGAACCATTAGGCACATCACTATGGTTTACTGAGAGATGAGCCAGTGAAATGCCAACCATATGAGCCCTCAACAACTCAGCCAGTGTCACATAAGAGGAATGTCTAACTCACATTCCAAATAATGGAATACTGGTCAAGTAGGGCAAGAGTTAAATCTCAGCAAGATACATCGGTAGCCTGACACTAAGTGTAGATACCTGCAGGTAGTTCATAGAAGCACTTATAAGAGGCTCTCAAAAGATAGACCAGTGGTCTTTGACTCTGGATGATGGTGTCAATGTCCTCTAAAGCAACATATAATCAGCACCCAGTTCAATAGCCTCAGTGAGAAAGCAGGAGAAACAGAAGACAATGTCAAAAGAAGTCATGTGCATAGAAGAAGCAGACATTTACCTCACACAGAAAGAAATTTTGAGAATGCTGCTTAGCGTCATATAAGATATGAAGGGAGCAATATAGAAAAGGGATGAAATGATAGAGGAGATAATGGCACCAATAGGAAATACAAGACATAAGGGATGAAATAACAAAATCCAGTAGCAAACTAACACACTGCCAACAGACTGGAGGAGGCAGAGAATTGCAGCATTGATCTAGAGGACAAGAAAGCAGACCTCAACAAGTGGAAAAACAGTGAAATAAGACAATCAGGGAAGCTGAAGAAAACCTGAGAGTCATGTCTGATGCTTTGAAGAGGAACAATATTGGAATAATTTGAATAGCAGAGATGAAGAAGTAAGAGTCTTCCCAGGCAAGGAAAAACACAAAGCATACATTAAATAAACTTAGGCCTCCAAAAGATCATTGCTGTCCCAGTATAGGAAGAAGATCAAAACTCACTGAGAGGAAATAAGAGACCATCACATAGAACAACTCCACCCAAAGGACGACAAAGGGAAAACAGCCCCTAAGACAGCACTAGCTTAATAGTGAAAAGAAGGCATGAATGAACCACACACACAACAAAAACTGATAAAATCGGTAGGTGGGAAATCAGCCAAAACAAAAGCTATAAGGTGATATCACAGAATCCACAGATGAAAGGCAGAGGCTAACAGACTGGCTCAGAAAATATAACTCATTGATCTGCTGTCTACAGGAGATACATTCCAAGCTTACAGACAAAAACAGGCTGAAAATTATAGGCTAGAGAAAAACATACCAAGGAAATGGCAATGTGAATCTCTGACAAAGCTGATCTTAAGGTACAATCCATAACAAGAGACAAGGAAGGTCACTACATAGCATTCAAGACAGCTGTAAAACAGAAAACGGTGAGCATAATAAATATATATGTACCCAATGAGAGCCCCATGAAATTTGTAAAGCAAGCACATCACAAGTTGAATAAAAGAAATCACAGACTCAACAATTATAGTAACTGACTTTAACACACCAATCTCTGAAAAATCAGGTTATAAGGAAAGAAGTTTAACAAGGAGACTACAGATCTAAACAACATAATTGTATAACTTGACCTGATATTTTCAGTTTTCCACTGAAATGCAAAAAAAAAAATGCATTCTTTTTAAGTCTACATGGCACATTCTGAAATATAGACCACTTGCTGGGACACAAATCCAACCTGAGTATATTAAAACACATAGAGATTATACATATGTTTCACTCCAACCCCTATGCCACAAGACTGGAAATCAACAAATGCATGGTGATGCAAAGGAGGGAAAAAAGTTGTATGACGAATAACTTGCAAAATGAGGGGGTATTGCTCCAGATCGAAGATGAAATCAGAAAGTTTCTAGAAACAAATGACAGCGAAATATGATTTACCAGAACCATTGGAATATAGTCAAAGCATTTATCTGAGGAAGGCTGAGAGCAAAACAGACACACTTGAAAAAGGAAGAGAGAATTATGGTTGATATGCTGGCACAAAACTTACACCACTTAGAACAAAGTCCACAGGATATTCTCACTAATAGCAAAAGGGAAGAAATAATAAAAATCAGGGTTGAGATACAGGAGAAGGGAAACAAGAACACTATGGAAAAAGCAAGTGCAGCTAAAGTGATTTCTTTGAAAGCATTAACAGAATTGATAGCCTGCTAGCAACCCTAACCAATGAAAGGAAGAAAAAGTTTTCAATAGCAAGGAGGAGGAATGAAGAAGGGGATACTACAACAGATCCTAATGAAATAAAAAATACAATTACTCGGTACTATACAAGCCTGTATTCTAACAAATTCAACAACTTGGAAAACACTGATAAATACTTGGAAAAGCAATCCCTCCCTAGGCTATCCCCAATAGACATGAAGAATCACAAAACACCGATAGCAATAGAAGAAATAGACAAGGTTGTGTAAATCCCGGTAGACTAGAGGAACAAATTTATAGACATGCATATGGATATAAGGAAAAGGTTTATATACAAGAAGAACAGGACATTGAGAAAACATCGCAGCTCAGTCCAGTTCAAAGTCATAAGTCCGATATTAACTCATATGCCCAAAATCAGTCTATGAAGTCTCTTTCCTACTCACAAAGTCACAGGTCAGTGGGTGCAGAATCGCAGCACTGGCAGGGGTCTCCACATGGCTCCTCACTTCCAGGGCTCAGGGACCATCAATAGCATCCAGTGGTGACAGAAGTAACTCTCTGATGGCAGAGATCTCCATGTGGCCACCCCAGCTTCAGAGGTCTGGCTCCATCAGGGCAAAGCCATGTGTCCTCTCCGCCGGCTCCTCCAGCTTCTTGGACGCTGCCATCTTGTCTTGTCCGTGATTCATCGTCTCTCAGACTAACTCGCAAAACTAGGGAGATCGCTTCTCATCTTCATGAGAGAAATATCGCGAGATTTCCCAGATGTATCAGGAAAAAGCCATGCCCACACGGAGGCCTCACTGGCTACTCAATGGCTATCTTCAGATTAACAGGCTAGACTCCACCCCTACCTCTCAATCATGAATTTAACATAAACACATGACTGCCACAAAGGTTATCAAGGGATTACAAACAAAAAAATTCCCCTGACCAGAGAGCATCACAGGATAATTTTCCCAAGCATTAGGAAGTACAGACACCAATCCTACACAAACTCTACCAGAATATATAAAAAGACAGAAAACTTCCAAACCCTTTCTATGAATCCAGTATAACTCTGAGACATAAAACCCGCAAGAACTGAGCACTACAGATAGAATACGAAAGCACATTAAAAAAAAAATTCACCATGACAAAGAGGAATTCATACCAGGGATGAAGGAATGTTTCAGCTTACCAAAGAACATTAATATACTCACCATATTGACAAGAAAAATTATAAGAACCACATGATAATATCAATAGATGGGCAAAAGTATTTGACAATATCCAAAACCCACTCCTGCTTAAGACACTGAAGAAGATAGGAACAGATTGAAAATTCCTGAGTATTATATAAGCTATATATGATAAACCAACAGTCAACGTAGTAATCAATGGAAAAAAAGTTGAAAAATATTTCACTGAAATGGAGACCAGACAAGGATTTCCTTTGTCCTCACTCTTATTTAACATTTTGTTGGAGGTACCAGCTAAAAACTGAAGACAAAGAAAAGACATCAAGGGTATTTTTCTGGAGAAGAAGAGGTGAAACTGTCATTATTTGCAGCAATGATTGTATACATTGAAAATCTCCGAAACTCTACAACATATGAGAAAATGTTCTTGATCATTAGCCATAGGAAAAATGCAAATTAAAACAGCCATGAGACACCACCTAACACCCTCAAAGATAGCCCAATTAAAAAAGTCAGAAAGTAACAAATGCTGGAGGAACTATTTGGAGATAGGGACCCTCATCCAGTGTTGCTGGACCTGCCACTATGAAAATTATACAGCCACTATGAAAATTGATTTGGTGGTATCTAAATCATATGAAGACTGATCTGCCATGTGACCCAGCAATCCTCCTATTGGGCATATACCTAGAGGAGACAAGAATCCAACCAGGGAAGGCATCTCTACTTCAGCGTTCCTCCCACCACAGTTCACAAATTGCAAGGAGTTGGAAACAACACAAATTTCCATCAGCAGATGAATGGATCAAAAAATTGTGGTACATACCTACAAGGGAGTACTCCACATCTCTAAGATGCAGTGATGAATGCAGGAAGCACACTGCCACATGGGAAGAACTGGAGGAAAGCATGTTGAGCATGCTGCATGAAGCAAGTCAAGCACAAAGGGACAAGTATGAGTCCACTGAGGTAATCAAAAAAAAAAAAAAACAAAGACAAAAAATGGAGCATTGGGGAAAAGCTACTATATACATACATCCCTGGGATCAGGTTGAACAACTATTCCAGGAGCCAAATCAAGCCCAGGGATACATAGAGCAGCCTCCTAAATAAGAGGGGGAATGAAAGGGAAAAGCAACATATGTAGGGGGAAACAGGGAACTAATTCCCCCAAGGGAAACGTATTGTTTATATATTCACAGAAGAGGAAGGGCGAATCCAAGCTTCAGTCTAAGAGGTTTATGGACCAGCCCCAATACCAACTATATAGACACACCACCACCACCCACCTCAGAAGAACGCACTCCAGAGCACAGCACTGGGGCTACAGCTTGGGGAGAGGGGTGCGATGGATTAGAGCACATGGGAGAAAAGCAAAGGGATGGAGGGAGAGGAAAGGATATGATGGCCCACGATGCTACAAATATTAAAGTGAGCAGATTTTAACATTGGTAAAGCGGCACAGCATTGACCGAGGGGTAGGGGTGGTGAATAGGTGGGGTACATTCCCTTCCTGTTCTTCCGCCTTTCCTTAGTCCTAGCCTGTCGTTTATTCTTTCCAAAAATAGGGACATTTTTACAAGGCCACAGGCTGCAGGAAAAATTGTTTAAAATCGTGACTGTTCAGCCAAAAGCGGGACGTTTGGGAACTTTGGGATGATGTTCCTGCTTGGAGCAGATAACACACAGGGAGGGCAGAATGGCTGGTCCCATTGCGGGACACAGATGTTCTGCACTGAACCATGACACTGTGGGGGGACAGCAGTGGAGACACTGTGTGGGATTAGTCTATAGTCTGGTCCCATCATGCTGAGGCAAGGCACTGAAGGCATGCAGCAGAGCAGCAGGAGGAGTAGAGTGATGAAATATCAGGGTATACCAGAAATAGACTTGGGAGGCAGAGTGTGGCAACCAATCAGACTTGACTGTAAAACACTCATAAAATCCAACAAACAGATATAGAACTATTTATATGTTTTTCCATTGTTCTCAGAGGATATTTTTTGTTATTATTATCTTAGGTTTGTTTTTTGTTGTTGTTTTCTTAGTTTTAACTTCCTTTGTTGATATATTTGGATTTGCCTGGGTTTTGCACTTATTAATGTGTCTGCCTGTCTATCTAGATAAGATAGGTGGGATAAACAATTTTAAGATCAAAAGAATGGAACTAATGATCTCCGGGTGAGGGAAGGTGGGAGAAAGGAAGGTGGAGAGACCAACCCAGGGACTAGGGAACAAGTGAACTAAAATCAATGGAAGGAAGTTCTTAGGATGCCTAGTAAGACTCAATCAAAGGCAATTCAGCAGTGAGGAATTACTAAACCTGAATGAAAGCTGACCTTGATGGTGGGACAAGAGGGAATAAAAAGGAACTAAAAGAAAGAGCCAGGAGGCAAAGGACATTCATAGAATCCTAAATACAGGCATGTACATGTATAAATACATATATAGAGAATAGAACTATATACTCACATCTATATGTTAAGAAGTAAGATTTCAGATGGACATTGGGTCTCAACTCAAGTACTCCCTTAACACAAGAACACTTTGTTCTAACAAGCTGACATTCTGTGATGCTAATCTTTCTGACACGATCGCTGAAGACAAATTGGGTGTATAAGCAAATGTGAAGAAAGCTGATGGTTCCCGACTATCATAAGTTATACATCTGGGGTCCTAAAGGCTTGAAGATAAATAAGCAGTCATCTAATTTAGAAACAACAAAGCTCACATGGAAGAAGCACACCAGTCTTTGCAATCATGAAATGTCAATGGGTTCAGGTATTAGGCATCTAAGATGCAGAATAAAACCATACCCAAGGTGAATGGTGGGTCATGGACTGGAGACCCAAAACCCACCTGGACATCCCCTCACAGAAGGGTCACAGGGAAGAAATGAGCCACTCAGGTTGCAGTGTAGCACCGATGAAACACACAACTTTCTTCTATCTCTTTGGTGCTTCCTTCCCCCCACTATCATGACTTCAATTCTACCTTACAAATTGCATTAGACCAGAACATGCACACTGCTACAGATAAGAGCCCACAATACGGGGAACTCAGGATAGATAACCCCCTTAGGTCCAACAAGGAGGGCAGAGATACCAGGAGAATTAGGGTGGGGGGGGGCGGGGAGGAGAAACCAATCAAAGGACTAATAGAACCCCCTCCCAGGGGGAAGGATAACAGAAAAGTGGGTGAGGGATGAGGGAGGATGATGTAAGAAAAAATAATGAATAACTTACCAAGGGTTCATGTGGGAGGTTGGGCAGAGGAGGGAGGGGGAAGATGGGAGGTGATATCAGGAGCTCAAGTGGGAAGAGCATTCGTTGAAAATGACCGTTGCAGAATATGCACAAATGTGTTTGACACATTGGAGGAATGTATGGATTGTGATAAGAGATGTAAGAGCCCCAATAAAAGTATTCAAAAGGAAAACAAAACAAAGCAAAATAGAATATTTCCCCAAACATTTTTGAAGCTTTGTTTTATACTTTCTCCTCAAATATTTTATTGACAGTGTTAACGGAGAGGCATACACCAGAGTTCCGAGTGAGAAACAACAGTCGAATTAAAAAAGATCAGAAATTTCAGCTGCTCCACTGTGGAAGGAGGAGTCATTGTGGCACAGTTTTTGCATATTGGGCTGCTACTGGCGAGGCCAGCAGTTCAGAACCATCTACTCCTTGGGAGAAAGACAAGACTTTTTGCTCCTATCGAGTGTGATAGCCTCAGGATTCTAGAAGGGCAAGTCTAACTTATTTTTTAGGGTCCTTGGGAATTGAAATCTTCTAGGTGGCAGTGAGTTTGGGTTTAAGTTTTGGATCACTGTAAAATGGGCTGAGAAGAGAAGTTCTGCCACATTTTCATAAGAATTTTCTAAAATTCCACAAGGAAGTCAAACTTTCAGGAGCTATTGAGGCTGATGACATATTTTCCAAAAGAAATCTTTAGTCCTCAAACCTTAAATCATAACTATCCTTTAAAATAATCTTTCAATCAAACCATAATGACATTATTTTAAATAAAAATGTCTGCTGTGAGCATTTTGTTTCTTTAAAATACTATCTATATGAAATAAGTTGACAACAGGTTATATAAGAAGCTGAGTGGGCAGCAAGTTTGTACTGGTGGTAACATTTTGGAAAAGAATATTGAGAAAGAGTATAGATCCTAAAGAATGTAATCAATGTAGCAGAAATGCACATGTATTAATTGGTAAATAGATATATGGTTTGCTCACCCGAAAAAAATTATTTAAAATGCAACAATCCACTTTCTGGGTTATGTTTCCATACAAAACATATAATCAAACCATTACTATTTCAAGGTATTATCCAATCATTTTAATTGCTGGAAGGGAAACAAACAAAATAAAAATCAGTGATCAAAGAAATGCGATATGGTAGTTAGGTTTTGTGTCAGCTAGTTTGGGTCAGTCTTTTCCGAGATCTGGCCCAGTATTTCCTTATAATGAGATCTGAAGTCAATGTAACCACCTCCATAAGATCTTTCATAAACAGGCAATCAGTTGTAAAATTCAGCTTTCATGAAACACCCTTACTCAGATCACAGTCATGAAGCAGTTACTTGAAAAGAAGTTGCATCAGGAAATATGATCTTTCAATATAAACTTGCTTGGTTTTGTTTGCTTGTTTGTTGGATTTGGATACTGCAAAAAACCTCTGGTTTTTTGGACTTGAACCTGCAGACCCCGAGAGTCTTCAGAACAGTTACAACAATGCCATAGGGCAGTGCAGTACTGCATTGTATTTATGAGTATACAGGATCACTTCAGCTTGACATCACCTAACAACAACATAAATTTACATAAAATTAATTCATTGCGATGTTTAAGCTTAAAGTCAATATGAATAGCATGTATGGCAATAGTACAAAAGATAAGAAATGGAAAGGAAGGTGTACTTCTGTAAGACCTTATGCTATATATAGATTACAGAATAGCAGCAATATATTAATCTATACTGTAATAATTTAATGCATAAAGTAAACCTGTATTTAAGCCATTAAAATACAGCGGCATCTGATCTGTCAACCTTTGTATTTGTCTCCAGAGCCACAAGCCTGACCTGTTGATTTGGATCCATTTGCCTGTGCAGTCACCAGTCTTTTGTCTTCCTTAACATCTTGGTTTTATTAACTGTTCAAGTTAGCAGAACCTTCCAACCTAACATATACCCCGTGGACTCAACACTACTTAGATTTGAGCTTTCCCATTGCTACAACTGTGCAAGCCATTTTCTTGATATAAATTTCTCTCTACATATAAACACATTCATAAGTTTATTGGATTTGTTTTTCTAGAGAACCCAGGTTGAGATAGAAAATACATCCAGAATCTCTACACCATTCTAAATATGCATTATGTACTTTTAAAAAAATTACAAGTCATATGAGAAAGCAGAAAAACAGCAAAAATATAAACATTAAGTAAAACCATATTTTAAAATTATATGACAATGATTTTAAGTATAGATGACATAAATATTATCAGGATATTAAAAGAACTTTGGATGGATATGTAGTCATATTTCAGCTAAGACATGATAGTTATAAACAAAAAGAAACTGAAAAGTCTAGAATGGAAAATGATAACTTTTAAACTCTAAACCTAGATGGACTTAAAAGCAATTTGAATTTGAAACACATAGGACAGTAAATGTGAAGAAAATTATATGTAACAAAAAGAGATTAAGGGGAAATGAGAAGCAAATCAATTACGTTTAGAATCATATTAAATGATCTAATATGTGAGGCAATTTCAAAACATTCATGAAAAATTGAATTAAAAGATAATGAAAATTATGAAGCCCTCTCATATGTGCATTGCATTCTCCACAGTAAGAAAAAATTAAAATGATGAATAAAATGTTGAGGAATAACAATAAAATCTTTCTACAAATCAGAGAGCATGTTCCCTTGAAAATTCAAAAACTCAATGCATTTAAAGGCAAATAGATTCAAGGCAAGATTCTCAACAAAAACTAGTACAATTATGCATCTAAGTGAACTGCAATATGAAATAGAATTATATTATAGATAAATGAACTATTTAAAATATACAGGCAGGTCAAAAAATAGTACAATTGGTAAATTAAGCAACACTTAAAGAAATGAAGAATAGGGGAACTAAACAAACAAGGAGAAGCAAAAACAGGTGAAGCACAAAGAAACAAAAAGAAAAATGTTACATAAAACTCTAGTATATTAATGTACACCTACTACTTACTCATCATCTGTATCATTAACTGACATTTTTCATTTATGAAAATAGTACTAAAATTTCAAAATATGATGCAAAAGTAATATTGACTGTGATAGTTCAGGTTAAATGTCAACTTCAGTAAGCCATAATTATCAGTGGTTTAGTTACTGTATAATGTTTGTCATTTCACAGATATGTAAAAATATAGTCATCTTTCATTTTTTAACCTTATGGGATAATCTTTCACTTATGCATTAAACTGATTTTCAACAGTTTTGGATCCTTGGATCCTATTTTTCTTTATACATGAAAAATGTCTGTATATTAAATATAAATGAAACAGATTTTCTCTATAAAAAGTAAAGAAAGAAAGCCTCAATCTGGATTTTAAAAGATTTAGCTATTTGTTTTTACAACATAATTATACTTTACAGATAACATTGTTGAGTCATGCGATGTGAAGAGATAGACCATTGAAACATTAATCGTATTGGTTGCTAGAGTGATAGTACTTGTTTAATTAATAATAATATAGATGTGCTTATTTAATTATTGTGGTCTTTATATTCTGTTTTTCCTAACTGTTATGTTTATTCTTTTATCTATTTTCTTTTTTAAATTATTGACTTTCACTATTCTAACTCTATGACTGGTTTATTAATTATATCTTTTGTTATTTGTGTGGTTCCTTTGGGGTTTACTGTATTCATTAAATTATTACAGTATAGATTAACATATTGCTATAATTATGAAATTTATATACAGCAAAAAGTCTTACAGAAGTACACTTGTATTTCCATTTCTCGTCTTCTGTACTATTGTCATACATGTTATTCATATTGACTTTAAGCTTAAACATCACAATGAATTAATTTTATGTAAATTTATGTTGTTAGGTGCTGTCAAGTTGATTCCCACTCATAGTGACCCTGTATACTCATAAAATACAATGCGATACTGCACTGCCCTGTGGTACTGCTGTAATTTTTCTGATGTGTTCAAAAGCTCTTAGTTCTGGAACAGAAGAATGGGTTCATGGACCACAAAATGGTACTTAGAAAGCAAAGTTTATTTGGAAAGGAAAGATGGCAGTGCAGCAGGGAGGGACATAAGTGAGTTGCCACTGAATGAATTGAGTCCAGGTTTTTTTAAACCAGGTGTGGGGTCCTTGGTCTGTCTGCATCCCCATGTTATGAAAGGAGCAATCCATCCGCTCACCCTATTACTCAGGTGCAGCCATAAACCTAGTCATGCTCTCCCCATGGGTGGTTCTTGCGTGGGCATGGTCAAGGAAGCAATCATGCAGTGTTCAATAAAAAGAGTCCTGGGTTTCATGACTGAGGGGTCTGATGCTCTGTTGCTCTCAGTGCATCCTGCCCCTGATCTCACTCTGCTGAGGGTCCTCTATCTCCTATATCTCAGTATCTTTTTATTTGTTGCTACATTTGAGCAAATTGCCAGAGTTATTGTGTCAAGTCATCTTCATGAAGGTCTTCCTTTTCTTCAGTCTGCTATTTTATAATCATGATATGCTTTTCCATGGAAACATCTTTCCTGGTAACATGTGTAAAGTAGGTGAGGGAAAGTCTCACCAGTTTAGCGTCTAAAGAGTCGTCTCACTTTATTTTTACCAAAGCAGATTTGTTTGATCTTCTGGCAGTCCATGGTACTGGACTCATCAACACCATAATTCAAATGGATTGATTATTTTCTAACCTTGGATCAATATTAGCATAGCCCCACTTCCGCATGCACATGAGGCTTTGATCAGAACTAACTTAATGTTCTAATGATCCGTTTGTTCTTTTCCCCATGAAATATATCATTTCTTTTTATTTTGGTTATTTAATTTCTTGACTGCTACTTTCCTGAGCGTTGCTTGTGGTTCCAAGTTAAAAGAAATTCTTCATAACTTCAATTCTATTTCCATCATCTCATAACCCATTCAAGTTACTTAGAAGTTAAATGTTTGTCATTCGCAGATCTTGTAACGGTGTTTGATTAAATAAGAACTCTTGATAAAAGTCGTGTTAATGAGATTGAGACTGAGTTTGAGATGCTGTTATTGTTGTTGGATCCCAGAAATTTTGTTCCAGCTCCTAAAAATACTATGTAGAAAATGTTTCCTTGTTTGGAGGTATCCTCTAAATTGTTACTATTTTTGATCTCATTGTTGTATCAATTGTGTTAATCCATCTCTTTTCGGTTCTCCCTCACATTTATCTATTATTTTTATCGATAATTTTATCCTCTACTAAGCATGATGTCCTTCTCCAAAGACTGTTCTCTATTTATATGTCTAACATAATTTAGACAAAGTCTTAAAATCCTCCCTTCTAGGGAAAATCCTTACTGTAGTTCTCCAAGACACAGTAATTCATTCTCCTTAAAATTCATGATATATTAAATATTATTCACCAAAACCATAATTCAAAGAGATCATTTTTTTTCTTTGCTAGCCCTTCCCTTATTCATTAAGATGAAGATAGAAATGTGTTTCTTTTAATATTATTAGGTTTGAATAGTTTGTTTAGTCTGTTGGTTGAATAGTTAGTAGATAGGAAACAATCCAGAGTTAAAAAGTGCACCAGGGGGGAAAGTTTCAGGCAATAGAGTAACTCTTGTAAATGCTCCTTAACATGAACAAAGAATTACCTGCACATCCTCCTCATTCTTTGCTTTGACTAGATAATTCTACATGGTTTATCACAATTATCCAATAAATTTTGTATCAAGCTCTCAAAATCAAAGTAGCATATTACTTCTTTCATCAAATATTCCTTGATAATCTCTGTCGAACCTATCATTTTCTACAGTCTTTTTTTGGGGGGGGCATCACTGCCCTCTGGTGGTCATGGGAGCTACCCAGCCAGCCTTGCTGCTGCTGTATTTGAACCGCCAAGCCAGCAGGCCGCAGTCCCGCACTCAATCACTATGCCACCGGAGCTCAGCCTCTACAGTCTTATATGCACTGTAATTTCCTTTTATTATCTCTTTTGGAAAATTGATCTTATGTGTTTTATCTCCTGTGTTTTATAGGGTTTTTACTAGGTTTCCTTAAATTTTTATTTTACTTTTTAAAAAATCAGAATTCTTCCCTTACATAATCATGAAATCAATTCCAGTTATTAAAATTTAATCTGAGATTCCTTGTTTAGGGAATTTTCTTTCTTTCCTTTTAAAAATACCTTTATTGGGGGCTCTTACATCTCTTATCACAATCCATACATTCCTTCATTTTGTCAAGAACATTTGCACATATCCCATCATCAACATTTTCAAAGCATTCTCTTCCCACTTGAGCCCCTGATATCCACTCCCTGTATCTCCTCTCTCCCCTGCCTGCCCTCCCTCACAAATCCTTGATAAGTCATAGATTATTTTTCCATATCTTACATCATCCTCCCTCATCTCTCACCCATTTTTTCACTACTTGCCCTCTCGGAGGAGTTTCTAACTTGATCCTTTTGCTCCATTCCCCTCTTCTCCTGCCCCCATCCTCCCCTAATCCTGCTGGTATCACTACTCTCATTGCTGACCCTGAGGAGTTTATCTATTCTGGATTCCCTCTATTTTGGGCACTTATCTGTAGCAGTGTACATGCTCTGGTCTAATCTGATTTGTAAGGTAGAATTGAGGTCATGCTGGTGGGGTGAAGGAAGCCCCAAAGAGCTAGAGGAAAGCTGTGTGTTCCATCAGTACAATCCTGCACGCTGACTGGCTCATCTCTTTCCTATGATCCCTTTGTGAGGGAATATCCAATTGTCTACAGATGGGCATTGGGTCTCCACTCCATGCCCCCCACTTCTAATTCATATTGGCTATGGTTTTATTCTGGGTCTTAGATGCCTGATTCCATCAATACCTGCTGATCATGCAGTCTGGTGTACTTCTTCCATGTGAGTTTAGTTGCTTCTCAGATAGCTGATTTTTTTAAATTTGCAAGCCATTTAGATCCCAGGCACTATATCTTTTGATAGCTGGGCACCATTAGCTTTTTTCATCACAGTTGCTTATGCACCCATCTGGTCTTGAGCTATCGTGTTGGGAAGGTGGGCATCACAGAATGCGGGATTGTTAGACAAAGTGTTCTTGTGTTAAGGAACTACTAGAGTTGAGGCCATCAGCAACCATAATTATTGTCATATGGATAAGAGTACAACATTCTATTCCCCCCTCTACATATCTATGTATCTATCTATGTATATTTACATAACTACATGCCTGTATTTAGACCTCTATGAATGTTCTTTGCCTCCTGGTTCTTTCCTCTATTTCATTTTTACTTCTATCTTGTCCCACCATCATGTTCAGCTTTCATTCGAGTTTAGAAATTCCTTGATCTTGATTGAGCCCTATTAGGCACCTTATGATCTCCCTTCCATTGAGTTTGGTTCACTTTTTGCTCCCTTGTGCCTGGGTTGGTCCCCCACCACCACCTTCCTTTCTCCCACCTCCCCTTCTCCTGTATTCCCCGGAACCATTGGTCCTGTTCTTTTCATCTCCAAATTGTTTAACTTGTGTATCTTATCTAGATACACATGCAGATACATTAATAAATGCAAAAATCAGTTAAAGACAAAATAAAACAGCAAAGGAAGTAAAAACTAACAGGAGAATAACAACATCATAAAACAAGAACAAAAAAAAAACAATAGCAAAAAGAAAACCACTGACAAACGTTGAAAAGTGAATAGTTCAAGATCTGTTTGTTGACCCTTACAAGTGTTTTCCATTCAAATCTGATGGTGTGCCACAGTCTGTCTCCCAATTCTAGTTTTGGCATTTGCTGGGGGTTTTATCAGTCTGCTCTCCCCGCTGCTCTTCTGCAGTGCCTCAGTACCTCACCTTAGTGTGTTGGGGTCAGACCATGCACTATTCCTGCACTGGGTATTCAATGCTCTTCCCCACAGCACCATTGTTCAGTGTGTGATGTCTTATCCCATGGTGCGGCCAGCATGTTGTCTGCTCAGCGCAGGAATATCATCTTTGAGGCTTGGTAAACCAGGATGTCTTCTCCTCCCTCTCCATCCCTTTGCATTTCTCTAAGCATTAAGCTAAAAAATAAAGAATTAATTATGAATAAATGAAATGCAGCCATTTTCTGATATGCAGCTTAAGCCGTTCTACTACTAACCTTGATGGTCATAAGACAATAAATATTGAAGGCTTTGGTGCTGAGATGATATAATCCTATTTCATTTTAATTGAGCCTAGATCATGTGCATGACTTTATGCACTAAATGGCAATTACATAATCTGTCAACTTGTGAAGGGATGGAGTCTAACCTGTAGATCATATCAGAGCCAATGGCACCTCTGTGAGGGCCAGGCTTTCTCCTGAGGATTCTGGGAACTCGCTTTCTTCCCTGGAGTGGAACACACACTTGCTGTTAGATATTCCTGTTGACCAGGTACATTTTTCTAAACTGATGGAGCCCTGGAACTGGACAAGTTATGTGGAGACCCATGCAAGTACTGAGATGCTTCCACTGCCACTGAATCCACCAGACTTCCCACCCACTTGCCTGTGATAATCCTGCATTGCTTGTGTTGCCTGAGTCTGAAGAGGAATTTATAGACTCGCATAGAATATATGAGCTAGTCCTGGACTTATGACCTTGATTTGGACAGGGCTGGGATGTTTTCTTAATATACAGTTGCTCTTTGATATAAAGCTCTTTCTTATACACATATGAGTCTCCCTGGATTTGTTTTCTCTAGTCAATCCATACTAGCACACACTATTTACATGCAACCTTTGTATTAAAATTTCATGAAGACTAAGATTAAATGTCAATATCTCCACTAGAACAATAGCTATACTGAAAACTAGAGCTTAATGTATGTGATCAAGGTTATGCTGCCAATCAGGAGAGAAGCAAGAAACAACATATACTTTTCTGACGACAAAAATCCATGTTAGTCTTCTGCAATCTCTCATTAGAATACTTTGAGTTATTTTTCATTGACAAAGTATAAAAAACAACTGAACAGAGAGCATTCATGTGTTTTTTTGCATCTGTAGCAAAATCCAGGGGAGTCAGGTGTGTACAGAACTGGCAAACTGAAGACCTGGAAGGAAGTATACGTGGCCTACTCCCCACACTTGTTACTATCAGACTTGGCCCACTATTGTTAGCATGAGGCATATCTCTGTGTCTGAAATGTGGAAAAGGTGCCCCAATACACAATATCCCAGGAAGGACATTTATCCACAGCAAATCTACCCTCTATAAATGCTAACTTAAAGATGCCCCCTACATATACCTGTCTCCTCACACACAGTTACAGTATGCTTATCTATAAGAGCATGTGCTCCCCTTCCACTTATCTTAAGGAGCATTTTACACCTCTTGAATCTTGTATTCTTTGTACTTTCCTGGAAGGATTCCCTCTGAAGGCTTGAAATACCAAGTCTAGTGCATTGCCCATTTGATTGATATATATGATTAAAAAGAGGCCTGTATGCCACAAGAGCAACAAAAGCCCACTGTTGAATAAACTCTGGACTCTTCTTTTTTATCTCATTTCTCCCAAGAATGAACGAGTGCCTGTCTCCTGTTTTCAGTTTTCTTTGTCTGCTTTAATTGTGTACTTTGCTCCTTGCACATTATTGAATGAGGGGTTGGACCCCACACACAGATACCGCATAAACTTGATGAGTAGCATGACATGAATGGGTAAAATCAACATTTTAAAATCCTTCATCCATTTATATGTAATTAGAAGACATTGAAACTTACATTGGGATCGTTGGATCCTAGAGAGAATTTTGAGTATTTTGTATTTATGCTGATGGATAAATTACAATATTATATCCTAGTTTGATCACTAGTCATTAAGCATATAATTTCAATATATAGGCACAGTTAAATTGTGTTCAGTAATTTCACCATTCTATTTAAAATAATAATTGTGCAAATAAAGATTCTGAGAATGGCATCTTACAAACAGTATTACACAAATGTAATGATTATTGCATTATAATTAAGTCCAGCAATTAGTTTCTACCTTGGCAATTAGAAATTGTACCATGGTAATCTGATAGACATTTTTATTAAAAATTAAAGCAACTCTTTGATTGTTTTAGCATTCAAATGCTCTTCAGTTTGTCTTTCCAAAATCACTACTGCCTAACAGACACATCAACTAAAGAAACAACTTTCTTAGTTCATTGATATCCCCAGGGACCTCATCAGTCACTATCTCTGATTGTTGGTTGCATGGACCATGGTTGGAATCAATTTCTACATTGTTCCATATCCAACCAAAGCATAGACCACATGCCACTTATTTTAGTAGAAAGAATTAAGATGAAACATTTCAAATAAGAATACAAATGTGTACTAGGTACCTGAAGCAGTTTCATAATTACCCTACAGGAAACAGCCTTCACCCTTAAAACTAGAAAAATAAAGGAAATGGTTTGGAATTATGAACATTGAGAAGATAGGAGATAGGAGTCTTTGAGGTAAAGAACTGACCTCAAAGAATGGGTTAACCTCAACTCATGTTGTTTCTTTAAACTCAAATAATGAGTCCAGTGGACTGAGTTAAAGCCACTGAGGATAGGACAAAGACTAATTTCTCTGAGAAAAACACAATGAGGCTTAGTTTACAAGTGTTACAAAATTGTGTGCTAGATTCAAGTACTGCTTAGCAGTGAATTTGCTTCTCTTTCAGAGTGAAAGCCAGACATTATCATGGAGCCAACATGAAGATGGCTGAAAGTCAGCAAAAAGTAGACTAGAAAAATAAGCTTGGGGTTCAGCCCTGGTGGCATAGTGGTTGTGCAAGGGACTGGAGAAAGGCTGGGCCTCCCACTCCCACCAGAGGGCAGTGATGCCCCCCCCCAAAATAGCCTCCTTTTTCTTTCAATGTGTAGGTCTCCCTTTCATCCCTCCAATAGACCAAACTCCAAATCTGTTAGCATTGAGTCAATCCCAAGACACGGTGACTCCATGCGTCAGAGAAAGTAATACTTCCATAACGTGTTGTTGGCTATAATATTTATGGAAGCATATCATTAGGTGCAGGAAAGTGACTTATTTATGTCATCTACCTGTAGTTAGTTTTTGTTTTTGTTTGTATTCCCACAAACTGACTTTTTTCTGAGCGATCTGGTTAAGTAGGTGAGTGAAGATATTTATTGAGCTATATGATTCAACAGTGGGATAATTGTTATTGCCAGTCTGCCGGGTGTAAAATAAGCCTTTCAGAAGCATGGAGTGAAATTTCACTACCAGAAATATAGGAGAACCAGGACTATTTGGAGGGTGTCCTTTAGATTCTGCATCTGATTGGCCTAATGTCCGATTTTTGAGATTTGAGTGGAGGCCAATCACTTGACTGACTTGACCAGCATCCACAACCTTGGGACTGAGGGTGATCCTTCACTTTGTCTTAAATTGAAATTTTGGTGACATATGAACACCCATATCCATTGACATAATTATCTTTCATGCTGTGAATTAGTTATGTGTGACCAATAAAGTAAATTGCAGAACTTTGGGACCTAGAGAAGCATACTGAAGAGAGGGAATGATAGTTTACAGTTAGTATAATGAAGTTATATAGCATTCATCTAAACTCAATGTAAAGAACACTAAAAAGCCTCAGCTGGACCAATAGGTAACATCATGATAAGTGGAGAAAAAATTAAGTTGTCAGGTATTTTTGTCTTGGATTCACAGTCAATGCTCATGGTAGCCGCAATCAAGATATAAAGTGGCATATTGCATTGAGTAAATATAGAAATCTTTTGCATGCTGAAAAGGAAGAACGTTCCTTTAAAGACTGAGGTTTATTTGACCCAAGCCATGGCATTTCAATTGCTTCCCATGCATGTAAAATTTGGACATCGATTAATGAATGTTCAAGAAGAATGATGGTGCTGGTGAAGAAACTTCAATGTACCGTGGACTGCCAACAGAACAAACAAATCTGTCTTGGAGGAAATATGGACAGAGTGCTCCTTAGAGGGAAGGATGGCAAAACTTTGTCTCATGTACTTTTCACATGTGATCAGGAGAAACCAGACCCTGGAGAAGGACATTACGCTGGGAAAAGGAGGAGGCAATGGAAAAGAGGAAGAATCTCAACAAGATGGACTGGCACAGTAAGTGACTACCACAGTGGCCTCAACGATACGAGCAATTGTATAGGTGGCCCAGGACCAGGCAGGGGTTTGTTCTGTTGTACATAAGGTCACGATGAGTCAGAACGGACTTGATGCACCTGAAAACAATGAGTTAGAGACAACTCAACAGGACCTAACAATAGCAATATGACTATTTCTGAAAAATGGAACAATTACAACATATTTTATTATTTTTTCTCAGAACTATTCTAGCTTTCTAACAGAAATTATTTCCACCAAATTACATGTGCCACATCGGAATTGTCAAAGGTCAGAGTCTAACAATGATCCAGATGGGAGACAGAAGTGGGACCAACAAACATTCAGCTCTAACATCACATATCAGAGTGCAGAAACATATGCTCAAAGCCAGAGATGGTAGCTTAATAGCCTGTATATTGTCCTTGACATTTCCGTTTTCCCTGAGATTGAGATGAGGTTATAAGGTAGTGGCTCTTTCTTACATATTACTGTTTCCCAAGTATCTAGATTTGTATACTATTACAATGGTAGTCAAAAAATTAAAAAGAAGAAAAAAGAAAGGCATATATATATACATTCACACACATGGATATGTATATTGATATATGCTTCAAAAATTTGTAGGAAAATTCCATTATCACTTATTTGCCAATGGTTTTATTGGTATATGACTCACATATCATACAATTCAGTAGCTCAATCACATCAAGAAGAGTAGTAAAATCAGCACCACAGTTTTATAACATTTTCCTCATTCTTGGACTCACCATTATTAGCTCCCCATCTCCCCACAATTTTGCCTACCCTAAAGAACCATTAATCCAGGAGATTAACCTATCCTGGATTCATAATTAAAAAAACATTAGAAACAAGAGCACCAATAGAAAACTATTAGGAATAGAATAAAACAGATAAAAAGGTCCATTGAAAAGAAATATGAAAGCATTAAAAAGTAGAACAAATGTAAATGGCTCATAAAGGCTGTTAAACGATAGAGTGCTAAATTTTAACCTAACTGCTTCTGCAACAATTCACTCTCCAATGCGTTCTTCATGTTAACAAGGGCTTTCACATCCCTGGGCCATGGTCAGAAGGGACTCCGTAGGAGACTAATCTACAGGTATTTTCCATTCCTTATTTTTTAAAACAGAAACCACTTTTAAAAGGGCAAAGGTGGCTAAAATGATAATATATTTCAATTTGAAATGAGTACATCTGTCTATGCTCTCTGACTGATAACAAGGCTATTCATACCACTCAGCTATGATTAGAGGGAAATTACTGGGGCTTAATCCATATGTGTTTGCTCTTCAAGTGTAATTTGGGCTTCCACTGTCATCCATAGCTTCCTGAAAACCAGGTGCCCACAATTTAAGCTCTGCTGCCATTTCTTCTTTTAGATGTGGATGACATTATTTGCAATGCATGGATCACATTGGCTTGTATGCCTCTTCTATGTGGACTAAGTTGACAACTCATTTAGGTGGTTGCTTGTTTGCAAAAAGACTTTACAACGGAGACTATTCCTTCTGATAGCTGGGCACCACAAAGCTTCTTGACCACACTTTGCTACAGCACTCATATCCCCAGTGATCTTTTCTTTCTTTCTTTTTTTTTTTCGGCATTACTGCCCTTTAGTGGTGGGAGTAGGAGGCCCAGTCTTTGCACCTGTGGAGCTGGAATTGAGCCTCCATTCCAGTGGGCCACAGCCCTGTGCACAACCACTGCAACACCAGGGCTCAGCCCCTTACCCAGTGATCTTTTCATGAAGTTAAACATCAAGTGGGGCCATGTCATAGGAACTAATTATTCTTCAATCAGGGCTAGAATGAAATGCAAGCCCCCAATCCATATATACATAGCTTATATATGTCTCCAGTTTACCTTCGAGACATCATCTTCATTTTATGTCAGAAGATATTATCAGTTATCTCCCTTGGCAGCACTTCCAAGGCCATGAAGTCAGTGCTGTTTGACAATGACCCTGTAGGGAAGGGCATGACGGCCCTGTGAATGCCCAAGTTGGGCAATCTTCACAAGTTAGGAAACCTTATCCTTCCCTATGGAGCTGGTTGGTGGTTCACACTTCTGACTTTTCCCAGTGTGCAAGCACTATAGATTGGTATTGTCATGAGTTTAGCCAAAGGTATAGCATGTAAAGCAAATCTGAGTAAAGGAAGCCACACAAGTACTGTTCAGTTATGAACCAGAATACATGAATTGCTGACTTGCACAATTAAATTCTTAAGTGACTAGACATTATCCATACAAATAATAGGTGCTGGTGATTATTGATATTAATAATGAATAATAATATTATTTCCAATAATATTAATTTACAGCAGCAGAGCTCCACCTGCCAGATAAATGTATGCAATAAAGAAAGAAGGGGGACATTAAAATAGTGAAAATGTTAGTTCTAGGACACCATTCCCTGGGGACCTCCAAGGAAAGAGATTTAAACAAAAGTCTCTTAACTCTGAATCCCATGTTTCTAATTATTTTGAAGAGTTTTATATTTGTACAAGAACATAATGCATAATATAAGTTTGTATTCTGTTTTGTGTGTATTCAGGTATTTATGTGTATACAAGCATGCGTACCCATACATATATATATATGCATATAAAAATCAAATTCACTGTCACTGAGTCAGTGCTGACGCTCAGCAGCTCTCTGATGCTGTAAAGATTGATAGAGGAGAACGCACAGTCTTTCTCCTGAGATGCTGCTGCTGGTTTCCAACTGCCAAGCATGCAGATCTCAGCCAAATGCTTGACCACTATGCTACCAGGGCTGCGATCACATGCACTATCTGCTCTTACCACTATACACACATATGCATGTGTATATAAACACACATACATATCCACACATGTTTGCACATGTGTGTACATACATATATACTAAAATGATTTTAACTCACAGGGAACTTATTGGATAGAGTAAAATGTCTTAATAGGGTTCTTAGATTGTACATCTTCAGGAAAACAGACTTCCACTTCTTTCTTTTTTGGGGGGCATCACTGCCCTCTGGTGGTCGTGGGAGCTGCGCAGCCTTCCTCTTGGAGAGCCGCTGCTGGATTTGAACCGCCAAATCCGTGGGCTGCAGTCCCATACTCAACCACTATGCCACGGGAGCTTAGCCCACTCCACTTCTTTTTTTTTTTTGGGGGGGGGGGGCATCACTGCTCACCGGTGGTGGGAGTAGGAGGCCCAGCCCCACTGCTGGAATTGAACCTCCATCCCAGAGGGCCGCAGTCCCGTGCACAACCACTACGCCACCGGGACTCAGCCCCACTTCTTTCTTTTTTTAAATTTTTTAAATTTATCATTTTATTGGGCGCTCATACATCGCTTTCCATCATAATTAGTTCAATACATAGTTACATACACTGTGCCAAGCATTCCCACTTGCCTGTCCTCATCGACATTCTTCCAACATCTGTCCCTCCACTTGGACCCTTGATATAGGGCCCCCTTCCTTTCTCCTCCAACCTTTCCCCCCTCCCCCCAGTCCTCATTACTCTGAAATCATTATTGTTTTGTCATATCTTACACTGCCCACTCCTGCCTACGTCTGCCCTCCAGATAGGAGACAGTCTGCAGATCCCCACAGCTGGCTTCCTCTCTCCACTCCACCATCCCTTCACCCATCCAGCAACTCCGCTCCCACCACTGACCCCGAGGGGTCCATCCACCCTGAGTTCCCTCGTTTCCAGTTCCCACCTCCACCAGTGCACCTCCTTCAGACCAAGTGGAACTGCAGGGCAGATTTGGGGCTGTGATGGTTGGGGGCAGGAAACCTTCAGGAAATAGAGGAAGGTTTTATGCTTCATTGCTACCTCACTGGCCCATCTCTTCCACGTGACTCCCCTGTAAGTGGGTGTCCAATTGCCCACAATTGTGGGCACCCTGTGTCCCCACCCTGCTATCACCCTCATTCTTTCTGATTAACTCCTTGTTCTTTGATGTTTGATGTCTGCTCCCTTCGACCCCTCTTGATCACACAAGTTGGTGCACTTCTTCTATGTGGGCTTTGCTGTTTCTGCACTGGATGGCCACTTGTTCACCTTCTAGCCTTTAAGATCCCAGCTACTTTATTGTTTGGTGACTGGGCACCATCAGTTTCCTCTGCTCTGTCTGCCTCTGCACCCTCTTGTCCTCAGCAATCATGCCAGGATGGTGGGCACTTAATGATAAGTTTTTTGTTCTTTGATGCCTGATAGCCTGGTTCTTTCCACTCCTCATGGTCGCACAGGCTGGTCCACTTCTTTCTTATAGCAGCCATTTGGTTCAAAATGTCAGCCTCTCAATGAACAGCTGAGTATTTAATCACTGTGCCACCAAATACATACATACATACATTTATATGTGTGTATAAGCAGAACATAGAGAAAGATACCTAATATGTATTAGACACTTTGTGTTAGTCTTTAAATAATGGACAAAGCTAACACCTTCAGTTCAATAAATAAAGTATAAAAATACAATATTGCCAATTTCTCCTGGCCTCTAAAATGGTTTTAAGCTTTGCTCAATTAATATGAATCTTCTAACCATAATCTCCAATGTAATATATTATAACTCTGGATTTCATACACCTGTGATAGTTCCATGTTTGAAGACACTATCTGCTAACAAATAGGAATACCAAAGCAAGTTCAGTCATTGAGTCAATTCTGACTCATGGTCACCTAACAAGACAAGTTATAACTACCCCTGTGAATAGGTTCTCTATATGGGAGTAAAAAGATTATTTTCTTTTTTTATCTTAAGAGTGACTAGAGTGTTGAATGATATGCTATATCCGAGAGTAGAAAAGTTGCTTCTGGAGAGCAATATTTAGAAAAGGTCTGGCTGATTAAGATTAGCAAGAGACCAATATCTAATGGAAACCTCTTCCGAGAGACTCCAGGTCAAATAAGCATAAATAAGGTAGAGTTCAGTGGTGGCGAACAGATGATGGTATTTGGATGAAATTTGATTGCATCATGCAACCCCCACCCAATGGCTTTTCCTCCATGTTTCTGGTAGGAAGGTAGGAGAAGATAGTGATGAAATTTGCATGTGTATCATTGTGAATAGGATTCTGGGCAACCCCATCCTGTTGCACACAAAATGAGCTCATTGAGAATTAGGGCATATTCTTATTACCTTCAAATGCCAGGAATGGATGACATTCCCTGGTCACAGCATCTGGCTTACACCTATCTGATCTTAGAACTTTGGACTGAACAGAACCCATCACTATGTGAGACATTTCCTCAAACTTTTTTGAGTTCCATAGAACACTGTAGCTATCAGAGAACCCAGAAATGCATTCAAGAGAGAGTGGAGGGGGAAATGGAGCACAGTAGCATCTTGCCCTCTTGGGTTTTGTCAAATGCTAACTTCTTAGAACTAGTTTAGTATTTTTTCTTACAAAATAAATTATTGCTTGATAACACACACTCTTATTGCCTCTTTGCATCTCTCATTAAAGTCTCTGGAAGTTTTTGCATCCAATAAATAGTTCTTTAAGAGAAATGTGAGTCTGTCTACAACTCCCTTCAAGATTTACAGCTTCTGAAATGCAAAGGGCAGATGTGGTGACAGTAGATTTGGTTTGTATTGGTTGGTGCATGTGTGGTTTATATTATAATATATGTATATGTGATTCAAAATACATACATGTATACTATTTCATGATGACAAAATATTATTTTTACTGTGAGTCATGGAAAAATATCTTTGAAAGCTATCAGATCCCAGTAGTTCCAATATTCCTCTAATTTCTAAGATGCTCAAAAATACCAAATTTCCACATGTCTGAATTTCCCAAGAATGTATGCATAGGCAGTCTCTGTGACACAAATGAACCTCTCATAAAGCTTATTATATTAAATTTTTGATGAGTATCATATCATTCTTAGCAGATGGAACTGATTATTTTGCAAAAATCAAAATATTATGATGATTGCTATAAGTTATGATAAAAGTATTTTATTTTATGTGGTTGCATAGCTAATTTTCTTTATTAATAGGAAGGTACACTATAAAGTAAAATATTTGATCTATTGATGTTGCATGCAAACTGAACATAACTAGTCTACCTCACACTCCTGACTTAAGGAGAGACTTAGAAAAAGATCTCAGCCCTTCGTCAGGGACTGACTGTGATCAGTCATTACTGAAATAGCTATTGCAGATAAAATGTGTACTCTAGTTCTCCTGGGGTAGATTAGGACCTCACTGGTGAGTGAAATAGAAAAATCCCATCTTGGGCTGCATCAAGGAAAGTTACAAACAAATACAGTCAAATCATCTGATAACTAATACACATTTATAGAACTCTTATATGTGTTCACTATGACCTGAGATATGTATTCCTAAAAATTCTCTTGTTCTATAAAATTGGATACAAAAATACCAGGTTTACGGAAAAAAATAAAAATCATAGCATATCACTCAAAATCTGTAGAGCTATATAACCAGAGCAATAAATAAAACAATAATTTGTATCTCAGGCAGGATATCTCAGGGAATTTGAAAAGTTCACAAGAAACAACAGTGCTGAAATACTAGTTTACACTTTCTGAAGGAGAACACAGAGAAATTAAGCTTCGTGTTCAAGCGAGCATAGGAAGGACCAGGAGCTGTTCTTAGCAGAGAATCAAGCCAGATTTGAGGCTATACCTCTGTGGTAAGTGAGACTGGGTGTGGAGGCTTATTTCTTTATGTCAGAAATAGAAGTGAATTAAGACATTTCAGCAAAGACCTAGTCATGCAGTGATTAAGCATTCTCTTTCTAACTGCAATGTTGATGACTGGAGTCTCCCAGCGCCTTTGTGAGTGAAAAAGTGCGACTGTTGCTGTGACTAGGTATCATCGAGTCCGTTCCCAACCCATCGTTATTCCATTTACTGCAGAACACCACACTGCATGGGTCCACGCCACCGTAACAATTGTTCCCACGCCTGAGCCCCTTGCTGTAGTCACTACGCCAGCATCTCTTTGAGGGACTTCACCTTTGGGGCTGACTCTGTACTTCACCAGCATGATGTACTTCTCCAGAGAGTGGTCTCTCCAGAGAAGGCACACAAAATATGCAAGATTAAGTTTCTCATCCTTGCCTCTAAGGAGCACTCTGGCCATACTTCTTCCACGGCAGATGTATTTGTCCTTTCAGAAGCCCCTGGCACTTTGATTATTCTTCTCTAGTACCACAATTCAAATGCATCAGTCTTCAGAAGACAAAATTCTTCAATCTTCCTAATTCAATGCCTAATGTTCATATATATATTTGAAAACTGCCATGACTTGGGTCAGGGACACCTTAGGTCTCAAAATAATCTTTATTTTTCATTAACATAAAGAGTTCTTGTGCCTATTTGCCTTAGGCAACTTATCTATTTTATCTTTTGACCGCTATTTCCATGTGTATTGATCGTGGGTGCAAACAAGAGAAAATACTTGACCACATCAACCTTTTCCCCATTGATCATGATGTTATCTATCGGTCCATTTGTGAGGATTTGTGTCTTCTCTACATGGAGACTCAATGCCTTCTGAGAGTTGCAACTGTCTCAACTCCTCATTTTTAACATGCAAGGTGGTGTCATCTGCATATTGCAGGCTGTTAATAAGACTGATGCCACATTTTATTTTTATAATTCAGCTTCTCTGATGATTTTCTCAGCATACAGATTAAATAAATATGGTGAGAAGCTACAAACTTAACACATACCTTTTCTGATTTTGAACCATGCAATATTCTCTTATTCTGTCTGTACAACTGTCTCTTAATCCATGTACAAGTTTCTCATGAGCACAATGAAGTGGTCTGGAACTCCCACTCTTCTTAAGGCTACTTATTGTTTATTATGGCCTACACAGCCAAATGTCTTAACATAATCAAGAAAGCAAACGTAAACATCTGTTTGGTAGTCTTTGCTTTCAACTAAAATCGAAATGATGTCAGCAATTACATCCCGTGTTCCACATCCTCTTTTGAATCCAGCCTGAGACTGTTAATGTGCTACTGAAACCATTGTTGCATTTTTTTTAGCAAAATTGTGCATTTGCGTGATATCAATATATTGTTCTATAGTTTTAGCATTCTTTCTTTGAAATAGGTACAAATATGGGTTTGTTCTAGTCAGTTTACCAAGCTGCTGTCTTCAGAATTTCCTGGCATAGGCAAGTGAGTGTTTCCATGTTTCATCATTTTTTGAAACTTTAAATTGGTAGAAAAATCTGGTAATGTGTTTTTATTACCATTATAGCTTTGGAAGCCTACCAAATAGTTCTACTGTGTCCTACATAATAGACAGCAACAGGGCTGAGCCCTGGTGGCATAGTGGTTGTGCACAGGACTGCGGCCCACCCGATTGGAGGTTCAAATCCAGCAGCAAGGCTGGGCCTCCTACTCTTACCACCAGAGGGCAGTGATGCCTCAACACGCCCCCCCCCCCCCCCCAAAAAAAAAAAAAAAGAAAGAAATAGACAGCAACAGCAGCAGAATCAGCAGTCAAGTTTTATCTTTTCTTTCTTGGTGACGTTGTATGGGTTCCTGTACTTGTTTTGGCTCTCCTTACCTGGGAAATATCACATATGAGTAAAAAATTTTTCTGCATTAGATTGTTATTCTGACTCTTGTGGTCATATGTCCCAATTTGTGAAATGTACTTTTGACTTAAGCTTCTTGTCCATCTGTGGCAGTCATATGCTTATGTTAATTTTATAATTGATATGTAGGGGTGGAGTCTGGCCTGTTAATCAGGAGAAAGTCATTGAGTAGCCATTGAGTAGCTGAGACCTCTGTGTGGGCATGGTTTTCACCTGAGACTCCTGGGAAATCTCGTGTTATTTCCCTCGTGAAGATGAAAAGCTATCTTCCCCAGTTGTTAGGAGTTAGTTTGAGAGACGATTAACCACAGGCAACACAGAATGGCGGCGACTGGGAGGCTGGAGTAGCCGGTGGAGAGACCACATGGCTTTGCCCTGATGAAGACAGACCTCTGAAGCTGGAATGGCATGTTGTTGATGGACCTGAGCCCTAAAAGCGAGGAGCCATGACCCCTGCCAGTGCCAGAATTCTGCACCCACTGACCTATGACTTCCTGAGTCAGAGACTTTTTAGACTGATTTTGGACATATGGGTTATTATTGGACTTATGACTTTGCACTGGACTGGATTGGGATGCCTTCTTACAGTCACATTTCTTTTGTATATAAACCCTTTCCTTATACCTATATGCGTGTCTCTGAAATTTGTACCTCTAGTCTATCCGAACTAACACACCTTCCATACTTTTTAATAGCATCCTTTCACTGTTCTAAGTATCAGGCTCTGGAAAAAAAACGCTAGGATCAGTCAACTATTTCTGTTATGTGCCATTCTACCATAACAAAGACAATAAAATTATATGTAAGTTGTGATAAATGCAGTGATACATGTAGTGATACATTAACAGGAAAGACACACATAAGAAGCTATTTAAAGACTAATCTTCATAAAAATGGGTCATTTACGATGAAGCATAAAGCAGAATCTGAAGAGAAACCATAACCATTGAAACAGAAGAAATAGCCGGTGACAAAAATCTGTGGTGGAAAAGAATCTAAATGTTGGGAATTGAAAGGTAGCCAATGAAGTTGCAGCTCAGAAGAGAGAGGTGACAAGAGGTTAACTTAACTTTGAAGGATCACAGGGTAGAAAGTGGCACTCATGGACAGATTTTGATATATAAATGGCAAGACTTCCTGATGGTTTAAAAGGGTTATAGTGGATACGTAGGGTCAAGAATGACCTTCATGTTCCTGTAAGAAACATAGGAGTGGAAAATACAATTTCTAGCTCTCTAAATTTTCATCTTTTTTTAAATGACATATTCTTTCTCAGTTTCAGTTACATTATCTATTGGGCAAAAAGATGAACTTGGTCATCTCTATGGATTTTGAAACCTTGATGTTCTATAATCCTAGTCTGCAATTCTGTGAACATATGCTTTATGTGTGTATTGAGATATATCCCTTCACATATCTTAAACCTTTAAAAAATAGACAAAGCATTTCTTTCAACAAGTAAACATACTTTCCCTACATTTTAAAAATGTAATTCCTGCAAGTGTCTTTCTCCAGTAATGCATTTTTCTCCTTCTCCTTTAATTTTAATTCTGCTGCTTTTTCCCTTTCAGCCTTGGCAAGGCTCTCCAGGATTGGGCATGAAGAGTGGCATAGATAGTCCAAAATCAATTGGGTTTTCACCACTCTCTATAAACACACGTACACACGCCGAATGAAAGCATTAGCAAGCAAACAGGAACCTTGACATAAGGTCATCTCCCACTGCATTCTACCGATTGTAAATCTCCCTGGAGTAATTGGATTAAACACATTCAATTTACTTTCCATAGACAAGCCCTGCTTCTCTGAGCACTCACAAACTCTGGGGAGCTTCCAACATTTAAAGAAATGTGTCCATTTATTTAACAGCACTTCATTTTCTCTAAAGTAAACATGGTTCTATTAGTTGAATGTATTCTTTCCAAATACCCAGAGCATTTACAAAAGGAAAAAAGTGTGTAAATTCGAAAACACACAAATAGATGTGTGTGTTACTGCACCTTGTAAGGCTACATATTAAACTGAATTTATAAATGACACAAATAATGTTGCTGTTAACAAGTTCAGCCTCTGAGAGTTGATGACCAACAAATACAGATACATTAACCTTCTGTTCTTATAGATTGTTCTGTGAGGAAGGTTCAAAAATGTGAAGTAAAATAAGTGAGCAAGCATCTTCCCGAAGTGTGACCTGAGGACAGAGTCTAGATTTAAAGCAAATGAACAAATAGATTTTTTTTGGGGGGGGGGGGCGTTGTGGCGTAAAGTAAGTGAGAAAAACCTTTTCAAAAATGTAATCCGAGGATTGTGTTAGTCTGGGTAGATTAGAGAAAAAAATTCATGAGCACACATATGTATATAGGTAGAGGTTTATATATAAGAGCAATAGAACATTGAGAAACATCTCAGCCCAGTTCAGTCCAAGGTCATAAGTCCTATATTAGTCCATATGTCCAATACTGATTCAGAAAATCTTAGGATTCAGAAAATCTTAGGATCCAGTGGCGTTGTAAGCATCTCAGCGCTGGCTGGGGATCTCTGTGCCTTCTTAAGCATCTCAGCACTGGAAGGAGTCTTTACATGGCTTTTCCTGCTTCAGAGGTCTGGTTCTATCAGAGTAAGCCCATGTGGCTTCTCCTCTGGAATATCACACAGGAAGTCAGCCTTATGTCTTTTCAGTCAAGCAGCTCCAAGGGACTGAGTAGTGTGTCTCTCACATCCACGGGGGAAATATGGCTGGATTTTCCAGAATTCTCAAGAGAAAGCCATGCTCACACAATAGTCTCATTGGTTATCTCCAGATTGACAGGCTAGACTCCACCCCTACACTCTTAATCTTCATATCGACAACAGATTTGGTGACTGCCACGGGACAGGGCCTAGATTTCAAATACATACAAACATACATACAAAAATGCAAATTTTGGAGGCCTATGTCAGACTCTCTGAATCAAAATTCATGCTTTGTAAAGTTTCCACCTTACAAATTCGGAATTGTGTCATCAGAAAAGAGGAAGACCCTCAACAAGAAGGATTGACACAGTGACTGCAACCATGGGCTTCAAGATAACACCTGTGTGGATGGTGTAGGGTCAGGAAGGTTTCATTCTGTTGTACATCTGATTGCTATAAACAAACTTTACAGCACAATTAAAAAAAAACTGAAACTCACTGTCACGGAGTCAATTCTGACTCATGGCAATCCTCTAGGGTCTCTGTGGGTACCCAAGAATGTAAATCTTTCTTTTTCCAACAATTTTATTGAGGGCGCTAGCAGTGCTTATAACGTTCAATACATCGTTATATCAAACATATTTGTACACATGTTGCCATCTTCATTTCCAAATGTTTTCTTTCTAAGCTCTGGGAATAGCCTCCTCCTTCCCTCATCCTTTCTTTTATAAATCATTTTATTGGGGAGAATGTAAATATTTAAGGGAGAAGAAAACTTCATTCAGTATCACACACACACACCAGAATATATAAGAATATATCTCTCTCTCTCTCTCTGTATTCTGTCTCTGCTACCGTCTGTCAGTTATACTGTAATGGTTTGCATGTGGGTGTGATGCTGGAATCTCAGTCACTGGTATTTTAAATATCAGGAGAATCACTCATGGTCAACAGGTTACCATGGAGCCTGCACAGTAAGATTGACTAAAAATAAAGTTCTAACAATGTGCATCCAAAATTGAGCTGATGAAAACTCTGTGAATCATAACACTGTGCAGCTCACGTGGTTTTTGTATATCATCCAGCAGGCTATATAACTGGTGGGAGACCTCATGCTTCGTGAAGTCTAGGAGAGGGTAAACCCTGTGAGGTGAATTAGAACAAAAGCCTCGATGATGGACTCAAACATGTTTGACATTGTTTGATGGTAGTGCAGGACTGGGCAACATCTTAGTATTCTGTATACAGGACACCAAACATTTCAGTCAACTCCAAAGCACGCATCCGTTTATTTATACATCTCTATCATTTCTTTATTGATATATTCCCACCGCTTTTCTGCTAATTTGCCATGTTGTGGTGACTTGTGTGTTGTTGCAGTGCTGAAAGCTGGGTATTTGACATCGCAGCAGATTTATGCAAAGTGATCATATTTAAGCATAATTTCAGGATGAAGAACAGTCTATGAGAAGGAATTGACTTAAAGGAATCAGCCACTGAAAACCTTTATGAAGAGTATCAAAATATTGCAAATTACTGAAAACATAGGGAAGAGAGACAGGAAGTTGTCAGAGATTGTGCCATAAGATGAGTGTCTCCCTAGGAAGGCACTGAGAATATGATTCAGGAGGAGCTGACTCCTTAAATTAGAATAAACTACAATGATGCAGAGAGAGTGAAACCTACCGAGCAAAGGATTTTGGACCTTTATGAGAAACAGTTGCTAACATCAATTAATAATTGGAAGTTGGAACATACAAAGTATTGAGATATAAAAATTAGATGTTGAATGCAAAAAGCAATATTCTATGAATTAGTCTGCTGAAGTGTATCTGCATCGAACACCTCAAATCTGAAAATCATAAGATTTACTATATTGTGAATGACATAATCAAAAGGAATGGCATTAAATTCATCATGAAAGATAAAATTAAAGAGCTATCTCAAAGAACAATGCAGTCTGTGATAGGGTTATATCTATTCAACTTCACAGGAAACCAATGAATATAACTACTATTCAGATTTACACAAAGCACTAAAGTTGTACTGCAAAAGATAAAGGATTTTATCAAAATCTTCAGTTTGATATTGAGTAAGCATGGAACCAAGATACACTGATAATAATTAGTAATTAGAATGCAACAGTTGGAAACAAAAAGGAAGACAGTGTTTGAAAATGTGGTCTTGGTAACAAAACAAAGCCGGAGGTTATATAATAGAATTTGGCAAAACCAGTGACTTCTTCATCTAAATACTATTTTTCAACAGCATGAATGGTAACTTTACAAATGCCCTTCTCCAGATGGAATACATACAACAAATTGACTATCTCTGTAAAGAACCTCAATATATCAGTTGCCAAAACCAGACCAGATGACTGACTGTGAACCAGACAACCAATTGCTCATATGTAATATCAGGTTGAAATTGAAGAAAATGAAAACAAGCTGAGGGAGCCAAAGTGCAATCTTGAGTCTCTCCCATCTGAATTTTCAGAATGTCACTACAACACATTTGGCTTGTTGAACACTAATGACGAGATGCCTGATGAACTGTAGCAGGTTTTTAAGAATATCATTCACAAAAAAAGTAAAGGTCCATTAAAAAGAGAGGAAAGAAAGGAGTGGATGTCAGAAAAGACTCTGAATCTTGCTCTTCATTGTAGAGTACCTAAAGCCAATGGAAGAAATGATGCAGTCACAAACCCAAAAAGAAATTTTCAAAGGGCAATTTGATAAGGAAAAAGTAAAATATTATAATGAAATGTCAAATTTATAGAATTAGAAAACAAAAAAGGAACAATACTTTCAACCTATTTAACTGAAAAACTTCAATAAAATAAAATAATATCTCAAGCTGCAATAATGAAAGATTCTATGGGTAAAATATTGAGCAATAGAGGAAGTAAAAAAAGGATATGGAAAGACTGCACAAAGTCACTGTGCCAAAGATAGCTTACATTCAACTAGCTTACATTCAACTACGTAAAGTGGTAGCATGTGAACAAAAAGTATGGAACTGAAAGAACAAGTTCAAGCTGTACTAAAAAGCATTGTCCAAAGACAAGGATCCAGAAATACTAATGGAAATGTTTTAGAAAGATGATGAAGCACTAGAAGCACTCACATAGGCCAGAAAATGTGGAAGACCACCAGGTAGCAAATTGGCTAGAAGACATCCATGTTTGTACTCTTTCCAAAGAAAGGTCACTTAACAGAATGCTCGAGAGTATAGAACAATATCACATGAAACTTAACTAAAGATCATACACCAACTGTTGTAGTAGTGCATTGATAGGAAGATGCCAGAGATTTGGCATTGCTGATGTCAGATGGTTCTTGTTTGCCAGAAGAGAACTGCAGAGAAATGCTTACTTCTTTTCCTCCATTGACTATGCACAGATGATATACTGTGTGGATCATAAGAAACCATGAATGATCCTGAGAAGAATAAGAAATCAATAACAATTACTGTGTTAGTCCGAGTAAACTAGAGAAACTAACTCATAGACACACATATGGATATAAGGAAAAGTTTTATATACAAGAAGAATGAGACATTGAAAAAGCATCCCAGCCCAGACAAGTTCAAAGTCATAAGTCTGATATTAGCCCATATGCCCGATATCTGACTATAAAGTATCCTTCCAACTCACGAAGTCACAAGTCAGTGGGTGCAGAGTCCCGGCACTGGCAGGGGTCCCCCCATGGCCCCTCACTTCAAGGGCTCAGGGTCCATCAACAGCATACAGTGGTGGTAGAAGCAACTCAGTGCTGGCAGGGATCTCCACATAGATTCTCCAGCTTTAGAGGTCTGGTTCCATCAGGCAAGGCCATGTGACTTCTCCTCCGGCTCCTTCAGCTCCTCAGACACTGCCATCTTGTCTTGTCCAGGATTCATCATCTCTGAGACTGACTCCCAACAACTGGAGAGGTAGCTTCTCATCTCCATGAGGGAAATATCGCAAGAATTTCCAGAAGGCTCAGGAGAAAGCCATGCCCACATGGAAGCCTCATTGACTACTCAATGGCTATCTTCAGATAAACAGGCTAGACTCCACCCCTACATCTCAATCATGAAATTAATGTAAGCACATGACTGCCACAGTTACTGTATATACTCATGCATAAGTCTAGCTTTTCAGCACATTTTTTAAGCTGAAAAAGTTCCTCTTGGCTTATATTTGAGCGAGGCTCCCACTTACATGTTATCTGGTGCAGTGTGAGTATTTTCTGGTCTCTCTTGCTCATCTGCGGGTGCTTGCAACCTCTGTAAGGAGTCCCATGACTGCTGATACCACCGCTCTTTTTTTCTCCTGCACACCTGGAGCCTTTGTGTACAGGACCAGAACCTGCTGGTTCCAGTGTGGTGGTATCCTTGTCAGATGAATATCACATGCGGTCATTCTTCTTCTCCTGCTCTTCTCCGGGGCTGTGATCAATGATGTAACGTTTAAAGTCTTACCCTGCTTGATCACGACCCCCTGCTCCACCCAAACACTGCTGAATACAAATACGGATATCTCTCTGGTCTTGCATATACAGTATGTTTATGTACTAACTATGTACTTAGTTTGCTATATTTTATTTTTTATTTTCTTATTAGCCCCTATCTGAACTCAGTGTTGACTATACTTGTTTAGAGAAGTCTGTGTTAGGGCTCATAATATACATGCTGCATTGTGTATGCACTGTGTTAAGGCAAGTGTTGTGTTAGCACTTCCCATACATATACTTTAATGCTGTGTATGCAGTAATGCAGTGCATGCAGTAACAGTGCATACAAAATTCAGTGTGTATATTAAGAGCCCTAACACAGGCTGCTCTGTGCAAACAGTCATGTCATCACATTCTGGAATATTATCAGCCTGTGTTAGGCCTCAAGCTATATAAGCTGCATTGTATATGCAATACATGCAGTAGGCAGTATAGTAGCATACTACATTGTGTACATGCAGTAGGCAGTGTAGCAGCATAGTGCATGCAGTAAAACAGCATGTATAGCTATTGCTGAAACCAAATAGTGTTTTTGACCCTATTTTCCACTTACAGAGCTAGTTTACTGTTTTTCTTTGAAACAAATATTCAAAAACATTCCACCTACTGATGCCTCAGCTAATATGATTTTATTGCTATATATTTTTATTTTGAAATGTACCAGGAGCTGTTGCATTTCCCTTCCTAGGCTTATACTCGAATCAATAACTTTTCCCAGTTTTTGTGATAAAATTAGATACCTTGGCCTATATTTGGGTTGGCTGATACTCAAGTATATATGTGTTCATGTGCGATTTCTAGATTTATCTAAAAACATGTTTTATAAACAGCACTAGCAGATACTGAGTGGTTTGAAGTGGTTTAATGTGCGCCAGGGTTGTGTCTCATCACTCTTTTTCAACCTGTTTGTTCAGCAATAATACACAAAGGTAGATTATATGACGAAGAATGCAGCGTCAGGATTGGGAAAAAGATTTATTAACAACCTGCAATATGCAGATGTTACAACCTTAGTTGATGACTGTGAGGAGAATTTGAAGCATTTGTTTACAGATATCAGGGATTGCAGACAAGCATGGATTAATACTAAATATAAAGAAAATACAAATATTTACTGCTAGACTAATAACTAACATCATTATAAGTAGATAAAAGATCAAATTTATCAAGGATTTCATTTTGCTTGGATCTGCCATCAGTGCTCATGGAAGCAGCAGGAAAGAGATCAAAGGGCACCTTCCATTAGGTAAATGTGCTGCACAAGACCTCTTTAAAATGTTGAAATGTGACAATTTTACTTTGAGTACTAAGGCGTGCCTGACCAAAGCCATGGTATTTTCAATTGCTTTATATACCTTTGAAAGTTGGATATTGAATAAGGAGGAGTGAAGAAATATCGGTGGATTTGAACTATAGTGTTGGTGAAGAATTTTGAAAGTATCGTGGACTACTAAAAAGACAAATTTCTCTTCAAAGAAAGACTGCCAAAGTTCTCCTTAGAGAAAAGATTGCGGAAACTTTGTCTTACGTACTTTGGACATTTTATTAGGAGACACCAGTCCCTGGAGAAGGATATCATGCTTGGTTAAATAGAGGGACAGCAAAAATGAAGAACTTCCATATGTTAGATTGACACATTGGCTGCACAATGAGCTCGAACACATTAATTTTGACAATGGCACATGGCTGGGAGGTGTATGATCTGTTGTACACATGGTCGTGGTCAGTGTGAGTTGGAAACAATCAAGTGGCACTGAACATCAATAATAACCACATTCACTTATCCATCTATCCTGGTGGCATGGTGGACTATGTGTTGGGTTGTTTATCACAAGCAGTTCAAAATCACCAGCTTCTCTGAGACAGAAATATAAGACTTTCTACTCTCATAAATATTTGCGTCTGAGAAGCCCACCGTAATAATTCTACTTTGTTCATTAGTATCTTTATTAGTTGAAATGAACTGAATGGCAGTGAGTGAAATTTATCATAAATCTAACAGACAGAGTTTTTCTTGATTTTACATGCACAGGAGTCCCCTGGGGATCTCATTATAACTCATATTCTGATTCATTCTATTGGCTGGGACCTGGGAAGCTATAGCTCACAATCTCTGGGACCCTGCTGCTGGCCCACAGACCACACTTGGCATCACAAGACATTTAAAGCTTTAGTAGCATTGAGTGGGCTGGAATTGATAACCTGCCATTGGCAGATTCTTCCTGCCAACTCTATTTCAAAGGTAATTGCCTTGCTGCTGAAGGCCCAGGAAATAACCCACAGTGGAGAATGCTTAGGTTAATGGGGCTCATTAGAAATGGTTCGCAAACAATATGATACTTTTACAATCTGAAAATGTCGATTTAATTTACTCTCTTGCTGCATCAAACATGGGGAAGATCAGTGAGGCATCATTCACTGGTGGGCTATTTGATGCTTGATTTATTTCTTGAGAAACCTTCGTTAGATATTGCTTACATCACCTTTCTTCCTTGCACAGCAAAGTGGAGCAAGCTGTCGATGGGGCCTTGACAGACACTGATCAAGGAAAAATGGCAAATGTCAATCATTCTTTTAAATGAATAGCTTCCTATGCTAACATGGATTGGTATGGCAAAGGATAGGAAGGTGTACTTTTCTCTTGTATTTAATCTTATTATATACAACTTGGTTACCATGCCATTTAACAGCTCAAAAACATCCAAAATGTTTCTCACCACAGATTCCTTGCATGAACATTAAATATTTCCCATCTTGGTTGGTTTTTAAGGCAAATCACTTCTTCTGAACAGGTACAATCAAAGCCTGCATGTTGATTTTTTTTGCATAATACTAGCTGATATTTATTAAACTGGCACTGAGGTGAGGATGGGAGAGAAGAGAGTATTTGTAGTTTAATTTTCACTTGTTCAGCAGGAAACTTGGATTTGATTCTAGGTTAGTGTACCTTATGTGTACTGTATCAGTGGAGGCTTATATGATGCAGTCATGTTATATAGGTTAAAGCTTTGCTTCCAGAATAAAATAGACTAGGAAGAAAAATCTGATGATCTGCCTCTGAAAAGCAGCCAGTAAAAATCTTAAGGTCACAATAGTGCTAACTATAACAGATTAGAAGTTGGACATGGTGGGGACTTGGTCCCAGGTGTTTGGGCTGGTCCTTCCATCTTGATCCACACAAGCAATGCTTTCAGCAAGGAGGGCTCATCCTGCAAGTCGAAGGCCCTCTCCTTCTTCGTCGCCCTCCTGGGGGTAGGAGTGAGCACACTGAATGCCTGCCTGAGGTCGCAGCAAGAACACGAGCGACCAGAGCTCATGCCCTCCCCTCACTGCTTCATGAGGTCCAAGCCTTTTCTCTGGGGATATGGTAACCATATCCTGTTTCATAATCTTCATGAATCCACTTTCCACTGACTATGAAGATGACTGAAGAGAACATGGACCCCGATTGAAGCCCACAACACTGGATGGAACCACAACACTGCAAGTGGACCAGAAAATGCACAGAACTTGAAGTTCATCTTTTCTTGTATCAAACAATGACCAATTCATTGTTCTTCCATGCTTTCTTTATGGCAGGACATGGTTTAAATACATAGCTTCGTCTTGGAGGTAAAAAAGATTATGGGGGATAGTGCAGGACTTAGCAGTATTTCATTTCTTTGGACCTGTGGTTGCCATGAATTTCAGACTAACTCAATAGCAACTAACAGCATTTATTTACATGCATAGAATTTTTATCTTTATCCAATGAAACCTTCACACTGTTCCAGGCAAGCACAATTATCCTTTTTAAAACAAACAAAAGAAACAGGCAATCAGAATGAGGGTGCATCTTCTGATCCAATGGTATAGTACCCCAGAACATTTTAGTATACTGGCATTATTTGGTTCAGAATATTTTTCTTGTTTTCCTGATCTAAAAACCGAGTTCTTCTTATGGCCAAGTGTGCCTTATGGTCTGAAAAATACACCATATCATTGGTTTAGGTCCACTGGTGAATCCAAGTTTTAACAGGTACATTGCAATGAGTCTAAATTGAAAAAAAAAAGTTCATCATATAAGCTATTGTAATAGATGGAAGTAGGATAACATGAATTTCATCTTATACCTTAAAAATGAGTAAATAGGCTGAGCCCCGGTGGCGTAGTGATTATGTGCAGGATTGCAGCCCACTGGGTTGGAGGTTCAAATCCAGCAGCAAGACTGGGCCTCCTACTCCAACCACTAGAGGGCAGTGATGCCCTCAAAACAACAAAAACAAAAATTAGTAAATAATCAAATGGTAAGCTGATCCCCTCTTCAGTAAGTGGTGCTGGAAAAAAATGGATATCTACCTGCAGAAAAAATGAAGCAAGATTCTTACCTTACTCCATGTACAAGGGTAAACTCAAGGTGGATCACAGATTTTGAGGTAAAACTCCAAACAATTAGGGCCATTAGTGAGGAAATTAGGACAAACCTGAACTTTGATTCAGGAAATACACAGGTTATCAGAAATAGGGAAGGATACAAACACAGAGGAGTCACAAATTGACAAGTGGGATATACTGAAGGTAAATCACCTGTGAACATTTAAAGACTTAACCAAGAGAGTAATTACACAGCCCACTGACTAGGAAATCATTTTTAGCAATGAAACATCAGACAAAGGCCTTATTACTAAAATCTACAATACTTTGCAAGTTTACAATAAGAAAAATTACTAAGTGCCCACTGAGGAGGTGGGTAAAGGGCTTGAACAGAAGGTTCATGGGCAGAAATTTGAATGGCCAATAAACATATGAGAAAATGTTCCTGATCATTGACCATAAGAGAAATGCAAATTGAAACAACAATGAGATATCACTCAACACCCTCAAAGAGAGCCCAATTCAAAAAATCATAAAATAACAAATGTTAGAGGGGCTGTGGGTAAGAGGGGAGCTCTTCTTCACTGCGGGTGAACCTGTAGGTATGCACAGTGACTATGGAAATCAATTTGGTGATATCTGAATCAGATGGAGATTGAGTTACCATATGACCCAGCAAGTCCCCTACTGAACATACACCCAGAAGAAGCAAGAAACAAACCAGGCCAGATATCTGTGCTCCAATATTTATCACAGTGCAATTCACAATTACAAGGGTTTGGAAAAAAGGCAAATTTCTATCAACAGAACAATGGATCAAAAAACAGTGGTACATACTTATAATGAAGTACTATGCATTCCTAAAATTCAGTGATGAATGCATGAAGCACATTGCCACGTGGGTAGAACAGGAGGAAATCATACTAAGTGAACGAAGTCAAGCACAAAAGGACAAGTAAAACATGAGTCCACTGAGGTTAAGCATTAAAAAAAATGAGGCATAGGGGAACAGCTACTATAGGCATACATCCTGAGATGAGGTCCAGCAACTATGGCACAGGCAAAACCCAATCCTGGGATACATATGGCAGGCAGGTAAGGAAATAGGAGGGGAGGGGAAGAAAGAGAGAAAAAGGATAGGGTTGGAGGTTGAGCAGGGCACTAATCCACCCAAGGAGCGGGTATTGTTTATATTTCCATAGGAGGAGAGAGAGACCAGGTTTCAACCTGATGCACCAAGATATGAATACAAAGTAGTGGCACATACCAGGAACCAACAGAGAGGTCTATGGGCCGTCCCAATCCCCACTATGTTGACGCCACCACCCTCTCTTAGAAGAATGCACTTCAGAGCACAGCACTGGGGCTATAGCTTGGGGAGAGGGGCACATTGGATTAGAGCACATGGGAGATATGCAAAGAGATGGGGAAGGAGGAGAGGACAGGCTGGCCCAAGGATGATGTTCCTGCTCAGAGCAGGCAACACGAATAGAGGATAGTAGGGCTGACCCCACTACAGGACACTGGATTCTGCTGTTAACAACCATGACACTACTACCACGATAGGAGGAAGTGAGTCTATTTCGTTCAGAGTGACACCAGGCAACTCGCCTCCCTCCTCCCCCACCCCAACCCCGAGCCCCAGCTATAAGGAGAAAAGTGATTTAGAACCTCCTGGGACATATTTTAGTCTGACCATGGACTGAAGTCTGATCTGCTCCAATATTAAATTATATTCTACTTTTATAGATTTCTGGGTAGCCAAAATAAACAATGTGCAACAAACCTCTCAAGCGGAGGGCTAGGGTGATGACATCCAACATCGTATGATATTTTTATGATTGGTCTTGTGTTGACAGGCTCAGTATTCTCAATTGAAGTTTTTATGAAAAAGAATTTGAGAATGTAAATGTCTTTTTGTTTTTATGTCCAAGATGAGGATATTCCCAGAAATTATTTTGCTTCCTGTTCTTGTCACTCAGCATGGTTTCAATCCAGCTGATGTCTATTAAGCTGAGTGCTACCAAGACCAGGAATTTATCAGTGTTGTTCTGCATTTGGGGGTTGAAGTAGGTGGATTTGGGGTAGATGATTTGGGGTGGTCTTGGAATTCACAACTTCCTCAAAGTCAACCACTAAGCATTGCTCAATCTGAAGACCACATGGTATTATTGATAGTTTCTCTCAATAAACTTTTCTACAATGAAAATTTGTTTTCCACCCCCACAAAGCAGCAGCAATCAGACTTTGATTACTCTCCCATCTAACTGGGGAAGAATAGAATCAGAGGAACAGGTCTTCATTCTCCTTCATCCTGTAAGACAGCTCAAAGTTCTATGGTGTTTTTGGGCAAGGGATGGATCTTATGCTGAAGGAACCATGAGCAGTTCCCACAGGTATTAGAAGCTTTTCTCTCTGCCTATCCCTGGAGGACCAACTCCCTCTTCTTTGGGACAGGAAGTTTAAAAGAAAACAAATCAGAAATATATCTTTTTGGGAGACGGAACACCACACCACAATAACCAGGAGCAGAGCAAACCTTATCTCATGTTTTCAGCAAGATTTATTCATCATGTTTATTAGTGAGGAGCTGGAAGAGTTCCTGGAAGAGTCATCATCTCTGCTGCCTCCCAGCACACTCAAGTGTCAAGTGATACAGGGCAGGAGAGATGCATGCATGGCTTGAATTTGCTGTACAATACAGACTTAAGTGAAGTTGACTTTGCATTCTTCTTGTTCCAGGTGCAGGGAATTTTAGGAGTTGGTGAAGAGGTCAATACCAAACACTTGGGTTTTAATTGATCACAAATTCAAAATTATTCAATGGCAATATATGTTTTCTTTAAAAAGACAGTAGCACTTTAAAGTTACCTAGTGCAAAAACAATGCATTATTCATATGGGGATAGAATCATGCTTTCTAATTCTTGGCTGGTTAATGAAATAATAGGGGGTTACAAGGATAAGACTTTTAATTGCAGGGCTCTGTGAAGTTTAGCATGATACATTCAGTTTGTGAACAGTAAGTATATTTTTATAATCCCAATGGGTATATCATAAATGAAGCAATATGAGTCTAAGATAGCAAAATCTAGTACTTACAGAGACAGAGGTGGCTGCATATATGATTAAAACTGGACTGTGCAGATGGAACAAACTAAGAGTGAGGTGCTATTCTCATAGATGACCAATGTATTGAAGCAATTAGATGAATGTCAATTTTTAAAACTACAACTTATAGAAAATGGCCACTTTCTTAAAGAGTATTTTACACAATAAACAGATATCTAAAAATAATTTTACCAAATTATCAATTCATCACAAATGTGTTTCTCTTATCCTAAGAATTAGAGCAATTGGTGTAACTGGCTAAGTTTTCAAAACTTCTTAATATTTTCCATATAACTGTGGAAGGATACAATTCATCCATTTTTTTCAAGTTCTGCAAGTGATCCAAATATGAAAAAGATTTTTAAATTATAAATGGAGTAATGTATTAACATCCTAGGGCTGCTATACTAAAGTACCACAAACTCAGTGGCTCATAACAATAGAAATGTACTCTCTCATAATTACAGAAGTTGAGAGTCTGCAGTCAGCATGCCGATTCTCCAAAGGCTCTAGGCTGGCAGTTCTCAATGTGTGGGTCATCATGACTCCTTTTGGGGTGGAAAGCCTTTCACAGGGGTCACCTAAGACCATTGGAAAAGACAATATGTCATTACATATTGTGTTTGTGACTAAGCACTATGTTGTAATTATGTTCCATGTATAGCAATGAAAATACATTCTGCTTATCAGGTATTTATTTAATGCTTCATAACCATAACAAAATTAAAGTTACAAAGTAGCAATGAAAATGATTTTATGGTCTGGGGTCACCACAACATGAGGAAATGTCAGGGTATTAGAAAGGTTGAGAATCACTGCTCTAGGGACAGATCATATTTTGTCTCTTCCATCTTCCAGTGCTCTTGGCTTCTGGCAGCTCACTTCAAATCCCACCTCTAGAGTCTTCACATGGCTATCTTTACTAAGTGCATCTCTTCTTGTCTTTTTTTTGTAATACCACCAGAAGGATTGGATTAAGTTTACTGTATTACAATGTGACTTTATATTCATTTACTCATTTCATCTTCAAAGATTCTATTTCCAGGTGAAATCATATTCACAGGCACCAGGGATTAATACTTGAGCATATCTTTGTAGGGGACACAAATCCATCATTCACAAATGGACATCTCTTCAAATGAATCTACTGTTTTTTTCATTGTTCTTCACTCATGGCTTTACGTACTTGAATGTAACAAAAAGGGAAAAAAATTATAACTTTGTATGACAGATTTGTTTAATCCCTTTGTAAGTTGTAAGAACATTCCAACCATTTTTTGTAATCTATATTATATAGTTTTCTTTTTTCATCAAATGCCCCTTCCCTTTTTTCATTTCAAGGCCTACTTCATTGTCTTGCTAAAGCAATTTTTCAAAACTGCTGCTGAACTGCTTAAATCATTGACAACTTTTCTTCTTATTAAAATATAATAGCTACTAATGCCAAAAAACTTATATTATTACTTGATAATTTCAAGATGATAAACTTTGACTCTACTTCCTTTGAGTATTATTTGTTTTTACTTGCATACTCCATGAAAATGAAGGTTCTCAAAGCAGCATGTTACCTGACCCACTAGAAAACTTTATCTTTCCTGCTGGAACCACCATATCTTGAAAAGCATCATGGCCCATCAGTGGAGCAGTATGAAGATCTCCTGGGTAAGGAAATGAAGCACATAGACTGTACCTTTGGAAGTTTTATATACTTAGCTGAAAATTTCATGATCAAGATCCAGAGGTCAAAGTGAACATTGACACTTATGGGCAGAAAGAGCAACAATGACAACAATAATGTGCTTGCAAATGCTGAAAATGGTCCTGAAAAACTCAAACAACAAATTCCTGAAGAAATTATTGCACATGCCTGCAAAGCTCTTAGAAGCCAGAAACAACACCAGAAAATGTTTGGAAGAGTTTTGAAGAGTTTTACAGGCTAGATAATATCAGAAAACAGTCTATAAATTTTCTTGCCTATTTTAACATATTCAACGGGGGGCGGGGTGGTGGGGTGGTGTTTTTTTTTTTTAACTTCAATGTAGAGCTTCTTAAATTTTTGGATATACTAATGTTTAAAATAGGATTAGACAATACATTTCAAAATGTAATAGATCAGAAGTCTAATACACTGAAAATGTTTCAAAATATGCTAGATCAAGGATCTGCAAACTTTTAAAATAATAGTCCAGATAGTGATTTTTAAATATATATATTTGAAATAAATATATAACAGCATTACATGTCATGTAAAAATTAAGATGGACCAAAACATGAATACAAATAAAAAACATAGTTTTCCTTTTTCAGAAAAAAAAATGGGAGAAATTTGTGATTTAAGACTAGACAAATGTTCTTAGAGTAGACATGAAAACAGGATGAGTAAATAGAATGCAATGATAAAATGGATATGCTAGTCTGGGTTGTCTAGAGAAACAAAACCAGAGTCAGTCATATATGTGTGTGTGTGTATACATATGTATATATGTATACACATATATACATATGTATATGAAAAAAACAATATACTAAGAAGTAATTTTATATCAAGGAGGCATCCTCACTTGTCCAAACTGAAGTCCATGGGTCTGATGCTAGCCAAAGTCCTCTTCAGACGCACATGGCTGGAAATTGGTGTTACACAAAGCTGCATTGGAAACAGGGAGATCACAAGTCAGTAGGTGGAGGGGTGTCTGAACACAAGGTCAGTGGGAATGTGGCAGGAAGCTTACAGCTCTCTAGCTAAGGGCCAGCATGGGACCACCCCAGGGGGCAGACGCAGAGTCCCTCATGAAGTGAAAGGTGAAGGGACCGAGGAGAAAGAAGTTCTCATTATCTCTATTATGAAAATGCCACACCCCAAAGAGTCATCCTCATGCCACCACCTGATTGACAGGTTGTACTCCACCTCTACCTCCATACAAGTACCATCATTTGACATAAAATTTTACTACTACACGGACATAGAAATTTTAGATCTGTGAAAGAGAGGATAAGCTACAGAATGGGAAAAAGTATTTTCAAATCAAATATCAATTAAAAGAATAATATCTCACAATCCAAAGTAAGCTCACTGACATTGTCTCAATTCTGACTCCTACTGACGCCATGATCTACAGAATAGATCTGCCTCTGTGGCTTTCCAACTCTGACACTCTTTAGTAGAGGAAAAAGCCTCCTTTCCCTCATGGAGTGGATGGTGATTTTTAACTGCTGACTTTAACCCCACAACACCTCCACGCTTCCTATTATCTAGAGTGTCCAAATACTTTCAAGACACAAAAATGTAAAAGAAATATAGGACAAAAATATGCAAAAGATGTAAATAACTATTTTACTGAAGAGAATATACTGATGGCAAAGATTATATAACAAGAAATTAAACATGGTCAACTATTAGAAGTGCAAATTAAACTATAATAAATCATCATTACACATAATAACATAATAAGGAAAAAGAGTCATCATCAAGTAGTGTCAAATGAAGTGAAAACTCTGAGTCACTCACACACCACTTGTGAAGTTGTATAAAGGTATAGTCCTCTTGGAAGTTTGTCCATTTTTTAAAACAAAATAATCAACTCCCATAAACCCCCCAAAGTGCACTAATGTGAATTCATCCCAGAAAAAAGAAAAGCTGCTGTGAACGAAAAAAAATATGTAAAAATTTCCAAAACAGTTTTATCTGTAATAGTCAAAATCATGAAATCACCCAGATTTTCTTCAGTGGATAAAGTTAAAGAAATAATGTTACATGTATATTATGGAACGGTGTTTATCAATAAAAAAATGGCATACATATTGATGCTTGCAACAAAATGGTCACATATTCAGGCAATTAAGCTGAGAGAAGGGGGAAGGCTGTTCACAAAATTATTGTGTGATTTTATTTAAAAGTTATTCATAAAGTGGTACTGTGGGGGAAAAAGTTATGTACAAATATGAGAAGAAATTAGTGGTAACCAGGTGTTGAGAAAGATATAGAAGTGTGAGGGAAATGGTATGGCTATAAAGAACAACATGAGCATCCTTATGAAATCTTTCATTACACTGACTATATCGATGCCAGTATCCTTCATCGTGATATTACTCTAAAGTGCTGGAAGATGTTTCTGCTGGGGGAAGCAGGGTGCAGGGTGCATGAAACTCTCTACTTTATTCCATACAACTGCACCTGGATTTTAAAGGCGCTCAAATAGTAAAATATAGTAAAAATGCTAGATGGTAAATATTTGTGGTGTGGTGAGTCCATTTTTCAACTACTCACCACTGTCAATGTAGTTTAAAAGCAGGCTTGGAAAGCAAGTAAATAGATAAGCACAGTGGGCTTAAATAAAACTTTAAATATGTGAACAGTGGCATATTGATCATATCTGTGGCCCTAGTTTTTAGGTCTACATTTTGAATTAGACAACCCCTAGAAAAATGATAATCTCTGTGTTAAGGTGGGTTGTTTGAAAAAAAATCCAAACACATATATGTTTATGTGAATGGATGGTTGTGTCAAGAAGTAAGCTTATGTGAAGAAGACATACTAGCCCCAAACCACTTAAGTCCATGGATCTGATACTAGCTGACACCCTATTTAAACCCCATAGTAACAGGTCAATGGTGCCGAAAGGTGAAAGTGGATGGAGGAAACTTCCAGGCTGGTGGGTGTAAAGTCAAGTGAAACCAATGTCAGTGGAAAGATAGAAGAAGGCCAAAAGCTCACAGGGTCTATTCATCAATAAAAATACCATTTATCAATAAAATGATAGAAATGTTGATACAGCCCCAAAGCTGCCAGTTCCTACTGTCTCTTCTCTAACAACGCACACCCCCAAGAAGCCATCATCAGGCTGTGACTGGATGGGCAGGTTGAATTCCATCACTATGCATTCACCAGAGTCAAGGTGACATAAATTCCACAATATGTAACTCTTCAAAGAATATAGCACAACCATTGAAGCTCTATAGCCCTGATAACATTAATGAAACGGTCTAGGAAAAGAACTGTAGATTTAATGTAATTGAATTTATAATACTGTGAAAAGAGGGTTTTTTGTTTTGTTTTGTTTGTTTTTAAATAATTTTATTGGGGGTTCTTACTGCTATTATAACATTCAGTACATCATGTGTATCAAGCACATTTGCACACATGTTGCCACATACATTTCCAAACACTTTCCACTTGAGTCCTTGGTATAAGCTCCTCGTTAAAAAAAAAAAAAAAACTATCCCTCCCCCACCTATTTTAAATGAATCACTTTATTGGGTACTCACACACCTCCCCTCATGATCCATACATACATCAATTGTATGCAGATCTCATTTGCACACTTGTTACCATCATCACTCTCAAAACTTCCTCCCTTCACTTAGACCCCCAGTTCCAGCTCCCCATATTTCCCTTCTTTCCTAGCCCCCATGAACCCTTAATAATTTACAAATTGCTATTTCATATTATATACTGTCCAATGGGTCCCTTCACTTACTTCCTTGTTGGCTATGCCCCAGAGAGAAGGGGAGTTTGCCTTGGAGGTCAGCACTTGAAGCTGCAGCTTGGGGAGATGCCTGACCAGGACACACGAGAACAAGTGAGGAAAAGAGTTTTTTCAGCAAGCCAATCACCACTTTCCCTTCTACCAAGCAAGCTTTCACATTGCAGGTACTAAAATTTCTCTATTTTTCAATTCTGAAAACACTCCATCTCCATCCTGTGCCCTCATAGTTTTAACTTTTCTTTGATATCCTTTTTTGGGTTATTCATATTCTCAATAAGTAGATTGCTGACTTGTTTTCATAAACCCTACCCTGTCTCTACTCTTCCTTTGTTTCTGTTCTTCTACTCAATTTTCCATCCACCTCAAAGACATAATCCATCTACAAATGACCCTCTTTTGAAGGATGGCTGATAAGAAAAAATGCACGGGCAAAGTAAGAATGCTCCCTAGCTACCGGACGATAGGTAAAATTGGCAAAAATTCATCCCTTCACCAATTTTGCCATGTTCCATATAGTCATGTCTGGGTTGTGTGGGACATACTTACATATTTTAAGTTAAGGTTCTGGGGTCAGGAATAAAGGTAAACATTTCACAGATTGCTGGTTTCAAAGTCCTCAGTTATACAATGCTATGTACTAATTAATTATGATAAACTCTTCTGAAACACTTGAGTGGGAAAGACAATTGAATTCACCTTTAATCTTGCCATAGGAGAGTAAGGATAAAAATTTGTAATAATCTAGCCCTCTGTGAACCCAACAAATTTAGTCACAGAGAGACATTGTCTTTACTATGAATGATAGCTCCTTAAATTCCCTCCTCCATATTACATGTACAACTCTAACCTTGTACCCTTTGGCACAGCAAATTCCCATCCATCTTGGAACAGAATGTCCTATTGCAATGAAAGATCAATGAGACAATCAAATAAAGCCTGTTAGAAATCAAAATATGCACAGCACATTTCTTCTCATTACTGCATATTATCAGGGCTAATGGAAGAGATGAATAATATCTCTGAGAACCATTTATTGAGAAATTTACATTTAAAAAGTAATTGCTGTAGATCATAATTGGTTGATTAGGTGTTCTCAACTCCTTAGGCCCTTTTCAGACCTTAACTACATGATATATATCAGGCTTTGATAGAGCTAATTTGTATAAAAGAACTGTAATTTATCCCTTGTAAAATATTGTATAAAATGTTCTCACCAACTTCACATCATTGTCCCCTCCTCCATTTTGCATCAACCATGACAGGAGATACTGAGCACATGGTGATGGAGTACCAGTCAAATAATATGAGTCAAGTCATTGATCAAAGGAATGCCTGATGTGTTTTCTTTTTTTTTGGGGGGGGGCATCACTGCCCTCAGGTGGTGGGAGTAGGAGGCCCAGCCATTGCTCCGTGGAGCTGGAATTGAACCGCCATCCCAGTGGGCCGCAATTCTGCCCACAACCACTACACCACCAGGGCTCAGCCAGCTTAATCTGTTTTCTCCACAAATTTATGAGAGAAAAATTAGAGAAAAATCTAGTACTTTTATTTCTCTGACCTTAATCATCACAATTTAATGCCACATCTGTTGAATCACTGGAAGCTTCCCTTAGCTTCTAAAAATTATATAATTAAAAAAAACCTCTCTGGACTGAAGAAGAAGTACCACTCTATATATCTCATTTTCTCATTTGGGAGGGGGGTGGGCAGAGAAACTATCTCTTCCAGTTTTCTTCATTTTTTTTGTTCCACACTTTCCTCTTGCCACACTACCCCACTGGCTACACCCAGGCACAGCAAGGAGTAAATTTCACTGATAAATATTTCAATGACCTGAAACTCAATGTTACAGTATTTGTGGAAATTACATCCTTTCATGGCAACTTCATGTATATAAGTGTAGAGGTGGAGTCTAGCTTGCCAATCGGATCAAAGCCTGATAGTGCCTTCTTGTGGCTGTGACCTTCTCATAAGGAGGTTCCTGGGAAACTCTCCCTCTCTCTCTGGCTTCACCTACCTGTTAAAGCCATATGTAAACCTGCACACACCCTGGAGATGTGTCCATTGTCATTTTGTCCACAAGACTTCCAATCCACCAGCCTAGATATTCCTGTGTGTACATCATGTAAGAGTGTGAAGAGGAATTTTTGGAATAGTATCCGATTTATGGACTTGATATGGGTTGGACTGGAATGTTTGCTTCATGTCTTTCCTACACATATTTCTCTAGTCAAACTGGCCTAAAATGGTATTTGATAGAGTTTAATTGTAGCTATTTCACCCTATTTCTTATTGGTAGGTGCCATTGAGTTTTCTCTGACTCATCTTGACCTTGTGTACAATTGAATGAATGAAGCATTACCCTGGCATGCACCATCCAGATACCTCTTCTTATTGTTGCAGTCACTGCATCAACACTTTTTGAGGACATACCTCTTTTTTGCTGCTTCTCTATGTTACCAAACAAATTGGTCTTAATCAGGACCTGCTCTCACCATCTTGCCTCTAAGGAATAGGATGTGCTCCTGTGTGTACTCCTTTCAACAAATAGTTTTTATTCATTCTTGTGGTGAAAAATAACTGCAATCAAATAAATTCTGACTCACAGTGACCCTATAGGGAAGGGCAGCATTACCCTTGTGGGTTTACAAGAGTGCAATTCTTACAGGAATAGAAAGAGTCTTTCTTCAGTGTAGCATCTGGTGATTTCAAACCTTGTGATCTTGCAGCTACCAACCTAATACCTAACCACTAGGGTACCAAGACTTCTGTTCTTTTGGTAGTCTTCTCAATAGTATCTTTAATTTTTTCACCAATACCATAATTCAAGTGCATCAATGTTCAACTTTTATATGCAAGCATGGCGATTTACAATACATGGTTCAGATCAAGCACACCTTAGTCATCAAAGAAACTTCATTTTCAACATCCCAAAGGGGACTCCTAAAACAGATTCATCTATTATTATGCATTGTTTGATCTCTTGACTGCTACTTTTATGAGTATTGGTGGTGGACCTGAACAAAACAAAATCCTTCAAAACATTGATATTTTCCCAATTTTTACTTGATATTTCCTATGGGTATAATTGTGAGGATTTGGGTTTTCTTTACACTGATTGTAATGGCTGTAAAGGCTGCAATCCTTGATATTCATCAGAAAATACTTCAAGTGCCCTTCATTTCCAGCAAGTAAGGATGTGTCATATGGATTTTGAGAGTTGCTAATAAGTCTCTTTCCAAATCTGGTGCCACATTCTTCTTCACATAAGTGAGATTATCTATTGCTCAGCATATAGATTGAATAAGGTGAAAAGATGAAATCATGATGCACACCTTTTTTGATTCTAAACTATGCAATATTCCCAAGTTATTTTTCACAGAAATACTTCGATCTAAGTAGAGGTTTCACATGTGCATAATGAAGTGTTCCAGAATTCCCATTCTGCTCAAAGATATAGTTTTGTGTAGTCAATAAAATATTGTGCATGACACAATGGATCTATGGACAGATAGTAATAAGTGCTATATGAACCATGAATAAAATGATTTCTGAACAAAGTTTGGAAATTACATATGTAATTATATATACATAGCTGTTGTAGTTATAAACGTATAATCAAATTAATTTCTGTGTATTCCATTTGGAATACATATTTCCTGTTTATATTGTTGAAAAGAATACACAGAAATTAATTAATTCATCTGAAGTGAACAACTACCCCTTCTTTGTAGTCTGGTCTTAGTCTGGAAATAATGCTAAAAGATATTCATTTTGGTTAACCTTGCTGGAATTTGAAATACCAGTGTCATAGCTTCCAGCATCATAGCAATACACAAGGCACACAAAACTACAAATGAACAGACACATGGCAATCTGTATACCCTAGAGCTTCTGTATTATATTATACTACACCGTGGCCTCACATTTATGGTGCAATACCTCTTAGAATAATCTTTAACACATTAGTTTTTGTGAGAAAGGGAGTGTTTCCTATTATTTAATCAATTTGGGGCTCAAATAAATGTGGAATGAAATTGACTCTGCCATTTACAGGATATATGCTTAAGACTGTGAAAAAGTTTCTTAACCTCTGTTCCTTTTATGCTTCATCTAGCAATAATGTTATTGAAAGAATAAAGGGAGTAAGTATTCTTGACCCTCTAGAGGTGGCAACAGTTAACATTCTCTGCTGTTTTCCATAAAGTTGGAGGTACAGGCCTCCCAAGAGGGAACTTGAAAGAGTAGTCTGTCAATGTATTTCTGAAAATACATTGTATGAGGAAGTATCTCATACAATGTATGAGTATCTCATACAATGTATGAGTATGAGTAATGTATCTCATTAGGAGGAAAAACCCAACTATCTTTTCCAATGTTCTTCTATTTTTTGCTTCCAGACTTTCCTCCTGCTATAGCACCCCACTTGGTCTACCAAGGCACAGCAAGGTAGAGAATCTGCTGCTAAGGATTCCAATAACCTGAAACTCAATGTTATTGTATTTTAGGAACTTACATAATTTAATGTCAACTTGATCTATAAAAGTGTAAACGTCCTTGGAAATCCTTTGGGTAAACTAATTTTGTGACACACATGGGATCAATATGGAGGTATATCAACTTGATGTTTGGGTTTATTCTAGCACAGTGCCACAAGCATAATGAGTTTCCTAATAAACTTTTATCTTTTTAGTGTCATACTCAACATCTCCAAAATACATAAGATTCAATTATGGAGAGAATAATTATCAACAGCTGAAGATCAGTAATTTTATTTTAGTTTGCTCTTTCTTTCAAAAAATAACATCACACATTTATTGGATATTGTTGGGGGAGGGGTTCATTTAATCCTTTCTGAAATCCTAATGGGAAGATACCAATAGTATTCCTTAGATAAAATTATGTAAGTAGAAGTCCTAATGGTTCTCAAATTATTCATGACCTATTAGCAAATAAGTGAAAAAGTTAGTATGTAGACACAGTTTTTCTGCCTCTAATATCTTGGGTCTGTATGCATTCTGGTTTTTTTTTTATTAAGTTAGAACTATATTCCAAGTTGTGTTTATCAAATTTCTTACTGTTGTGTGTTTTTGAATCAATTTCAACTCATAGAGACACTGAAGGACATAGAACTGTCTCATAGAGGGTTCCAAGCTACAAACATTATGGGAATGGATTTCCAGGTCCATTTTCCTGTGCAGCTGTGGGGGTTGAACTACCTACCTTTTAGTTAGCAGATGAGCATTTATCCAGTGTTCAATAAAACCTCGTTATTGACTATGAAATCAACTGTGGTTGCTGTTAAAAATGTGAATTTGTGGAACTTCTTTAGCCCAAGCAAAGAAGCACTTCTTGGGATTTAGGATTGAATTTGTGTACTATTAACAAATTAGTGGCATCATTATGCTGCTTTCTAAAGTGTGAAACAACCTTTGCTATAACTGGCTGTTATACATACCTACTCTAAAAGTCTGTCTATGGAATTTAGGACAGACAGAATTCAATTTGATCTCAAATTAATTGGCAACTATCTACAGGATTCATTCAATTAAAAGTGACAAGATAGGGCTGAGCCCCGGTGGCATAGTGGTTGTGCGCGGGACTGCGGCCCACTGGGACGGAGGTTCAATTCCAGCAGTGGGGCTGGGCCTCCTACTCCCACCACTGGAGAGCAGTGATGCCCTCCCCCCCCAAAAAAAGTGACAAGATAAAATGAAAATTTTACTGGTCACAAACTTTTTTGGTACTATAAACAGAAAAGCAGGTTAGACTTTCTCCTTATCCTTATTTTAACTCTCCTATTCATTGTAATGGATTATTCATGGTGCAGTTAAGCACCAAGTTAGGTTAAGCACCAAGTTTCTGACTATAAGATTAGCAATTCAAACACACCAGCTGTTCTTTGGTGAAAGATATGTCTGTCCATGCCTGTAAAATTTTACAGTCTTAAGGCACACAATAGAGTAGCTCTTGTCTGTTTTACAGAGTATTTATACGCCATAGTGGACTTGATTGCAGATTTGTTTTCTTCTATGTAGGCCTTGACTGAGTGTACAAACCTGGCAGCTAAAGAATCTAATAATTCATCTAAAATACTGGAGCAGAATTATTTTCTCTTTTTAGTACATTAGGAATGACATTGATGTACTTTTTTTTTCCATTTTGCAAAGTTTCACTCCCAGCTGTCACCACTCATCTACAGTTTGTCCTGTTGTGGTGGTTTGTGTGTTGCTAAGAAGCTACATCACTGATGCTTCAAATGCCAGTGAGGTCACCCAAAGTGAACAAATTTCAGTAAAACTCCAGACTAACAACAGCCAAAGAAAGACTCAGCTACCATGTTCAAAGAATGAGCCACTGAAAAATCTTATGCCTATCATGGTGCAGTTAAGCACCAAGTTATATACTGAAGTCCTAGTGAATGGAAGCAGAACATTGTCAAAAACAGTGCCAAAGGATTCACCCCTTGTTTTAGTGTACACCTGGAAAGTAACTGGGAACACATTGTTTTATAGGAGTGGTGTCCACAATGGTAAGGCCTGTGGGGATGGAGCCCTCAGGATCTTCATTTTCTGAGTGAGCACAACTCAAGAAAAGCTGCAAAAATCTGCTAATGATTGGAACATGGCATATGTGAAGTATGGATCTAGGAAATTTAGAAGTAGTCAAAAATGAGATGGAACACCTAATAATCAATATCTAGGCATTATGGGGTGAAAGAACTAGAATTGGCCATTTTAAATCAGAAAATCATATGATTAACTATGCCCGAAATTAAACAATCAAGAATGGCATTGCATTCAGTGTCAAAGAGGACATTGCAAAATTAATTATGAGGCGCAACACTGCCTGTGATAAGATTATAGTTTTTTTTTGCCTCAAAATAAGTCTAATCAATACAACTATTATTCATGTTTATGCACCAATCACAAAAAATAGTGTTGAAGAAATTGAAGAATTCTACCGATGACTTTCAGTCAGAAATTGACTAAACAGATCATCAAGAAGCATTGATAATTATTGGCAATTGGAATGCAAAAGTTGGAAACAGAGGAAAAAACATGGAGCTCATGATAAAAATGAAACTGGTTATCACAGGATGAAGTTTGGCAAAACCAACAACTTGTTCACAGCAAATACCTTTTTTCAACAATGTAAAATGCGACTATACACATGGAAGTCTCCAGATGAAACGCATGGAAATTAAATCAACTACATCTATGGAAAGAGATGCTGAAAAAGTTCATTAACTGAACTAAAATCAGGCCAGGAACTTACTACAGAACAGATCATGAATTGCTTAGATGAAAGTTCAGGATAAAGCTGAAGCAAATTATAACAAATCCAGGAGAGTCAAAGTATGATCTCAGTCTGTCCTACCTGAATATTTAGAGCATCTCAACAACAAAATTGACACATAGAACACAAATGACAGAAAACCTGATGAATGACGGGGGGCGGGGGGGGGTGTGGGAATCAAGAACTTCATGGAGAAAGCAAAATGTTATCAAATTACAGAAAAGAAAAGATCAAAGTGTATGTTCAGAAGAGACTTTCAAACTTGCGTTTAATCTTAGAGGAGCCAAGGAAAATGGAAGAAATAATGAAGTCAAAGATCTGAATAGAAAATATCAAAAGCCAGCTCAAGAAACAAAGCTAAATATTATAACGAAATGTACAAAAGAAAGAACCAGAAAATGAGAAAAAAAATCAAACCTCAATTGCAATGTTCAAAGATTTTTTTTGTGTGTTTTGGTTTTTATTAAATCATTTTATTGGGGGTTCGTACATCATTTTTCACAATACATAAATTGACATACTGTGCCAGGCACCTTCACATGTCCACTGCTATTATCGTTCTCCAATCATCTGCCTTTTCTCTCGAACCCATAGTATCGGCTTTTCCATCCCTTTCTCTCTTCCCCTGCTCTCTCCTTCTTACCAACCCTCAATACTTTATAAATTATTATTGTTATATCATATCTTATATTCCCCGACCTCTCCCCCAACCCACTCCCCTGATGCCTATCCTTCAAATAGGAACTTATGTGTTTATCCTTGCATTTGGTTCCGTCTCTCTACCCCACCTTCTCTCCACCCTTCCAGCAGCTCCAATCTAACCACTGGCCTTAAGGGGCTCACTCATCCTGGTTTCCCCATATCTCCAGCTCCCCTCTCCATGAGTGTACCTTCTCCGTCCATCTGGATTTGTAAGGTAGAGTTGGGACCATGATGGTTGTGGGGGGCAAGGCTTCAGGAACTAAAGGAAACTTGAATGCATCATCACTGACCAGCTGCCCCTTGATTGGTCAGTCTCCTCCCTGTAACTCCCACACCAGTGGACCTTAGGTCCCCCCCCCTGAACTCCCCCTCATTTGTAATGATGTGGTTCTTGTACTTTGATGCTCAATACCTGCTCCCTTTAGCCCCTCTTGATCACACATACTGGTGTGCTTCTTCCATGTGGGCTTTGCTGCTTCTGCGCTGAATGGTGACTTGATTATCTTCAAGTCTTTGAGACTCCAGACATTCAATCATTGGGTAGCTGGGCACCATAGTTTCTTTTATTCCGTTTGCTGAGGTGCTGAAGCAATCAGGTATCAGACATCAAAGAACAAAAATCAAAATTAATGGATCTGTTGACTCCTGATATGGCTGAAGACAAATAGATACAGAGGCAAGCAGAGTAGGAGAAACTATGGTGCTCAGCTACCATATGACTGAATGTCTGTTCAAAGATTTTATGAATAAAATATTGAATGATGTATGGAGAATCAAAAGAACATGGAAGGAATACACAGAGTCATGGTATGAAAAAGTATTTGTTGTCTTTCAATGATTTGAAGAGGTAGCATATGAAAAAGAACTATCAATGCATGGAGGACAATAACACTGGAGACACAGGGAGGGAGTTTTGCCTGCCCTGATGCCACCACAGAGAGGCAAGACCCTGGGGAAATGCAACAGAACAGCAAGGGGAACAGAGCAATGAAGTACTCAGGGAACACCAAAAATAGACTGTGGGGCCAGAGTGTGGCACCCCACCAGACTTGACTGAAAAACACATGTAGAGGACAACAAATAGACCTTGAACTACTTATAGGCTTTTCTTGTCTTTTTTTTTTTTTGATTGTTGGTTTGTTGTTGTAGCTATTACATTATTTTCTATTGTTGTTTTATTTTCTTGGTCTTGTATTTGTGCATATTGTTATCTCTGCACGTCTATCTAGATGGGATAGATGGGATAAGCAAGCCAGAAAGGAAAACAACAGGACAAAATTCCACAGGTATTTAATACCAGTGGTATTAAAAAACCTAGTGACAAGGGGAAAAAGTGACTTAAAATCAATGGTGTGAATGGTGTAGGAGGTCTGGAAGGGCTTGATCAAGGGCAATGTAAGTAGATGAATTCCTGAAACCCACATGAAAGTTAAACATGATAGTGAGACAAGAGGAAAGTCAAAGGAAATAGAGGAAAGAACTAGGAGGCAAAGAGAATTTACAGAGTTCCAAATACAGGCATGCACATATGTAAATGTATTTCTATATTATGATGGGGAAGTAGTCTGTGTGCATATATTTGTAGGCATAGCATTAACATATTAAAGACTAGGTATATTTTTTACCAACTTACTCAAGTGTCTGAGTACTTTTTTGGCTGTTAGTTATTTTTTCTTGCATTAAACCATAGATGAATGAGTTTTTTGCATTAAGTCATAAACACAAGTAAACTCTGGAACCATCTGCAATGTGTTAAGGAAGCAAGTGGACATTCAACTCTACTCATGTATTCCAATACAAGAACAGTTAGTTATAATAATCTGGCACTCTGAGATGCTCACCTTCCCTACATGATCACTGAAGAAAAAACAGGTGCATAAGTAAATGTGGTGAAGAAAGCTGATGGTGCCCAGCTATCAAAACATATAATGTCTGGGGTCTTACAGGCTTAAAGATAAAGAAGGGGCAATCTAGCTGAGAAGCAACAAAGTCCACATGAGTGCACAGCAGCCTGTGTGATCATGAGGTGTCGATGGAATCAGGTATCAGGCATAGCAAAAAGTCAAAATGTGAATGATGTAGAGCATGTGGAGTGGACCTCAAAAGTCAATCTGTGGGCAATTGGACATCCCCTTGCAGAAGGATCATAGGGAGAAGACAGGCTAGTCAGAGTATAATATAGCAGAAATGAAACATACAGCTTTCCTCTGGTTCTTTAATGCTTCTTTCCCCCACTGTCAAGACTCTAATTCTACTTTATAAATATGGCTAGACAAGAGTATGTACATGAGGAGCTGAGCCCTGGTGGCATATTGGTTGTGTGTGGGACTGTGGCCACCTGGGTTGGCCGTTCAAAGTCCAGCAGCATCTCTCCAGGAGCAAGGCTGGGCCTCCTACTCCCACAAGAGGCCAGTGATGCCCCCTCCCCCCAAAAAAAGTATGTATGTACATGGTATGTACATGGGTACAGGTAAGAGTTGGAAACACAGGGAATACAGGACAGATAAACTCCCCGGGACTTGTATTGGGAGCAGCCATACCAGGAGAGTAATGGGAAGATAGGGGACAAAAAGGGTAATCGATCACAATGCCCTAGCTATAAACCCCTCCCAGGGGGATGATCAACTAACAAGGAGTTAAAGCGAGACATTGGACAGTGCAAGACATGAAAAAAATTATAAATTATTGTGGATTCATGAGGGAGGAAGGGGAAGTGAGGGGAATAATGAGGAACTGATACTAAGGCCTCAAGTAGAAGAAAATGCTTTGGAAACAATGATGGCAACATATGTACTACTTTGTTTGACACAATGGATACATGTAAGGATTGTGATAAGAGTTACGAATCCCCCAAAAAATGATTTTTAGGAGGAAGAACTATCATTGGCGCTTTAGGAAGCATTTCAAGCTGCACAGAAAGCATTAGCCAAAAAGTAGACTCCAGTAACTGATGGATTGTCAATTGAAATGTTTCAACAAACTGATGAAACTCTGAAGTACTCACTTATCTATTCCAAGTAATTTGGAAGGGAGTTATTTGACCAACTGACTGGAAAAGATCCATATTTTTACCCATTTCAAAGACTGATGACCCAACAGAATATTCAAATTATAGAAAAATATCATTGGTGTCTCATACAAGTAAATTTTTCTGTAGCTATTTCAGCAATGAGTTCATCAATATATTGAAAGGGAGCTTGCAGAATTTCAGGTTAAATACAAAGGAGATGTCGAACAAGGGATGCTATTGCTGGTGTCAGGTGGATCTTGGCTCAAAGAAAAGAATACTAAAAAGATGATTACTCATGCTTTATTGCCATTTCACTACATGGGTCATAAAAAACTATGAATAATCTTTAGAAGAATGGAAATTCTGAAATTTTCATTGTATTCCTGTGCAAATAAAAATAATAGATCAACAGGCAGTTGTATGAATGTAATACATGATTTAAAATTAGGAAAGGTGTGTTGCAGGGATGCAACATTTTGCAGTACTTATTCAATCTGTATGCTGAAGAAATAATCAGAGAAACTGAAGTATATGAAGAATGCATAATTAGGATTAGAAGAAGGCTTGTTGACAACTCTGTGCATATTCAAATAAACCCAACCAGTTTGTTGAAAGCGAGAAGAAATTTAAGCACTAACTTATGAAGATCAGGGATTGCACCCTTCAGTATGCATTACCATTCAATATAAAAAAGAGACAAATCCTAATAATTGGAAAAATATGTAACATCATGACCAATGGAGAAATAGTGGAAGTTGTTTAGTATTTTGTCTTGTGTGGATCCATAGTCAATGTTTACAAAAGCAGCAATCAAGAAATCAAAGGACATGACTGGGAGTCGATATGGTGTTCAGGTAGAATCACCCACCTGATACTCCTGTTGTTGGATCAGAAAACTAAGAGTTATGGAGGCCAACATTGGGAGGTTGGGTGTTAAAAATATATTGGCTACTTATGTCTGAGGCTCATATCTCCCCATATGATTTTTTATCCACTGATCAATTCAAGGACATGCTGAAACATTTTAAGTTCACAAAGTTCAGCAGGACAGTGGGTCATCACCCCTTCCTGCACCCAAGTCTCAAGAACTGCAGCATACAGTAATTTCCCCAGGCTGCTGTCTAAAAGTGGTAATAATCCAAGGTTCTTGGAGATCCTCCACAAATTATCCACAAGACCTCATACTGGAGTTCCCCTCTCTGCTCTCTTCCCAGATCCTGCATTCCTGGTTTTTGCATCTCCTCTCCCCAGCCAGGAATGGAAAGTCTATATCAGTTATCCCCATTTCCCCTCTCCCCTACTCCAGGCATGTCAGCATGAGTAAAAATAGAAAATTAGACACTAAATTGCAGCAAATAAAGAACCCTTGTATATTATCTCTGAGAGAATGCAGATCCCCAGAGCACACCCTGCAGAGCTATGCAGAAGAAATCTGAAGTGACACAGCAATTTAACTAGGAAATAATTGAGATATGATTACTCCCAATTCACTAAACTAATTGGGTGCCCATTCCCTGGGGGAAATCATGACACAACCTCAAAAGCAATACACTCCACAAGCTCATTATAAATATTAAAAAAAATTAAATTAAAACCCCTTTAAATCCCAGGCTGTGAGGTTGCTTTTTATGTCTTGCTTTGTTTTTGTAGCTTTGAATTTAAGCCCCATGAAATCTGGCCATTAGCATAGCATTAACATAATAAGACAGGCAGAATTAGTATTTCTCCAGAGCACAGTGTAGCATTTTAAAATAACAAAACAGTGACAGGCAATAGGAGCTGAAAGTCACAGGCCAACCCCCAAACTGGTTCTACCAAGTTTGAGCTCCACAGACAAATTTGAAAACTATAAATTGTGCTCAGACAGTCTAGGTCTATCCTGTGCCCATGCTGCACGTTTTCCCCAACCTGAACCTGTAGTGTACCTACATATCTCTACCCATCATCCAAGGGCCCTTCCACCACAGCTACTGTGTCACTGTACCACCCAACATACACAATAGTCTAACCCACCAATATAGTCGGCCATAAGACCCCAAATTCCCTTTTATAAGTCTCACAGTGAAAAGTTCAGGGCCCAATGGTCTCCTAAAAGTATGGTGTAGTGTTCTTCCTATCCCACACACAAACAGCAGATTACCTCAAATAGAAAACAAGTAAAACAAAATGCAACAGCAGAGGAAGTACTAAACTTAACAGTACTCATAGAAGAAACAGATGTTGATCTGCCACAAAAAGAAATATTCAGAATGCTGTGTGGAGTAAAATAGGACATGAGGGCACCAAACCAAAGCAGAATAGGTATGCAATGATAGAGGAGAGGAAATCCATGATAGAAAGAACGAAGCCATGTAACAAAGGGAAATACAAGAACTAAGGGATGACATAACAGAAGCAATAAACAAGAAAACAGTATTATTGTTCTGTCTACCTATAGAAAATAGGCACGGGCAGCAAGCCTTAGGAGAAGCAACAGGACTAACAATTCCTGGAGGGCCTTGTGGACAGTAGCAGGTGGTGGGAAGGGAGAGTTAGCAAACAACACAATAGGTAGGTGAACAACTAGGAAACTAAAATGAACACAAGGAGGATGTAGTGATCCTGATAATGTTGATGCAATGGCTATCTAGCTGAGATGATTGAGTGAGGCTGAAGAAGAGTCAGCATGATGGTAGGGCAAGAGGAAAATAAAAGGATACAGAAGAAAAATCTGGGAGAAAATCTATGGAAAGAGGTATAAACATAGGTGTGAATATATGTATAAATATTAATTCATAAAATGAGAAAATGAAAGACAAATATGTGATTAAGCCAATGTGGTAAAGAAAGCTGATGGTCCCATCTAACTAAGAAGCAAGCCAACATGGAAGAAGAACAAAGCCTGTGTGACCACGAGGAGTCAAAGGGATCCGGTATCAAGCATCAAAGACCTAAAAATTATATCATTATAAATGAGGGGGAGTTCAGATTGGGGGCCCACAGCCCATCAAAAAGTGAAATGACACCCTCTTACGGAGGGGTTACAGCGAGGAAATGAGCTAGTCTGGAGACTAGTGTAGAAGCAATGAAATGTACAACTTTCCTCTGATTCTCAAATGCTTCCTCCCTCTGACTATCATCCCAATTCTGCAAGACAGATTCGACTACACCTGGGGATGTACATTGGAGTCGGAAATGTGGGAACTTAGGATAGATAACCCCTTGAGACTAGTGGGGAGTGGTGACACTGGGAAGGTGGAAGGATGGTTTAACAATAAGCTACATGGGTGTAGAAAGGAGAAACTAATTTTTTGGGATCTGCATGTGACCTCCTCTCTGAGGTGTGGACAATGGGGGGGGGGGGGAATGAAGTGCCACATTGGACAGTGTACAATATGAAGAGGTAATAACAATTTGTAAATTATTAGGAATTCATAGCGGGGGAGAAGGGGAACTATGACGAGTTGGAATTTAAAAAAATTACTAGAGAAAATGATCAGTGCATGCTGGGGGAGGGTTCAAGTAGAAAATGTTTGTAGATGAACATGGTAACATGTAAAAGTATGCTTAATACGGACAATGTACTGAATGTTATAAGAGCTATAAAAGCCCACAATAAAATAAACATTTAAAAAATGAGAAAAACTAGGCTATCCACATATATTTATATGGTAATACATTGAGGAAGTGGACTGACTTTGGGACTCTGTTTAAACCTTCCCTAAACCAAATGCACTTTGTTCTAACAACCTGGTATTTTGTGATGCTGACTTGCTAAATATTATCGCTAAATCGGCACATAAGCAAGTGTGAAGAAAGCTGATGATGCCTGGTAATTAAAAGAAATAGCATCTGGGGCTTTAAAGGCTTGAAGTTAAACAAGTGGCCATCTAGTAGAGAAGTAACAAGCTCACATGGAAGAAGCACCATGCTCATGTAGTCATGAGGTTTCAATGGAATCAGACAACAGGCATCAAAGAAACTTAAAACAACAACAACAACAGCAACAACTATATTGCTGAGAATGAAGGTGGTCACAGTAGGGACCCAAAACCCATCTTTAGACAATGGGATATCCCCTCACAGAAGGGTCACAAGGAAGGAATTATTCAATCAGACAGTGGTAAAATATCAAAGAAACACACAACATTCCTATCTTTCTTTTTTGTTGGGGGGTGGCAGGGGTGGGCACCACTGCCCTCTGGTGGGAGTAGGAGACCCAGCCTTTCTCCTGGAGAGCTGCTGCTGGATTTGAGCTGCCAACCTATTGGGTCGCAGTCCTTCATGCAATCACTATGTCACCAGGGCTCAGCCCATATACCTTTCTTTCTTTGAGACTTTCTCATTCCTCCTAGCTTACCTTTCAGTGCTGGCTATACCAGATCATGTACACTGGCACAGAAAAGAGCTCATGGTACTCAGAATCAGATAAATCCTTCAGGAGCAGAAATGAGAGTAGTGATACTGGGAGGGTATGGGGAAGAGTGAAGCGGAAGGGGGATGAAGGGGGAATTGATCACAATGATCAATGCCCCCTAGGGTGATGAACAGCAGAAATGTGTGTGAAGGAGATAGCAGTCAGTGTTACATATGAAAATAATACTTTATAATTTATCAAGGGTTTAGGAGGGTGGGAGAACGAGTGTGAAAAAATATGAGCTCATACCACAGGCGCTAATAAAAAGTAAATTTTTGAAAATGATGATGGCAACATATATGCAAATGTGATTGGTACAATTCACTTGTGGATTGTCCAAAAGCTGAAAGATCCTCCAATAGAATGACCTTTGAAAATAATAACAATAACATTGAAACACTGAAAAAAACCAAAAGAAGAAATCAAAAGACAAGTTGTATTGTTAAATCTTCTGCACAAAACTTTTTTTATCATAGTGAAAACCAAGGATTTTACTTTGAGAACAAAGGTGCACTTTGCGCAAACCACGATATCTTAAATTGTCTCACATTCACGTGAAATTTGGATATTGTGAAAGTTGGATATTGTGCCAATCTGTTTAATAAACACATGTGGGATTAATTGAAAGGCAGGGAGATAAATGGCTTCATGAGTCTTACCTTTCTAGTCCTCAGGTTTCTTGCTTTCTTATGATGGGACCAGGGTGTAGCTGCCTTAGCTGGTTCCCTGCTTCAGCTTACAAGGCTCACTTCTTGCAAGATATCCCTGAGGAGAAGCCACATGGACCTACCCTGACTCAGCCCTGGGTGCTGGAGCAGTCGTGTGGCGACATCTTCAGCACTGAGATGTTTATACACTCACTGATGTAGCTTTCTTCCTGGGCATCATTGGGTGTGTTTTGTGAAAGTGGGGAGGGCTTTGTAGATTGGTGTCAGACATATCGACTAATTTTGAACTCGCAGGCTTGCAACACAGGATTGGGATGCTTTCTCAATGTACACGTCCCCTGTATACAAAACTCTCTCTTATACATGTGAGTTTCTGTGCATTTGTTTACTTAGATCTCCCAGATTAACACAGATATTGAATAAGGAAGACAGGCATAAAAATGATTTGTCTGCATTATAGTGCTGAAGAAGTTTTTGAAGTACTGTAGACTGAAGAAAGAACAAGCTGGTCTGTCTTGGAAACAATCCAGCTTGAATGCACCTCAGAGACAAGGATGGCGAGATTATTGTTAGGAGATTTCAGTCTCCAGAGAAGGACATGTGTGGTAAAGCGGAAGGCAAGTTAGGCTTCAAAGATATGGATTGGATTGATTCATTGCTGCAATGATGGCCTTAAGCACAGAAACAATTAGGAGACTGATGCAAGACTGAGTTGTGTTTCATTCAGCTGTGAGTAAGGTCACTATTATTCTGAACCCATTGTAAGGCACCTAGCAGCAAAAACAAAGTTTCTCTCTGGGCACAACTATGTACATTATAAGTAGATTACACTTAGAAAAGCTGAAGCTCTCAAATCTGGAACACATACATCATGCAGACTCCATGGTCAGTTGCTGGAAAGGTACTGAGGCATATATTTTGAAGTTTGCTCTACTAAAAGGACATCCTAAGGAAACAAATAGATCTATTTATCCTGAGGCCTGCCTAGTCCCTCCAGCAAGATATGATTTGCTGAATGACAGGGTTTATTTCTATGAACTAACAAAAGGCAGGAAGGGCCATTAGAGAGTCAGAGATCACTGAGTTTCCATTCCAGACTTCTAGCTATATACAAAAAATGCTCAAAGGGTAGATGCAAAGATCAAGAATCATTGACTGGTACCTTTGTGAAAGTACCCTTAGAACTCAGGGGAAAAATAGATAAAGCTGCTTTCTTTAGCCCTCAAAGGTGGCCTACGCAGTGAGCAAAAAGGCAAGACAGAGAAATAACAATTTCAGATGACTGATTCTGTATATTGAATGACCCTGGCTGGGGGAAGCTGTAGCTGTAGCTTCTTTGGTTTGCAACCTGAGATGAGGAAGCTCACCATGGGTTTTGAAGTGAATGCGAATTACCATTAAAGGTGGGGAAAATGTGCTACAGACAAAAGATGAAAATTATTTTCAGAAATGGATTGCCATGAGCATCGATGGAATATCATTGCAATATTAGTGTCAGAACCCATGTACATCCAAGGATGAGAATCAAGATGAGCCAAAGGTAAGATGGGCCTCAACTTTCCAAATTTTTCCATTTCTGATACTAATGTTTTTCACAACACCTTTTCCTTCTTTTCTGAGTTTGATAATGTACTGCAATGGCTACACAGTAGTCACAAATTAAATGATTATTTTGTTTATTGAGGAAGTAAAAGTCTATAACTCTGAGTCAGGATAATGTCAGAAGGCAAGATACAGATGTCCCATTGCACTGCCTCCAGAGTTCTGTTCCTATGTTCCATTGCACTTGTTTTCAGAGTTACAATTCTTTCTCTCATGTTTCTATGATGTTCGCACTGCAGGGACCTGGATTCAAAGGACAGGTTCTTAGTCAGGCCCTTCTTCTGGGAGTGCAGCACACTCAATCACTGTGGGTATAACTTTTATGGAAGGTAAGTCTGGGTTAATTTTGAGACATGACCCTACCATTCTATTTACACATCTTATTTGCATAGGGGAGCCTTAGTGTCATAGGGAATTGGTTATGAATTATGTTGCTAACCTCAAGGTTAGCAGTTAAAATGACTACCTGTTTCATGAGAGAAACAGGAGGCTTTCTGCTCCCATAAAGAATATCAGAAAATCACAAGACCAACTCTACTCGTACTACAGGGCTTCTATGAATCTTAAACAACTCAATGTCAGATTGTTCGTTTTGATATTTGCATAGTTTGCTGTTCAATCCCTGCAATGTGTGTGAAACAGAGCTCTCACAGGGTAGGTTGTAGCTGAACAGATTAGTTGGAGTGGAAGACACTTAAACCCAAGATCAGAAAAGCCTTTTGAAACAACTACTCAATGCATTGCAAGCATTGAAATATCATATAGAATTGACTTAAGTCAATTAGCAGAATCAATTCCTTTTGCAAATACAAATAGTACCTCAATGTATGTTGTAGATACAATGTATGTTGTAGATACATTCTGATAACTCTTTTGCAATAAGTGGTATGGTGGTTTCCTGATTGCCAAGAGACAGAGGTCAGACATGCTCCAACTTTCTTTACTTACTCTCATACCAAACCTTCTACCCATGACTCAATTTTTCATCTGAGTTGTGTCTTTCTTTGCAGCAGTCACACAGAACTCACAGACAATATGCACAAATTAATGGATTTATTAGGGTAGCTATAAGGTTACCAAAAGTTAGGATCATTAAACAGTAAGGACACAGTCATTGGTCCATAGCCCCAACACTCCTTAGCCAACAACCAAGTCTTGCTCTGGCCCTCAGTCTCTCAGTCATGTGATCTCTGGCTCTTTGCCTCCATGGAGTAGAAAGCCAGCTTACCACTCTCCCTTTATCACAGTGGCAAAGTCTCTGGCCAGAAAAGGAGAAAGTATCCTCTAGCTTCCTTGCCACAGATTCTGGTGTATCTGATCTCAATGACCTTTGTCACTTCAGACAGATCTTTGATGTGCTCTTTCAAATGGCTCTGGTATGTCTCTGGGTTCCGGAGAACTCTTATACACCAAGGAATGGTTGGATGGAGGTGTTGATGTCATATAGCAAAACATACCCCAGAGGAAAATGAAGATGGTGTCTTGAATCATACACTGGGCTACTAACTGTATGATCAGAAGTTTGAAACCACCAGTAGTTCCTTGGGAAAAGATAAGGCTTATTCTTCTATAAAGGGTTACAAATTTGGAAACTCACAGAGATAGTTGAAGCCTGTCTTTTAGGGTCACTATGAGTCAGAATTGACTCTCTGGTTGTGAGTTTTGATCAAAGTGTTAAAGATGCTCTCAATGGAACAATGGATGTGGCTTTGGGCATGCCCTCTACTAAGGTAGAGTTTTAAGGATGTAAAAAAGATGGCCCTCTTCTGCAGTCTGGTTGTAATCATGCTCTAACATTGCCCACAGTACAGTAGACAACTCCTTCCAAAATAGGTTTTTAGTCATAGAAAAGTAGTAACCACAATTATAATATGTCACATGAAATTATGACAAAAATTAGACATCTTGTCTATCCAGGATGTTTTTGAAAAATGGCTAGAAATTTAGCTTTGGAAAAACAAACCATGGAAACCCTATTAAGTGCAGATCTACTCTTTATTCTTTTTAGTTAGAATTATATTTTTTCATGCTCATTTACGTTGTTGGTTGCAGTATTGATTTGTTAATTTGATTATTGAATTGTGTTTCATTGTATGAATATCTTGAGAAAATTATATCAAGTACTCAGAGTAGTGCAGATTCCAGGTCTCCGGAAATTATTCCAGGATATAAAAAAAAGGTGGAAGACTTCCAATTTCACTCTATAAAATGAGTCTAAATGTGACATCAAACGCATTCAAAGACACCACTAAAAAGGAAAATTACAAACAGATTTCTCATATAAACATTGATGCAAAAATGTTCCGCAATCTCCTAACCAATTTCAACCAACAATGCATTTTTAAAAATACATCATCAGTTATAATCTGAGAGGTAGTCCAGTTAGTTTTACCCACCAGGCGCTCCTGTTTCTGGACAAGAAAATTGGGAGGTACAGTGAGGGAGACTCAGAGTTGAGAATTTAGAATCAATTTTTAAAAACTTTCACTCACAAAGCTAACCAATAATGCATTAAATCACTCTAGGTTTGGTGTGCTGGACTTCTGGACTCTGGCTGAGTAGTTACCAGCACCGTAGTTTGACAATGAGTAGCTATTTCTCCAAGGTGCCAAAAAGGGGACAAAATCTCAGACACAGGAGAAGAACCTCAGAAAGCTAGCCACAGGACCCCACACTGTAAATCCCCAGGCTGTTAGCTGCCTTGCACTCATAATCTGGGAGTCAGAGCTGGCAGGTAGCAATTTGAGAAATTGAAAAAATGTTAGGAAAGTTACCTGAGTCAAGTATTCATGGGTCAGAAATTGCATGGGTTGTCATAGTCCCAAGGGTGAATTCAGTTTCAGTTGGCTAAGAAGAAAACAACCTCTCTGATAATCTAGATTTCTTCCTCTATAGCTCAGAGTGATAACCCCCAAATTAGGGCACCCCATAAGCCTAATATAAAATATAGAGAAAATAAATTTTCTCAGTAAAAACTGAAAATCCCAGCTCATTGTTTAACTTTAATACAACTGGTAGAATGAGCCCTTTACAAACATTAATGTAATAAGGGAGTGCACGCTAAAGGATGCCAGAAGTTAGCTCAGAGATTTTCAGCATAATGGAGGCCCTCTGGAGCAACCCTCAGTTTCAGAATAACTTAGTGATATATGGCCAGGGGCAAAAAAACAAAGAACCCCTCTGAGCTATTAGGGTATCGGTGATTTTGACACAAGCTAGGATACTTCACAAGCCCAGCGTGTGTGTGTGTGGGGGGGCGCTACTGTATGTTCTCAGTGATCCTACACATAACTGGGGAGGTCCTGCTTGTTTTTCGTGTGACTAGAGGACCACTTCTTATCCTGGACCCTACGTGGAGCCGGGAGAACTCCCCCCACCTGCTGCAGTGCTGCATACAGCACAAGGCAGCTGTTTTGGCCCTCGATAGCACTTCACTTCGCTGAGGAAACCTCAGTCTGGTCTCTATGGTGATCTTGCCAACAGGGACAATTCCATTCAGCATTGGTGGGACTGACCCTGCACTAAAATGCACACCAATCTGCCACCATGGGGCAGAGTTTCAAACCGGCCAGCCCCAGGAGATAGAGGAGCAGCTTTATTTTTTCTCTCTTTCTCCTCTCTTTCCCACCACAGTCAATCTTAGCAAGTACAGTAGTGTTTTTCCCCTTCTTTCTCTTTTATTTTACTTATTTTTCATCACTTTTCGTTCTCTCCTTTTTTCTTCTTTTCTATTTCCCTCCTCTCTCTTTCCTTTGACTCTTTCCAGCCACAGCTGGTTTCCAGCCCTGCACCCTCTTCCAAGGGCAACTCAGCCCACTCAGTGGAGAGAGCTACAACCTGTCCCCTGCAACAGTGCTGCACACAGCATGTCATGGAGCTCAGCTATCAATTTTTTCTTCTTTCTTTTCTTCTTTTTTTTTCCTTTTCTTCTATCTCTTCTACCTCTTGTCACTTTCCTGCCAGTCTCAGTAGAACCTGTTTTCTTTTTGTCATTTTCCTTGTTTAACTCTATGTTTCCACTTCTGTTTTGTCTATGGATTGTGTGTGTTAGTTTCTTTTTAAATTTTTGCTCGAATCTTTGTATTCTCCTTTCTTTCTTTTTCTTCTCCCCTCAATCCTTTTTCTTTTCATAAGCTATTACCAAACTCCAAGACACTCCCGTCTGCCTAGGGAAACTAATGGTCTATTTGGGAGAGCTCCCACGTGCATTTTTTTTGTTGGCTTTACACACAGCTGGGGAAATAACACCCATCATTTACCATACCCCAAGTGGCTGGGGAAAATCTTCCCTTCAAATGACTGGAGGAATTCCTGCCCATTCTCTATAGTGCTCCATGCTGCTTTGGGAACATCTGCCTAAAACCACAGCTATCTCTCTGAATAAGGTAATTCCCCCTGCCATCTATGGTGTTTTATATCAAGGATGATACATCCATAAGCCCTCCGTGGCACTCCAGTTACAAAGAGAAAAATCACATGGCACTCAAGGCACTCCAATCCCAGTGAGACATGCCACTCTGACTTATTAAGAGGTCAGTGAAATGCCACCCTGGCATTGGGTCCACACCCACCTGATGACGAGAGGACTATCCAACTCACATTCCAAATAATGGAATGATCATTGTCTAGAGTAACAGTAAAACCACAGGAAGACATAGAGGTAACCTCCATCCCCACACCCCCTGTGCAGTTATATGTAGGTAGTTTATAGAAGCACTTATATGAGTACCCAAGAGAGAGTCCAGGCCTCCGTGACTATGGAAGATGGCTCCTCTAAAACACTATATACAGAGCAACCAGCCCCAATAGCATCAATGATTGTGCAAGAGAAACAGAAGACAATGCTGAAAGAAGCCATGAACATATTACTGTACATAAAAGAAGCAGTCATTGACCTGCCCCAGAAAGAAATTTTCAGAATGCTGCTTGGAGTAATATAGAATATGAGGGAAGCAATATAGAAAAATAATGAAATGACAGAGGAGATAAAGGTAACCAAAGGGAAATACAAGACTTAAGGAATGAAACAACAAACTCCAGGAACATTTTAACAGAATGGGTCAATAGACTGGAGGAGACAGATAATTGTACCAGTGACCTGGAGGATAAGCAAGCAGACATCAACAAATAGGAAAAACAGTCAAATAAGAAAATCAGAGAAGTTGAAGAAAATCTGAAGCCATGTTTGATGATATAAAGGGGGACAGTGTTAGAATAATTAGACTACCAGAACAAAGCACAACAGAGAAATCAACAGCAAAAATAGCAAGGAAAATTTTAGAGGAAACCTTCTTCAGTTGAATAAATGAAAACCAGGCAACCATAATCAATACCAAGAAGTCACCAAGACACATAATAGCTAAATATCCAACTACCAAGAAAAGGAGAAAATGGTATGTGCAACTAGGAAAAATCAAGTAGTTACTTATACAGGTACCCAAATAAAAATATGGTCAGACCGATCAATAGACATAATGAAGAAGAGGAGTGAGGTAACATATTCAAAAAAATTGAAGGAAAATATTGCAAACCCAAGAGCACTATATCTAGCAAGATTGTCTTTTAGCTTGATGGAGAAGTAAGAGTTTTCCCAGGGAAGGAAAAGATTTCAAAGAACACATAAAAACAAACCCAAACTACAAGAGATCCTTGATCAAGCAGTATTGCCAGTTCATCACTCACCGAGTGCAAATAAGGGACTATAGAACAACTCCAACCAGAGGGCAACAAAAAGAAGCAAGCCTCCAAAATAGTATTAACTCTGCAGTGGAAAGAAGGCCAGAATGAAACACACACACAACACAAACTGATAAGATAGCTAAGTAGGGACACACCAAATACTACAGAGTCCACAAATGGCTATAATGACACTGAATATCAATGGACTGAATGCAGGTATTAAAAGGCAGTGGTTAATGGACTGGCTCAGAAAACAGAAACCATCGATCGGCTGCCAAAAGAAGACACACTGAAAGCTTGCAGACAAAAGCAGGTTGAGAATTAAAGGCTGAAGAAAAATATACCAAGCAAATGGCAATATAAGAAAAAGAGGGGTAGCAATCTTAATCTCTGACAAAATCTACCTCAATCTACAAACCATAACAAGAGACAAGAAGGGGCACTATATATTGCTCATGGGAACAGTACAACAAGAACCAGTGACCATAAAAATATGTTCACCAAATGCTCCCGTGGCACAATCGGTTAGCACGCGGTACTTATAAAAATATATTCATGACTAATGTGAGACCTGCGAAATTAGTAAATCAAACACTTTGAGAGATGAGAAAACAAATCATAGGCTCAAGAATTATAATAGGTGATTTTATTTTACCACTTTTGGAAAAAGAGAGGTCACAGGAAATGTAACTGAACAAGGAGGCTACTGAAATAAACTGCAAAAAATGACAACTTTACCTGATAAATAGTATCAACCAAATGCAAAATAAAGCCAAAACACACACACACACACACACACACACACACATTTTCAAGCCCACATGGCACATACTCAGAGATAAACCACATGCTGAGACACAAGTTGACCCTGAGTAAACTCAGGCACATAGAAATTATACAGACACATCCCTCTGATCACTGTTCCATAAGGCTGGAAATCAACTTGATGATGATGAAAACAAGGGCAAAAAATTAAGGGATGGATAACAAACTATTACAAAAGGTATAGCTATTGATTCAGATAAGAGATAATATCAGGAAGTTTCTAGAAACCAATGAGAATGAAAATACGGATACAGCAAAGGTATTTATCAGAGGAAGACTGAAAGCAATAGAGTCACCTGTGAAAAAAGAAGAGTGTTTTTATGTTGATATGCTGGCACAAATCTTAAACCAATAAAAGCATTTATTAACAGAAAAATCCTACAAATGGCAAAAGGAAAGCAAAAATAAAAATCAGAGTTGAGTTACAGGAAAGGAAAACAAGAAAATGAAAGGGAAAAATTAATGTAGCTCAAAGTGGGTTCTTAAAACATTAGCAGATTTGATAGACTGCTGGCAAACCTAACCAATGAAAGGAAAGAACAAATTCTAATAGCAAGAATGAGGGAGGAAATGGGGGACATTACAATGACCCATAATGAAATTGAAAGAATAATCACGCTGTACTATGAAAGCCTGTACTCTTAAGAGTTCAACAACTTGGAAAACATGGACAAAAATTTGGAGAAACAATCTCTCCCTAGACTATCTCAGATGGATGTCAAGAACTTCAACACATAGATAGCAATAGAAGAAATAGGAAAGGTTATCAATGGATTACCAAAAGAAAATCTTCCAAAACAGATGGCTTTACAGGAAAATTCTACCAAGCTTTCAGAGAACTGACACCAATTCAACACAAACTCTTCTATAACATAGAAAAAGACAGAATTCTTCCAAACTCTTTCAATGAAGATAGTGTAACTCTGATACCTGAAGAGGGGAAGGATCCCACAAGAATTGAGAACTACACACAAATAGCCCTCATAAATATTGATGAAAAAATCTTTAACAAAATAAAGACCAATAATACAAAAGCATATAAAAAATTTACCATGATCAAAAGGGATTCATACTACTGATGCAGGGATTGTTCAGCATACAAAAGATTATGGTATTATTTGCCCCACTGACAGGAAAATTGTAAGAAACACATGATAATATTGACAGATGCAGGAAAAGCATTTGACAGCATCCAACACTCATTCATTTTTAATACACTCAAACAGATAGAAATGGAAAGAAAATTCTCCTACTTAATATCATACTGGAGGTCCTAGCTAACAATATAAGGCAAAGACAAGACAACACATGCATTCATCTGGGGAAGGAAGAGAGGAAACTATCATTATTCACTGACAATATGATTTTATATATCAAAATTCCCCGCGACTCCACAAGTGGAATGTTGGAAGCAATAGAGGAATATGGCAGAGTGGCAGGATACAACAATAAACGGAAGTTTGTTAGACTCTGTGCACATCAGACAAGATCATAGAAGAGACAATTAAAAGGTAGTTCCTTTACAATAGCCAAGCACAAATAGATATATCTAGGAATACACCTGAGCTAAAAATGAAAATATTTATATGAGGATAATTACTGAACACTACCAGAAGAAACCAAGAGTGACCTCAACCAATGGAAGACTATCCCAAGCTCCTGGATTGGAAGACTCAATATTGTAAAGATGTCAGTTCTTCCCAAGGCACTATATAAATTTAATGCTATCCCAATACAAATACCATCATCCTTCTTCAAAGAATTGGAAAAACTGTTTACCAACTCCATATGGAGAGGGAAGAAACTGAGAACTCCTCAAGAAGAAGAATAAAGTGGGAGAACTTCCTCTGCCAGAATTTAGCATGTATAACAAGGTCACAGTGGTCAAAAGAATGGTACAGGTATAATGACAGATATTCTGACCAATGGAAAAAAATCTGAAGACCCAGAAATAAAACATGAATGTACAGATAACTGATTTTTCATAAGGGTCCAAAATATATTGAATGAGAAGTGGATGTCCTCTTCAATAGGTTGTTCTGGAAATTTTTTTTATCAACCTGCAAATCAAGAGCCTCACTTTATGCACAAAAATAAACTCAAGATGGATCACAGACCTTGAGATAAAATTCCACTTATGGGAGCCCTAAATGAATGAATGCATTGGGGCAAAATTGAGACACTTGGCACAGGGAATACACAGGCTATCAGAAATAAGAAAGGATACATATGCAGAGGAGTCACACATTGACAAGTGGAATATACTGAATAGAAACACCAGTGTACATCAAACGAATTCACCAAGAGAATAAGAGGGACCACACACTAGGAAAACATCTGTAGCAATGACACATGAGACACAGGTTTTATTGCTAAAATCTATAGTACTTATCAAGCTTACAGTATAAAAAGAACTAACTGCCCACTAAGAAGGTAGGCAAGGGACCTGAACAGAAATTTCACAGGGTCAGAAAACTGAATGGCCAATAAGCATGAGAAAATGTTCCTGATCATTAGCTATAAGAGAAGTACAAATTAAAGCAACTATAATATACAAACTAACAACATCAAAGATAACCCAATTCAAAAAAATCAGAAAATAACAAGTGTTGCAAAGGCCATGGGGAGATAGGAACTCTGGTCCTGTCCTGCTGAACCTGCAAGTATGTACAAACATTATGGTAATCAACTTGGCAATATCTAAAACAGATGGAGATTGAACTACCATGAGACCCAGAAATCCCCCTACTGAGCATATATTCAGAAGAGAAAAGAAGTAAATCACAGTCAGATATCTGTGCTCCAGTGTTCATTGCACTCTAGTTCACAATTGCAAGGAGTTGGAAACAACGCAAATTTCCCTCAACAGATGAATGCATCAAAAAATCGTGGTACACACATACAATGGTGTACTATGCATCCCTAAATAGCAGTGATGGATGCATGAAGCACATTCCTGCATGCAAAGAACTGGAGAAAATTATTCTAAGTGAAGTAAGTCAAGTACAACATGAGTTCCCTGAGGTAGGTTAATAATAAAACAAATAACAGGACATAGGTTGAAAGCATTTATATACCTATATCCCTAGGGTACAAATGAGGTCCAGAAATTATAGCAGACCCCAAACACAATCCAGAGATACATATGGGAATCAAATATATAACAGGGGGAAGGAAAGAAAAAAAGGTTGGGGAGGGGGGCAGTGCACTAATTCACCCAAGGGAAAGGCACTGTTTAGATCTACACAGAAGAGGGAATGAGAGAACAGGCTTTAGCACCATTGTCCAAGAATTGAATATAACATGCTGGAATGTACCAGGAAACCAATAAAGAGATCTGCAGGGTCGGCCCAATCCCAACTATGGGGACACCACCCCTCCTCAGAAGAATATACTTCAGAGGACAGCACTGTGGCTATACCTTGGAGAGAAGTACATATCAGATTTGAGCACCCAGGATGTCAAAAGGGATGGAGAGGGAGGAAAAGGCATCCTGGTCAACCAATTCCCAAGGATGATGTTCCTGCTCAGAGCAGACAAGGTATGGGAGGACCATAGGGTTGTCTCCATTAGAGGATGTGGAGTACCTCACCAAACCACGATGCTGCAGGACAGCACTAAAGACACAGTATGGGAATAGGCACTGAAAGCATGTAGCAGAGCAAAATAGGCTTTGGAGACAGAGTGGGGCACCACATCAGACTTGACTGGAAAACACTTGCAAGAGCCATCAAACAGACATTGAATTATTTATAGTTTTTTCATTTTTTGTCACCTTCTTTCTTTTTGTTATTTGTTGTTGTTGTTGTTGTTTTTACTTTGTTGGCTCTGACCAACTTTACTGTTGCTGTTGGTTTTTTTTTTTTTTGGCTTTGCCTGGTTTTTGCACTTAATGTATCTGAATGTCTATCTACATAATGTAGTAGGATAAATAATTCAGAAATGAAAAAATGGTACCAATGATTTCAGGGGGATATGGGAAAAGGTGATGTGGAATATAGGAAGTGGGGAAAACCAACCCAGAGACAAGGGAACAAGTGAACTAAAATCAATGGAAGGAAGGTCATAGGATGCCTCATGGAGCTTAATCAAGGGCAATGCAGCAAGGTATTGCAAAACCTGAGTGAAGGTGAACATGATGGGGGGAGGTGGGGCAAGAGGAAAGAACCAGAGGAAATGACGTTTATAGAGGCCTAAAAACAGGCATGTACATATGCATATATATAGACAGACTAATAGAAATATGCACTCGTATCTATATGTTAAAAATTAAGGTTGCAGATGGACATTGGACCTCAATTCAAGGACTTCCTTAACAAAAAAACAATTTGTTCTGAAAATTCAGCATTCCGTGATACTCTTCTTACCAACACAATCACTAAGGACAAAATGGGTACATAGCAGATGTGGTGAAGAAAGATGATGGTGCCTGGCTATCAAAACGTATAGTATCGCAAGAAACAGAACAAAACCATACTCAACGTGAGTGGTTGGGCTGGGGATGGGGGCATGGAGTAGAGACCCAATTGGACATCTCCTCAAAGAAGGGACATAAGGAAGTGATGAGTTAGTCAGGGTGCAGTATAGCACCTATAAAACACACAACTTTGCTCTATTTCTTTGGTGCTTGCTTCACCTCGCTCTCATGACCTCAATCTCACCTTACAAATTGGAATATTAGGGTAGAGTGGGGGTGGGGGAATTGATCACAGGATCTACCTAGAATTCCTCCCAGCTGGACAAATAACAGAAAAGTACATGAGGATCCATGTTGAACAATGTAAGATATAGAAATAATAATCTATAACTCATCAAGTGTTCATGAAGGAAGGAAGAAAGGAAGGGAAGGGAAATAATTGGGGACCTGATATCAGTGACTCAAGTGGAAAGAGAATGCTTTAAAAGTAATGATGATGGCATATTGCAAATGTGTCAGACACACTTGATGAATGTGTGAATTTCATTAAGAGATGTAAGAGTCCCAAATAAAAGTATTTAAAAAATGCATCATCACCAAAGAGAGTTTATACCATGTATGCTTGGTTGGCTCAACATTAGAATATGAATCAGCCTAATCCACCACATAACCAAAAAGTATCACATGATTATATTGATAGATACAGAAAATATATTTAACAGAATTCAATGTCCATTACTATTAAAAATGAAGTGAATAGGGATTGAAGGGGAAATATTTACCATAATTAAGGGCATATTTGAAAAATTGACCAATATTAATCTTAATGAAAAACATTCTATTAATAATACAAACCAGAAAATGATAGTGTCAGTTGTCACTCCTATCCAATACTATATTCGAAGTGCTAACTAAAGCAATTCAACAAGAAAAATAAAATTTAAAAATTTCAAATGCGAAAGATCTAAAACTATCTTTATTTACTGATAACATGAACCTATATACAGCAACATAGAACATACATGTCAGCAAGGAAGATCAACTTGTAAAACTCACTGCTTCTTTTATGCTAGCAAAGAAGCCTTTCAAAAGTTAATAAAAGCACTATAATTTGTAATTACCACCCCCAAGATGAAATCATTAGGAATAAATTTAGATTTATTTTATTTAGAGATAAAATGGCACAATACAAGGAAAAACACAAAACACAATGATAAGAAACCAAAATATAATTCTGAAGACAATGTGAGTACATAAGCAAAGGTATTGCAGAAAAGGCATAGTGTTCAGCTATCAAAGGACATAGTGTCTGGAGGCTTAAAGACTTAAAGACAAGCAAACATCCATCTAATTCAGAAGCAACAAAGCCCACTTGGAAGAAGGGCACCATCTGTGTGATCATGAGGTGCTGAAGGAATCAGGCATTAGTGGACAAAAAAATCATATCATTGTGTGCTAATCTTCCTAATACATTTTCTGAAGGTAAATGGGTGCATAAGAAAAAGTGGTGAAGAAAGCTTATGCTGTGCAGCTATCAAAAGATATAGCATGTGACAGTCATGTGCTTGTGTTAATTTCATGATTGAGAGGTAGAGGTAGAGTCTAGCTTGTTAATCTGGAGATAGCCATTGAGTAGCCAAATGAAGCCTCTGTGTGGCCCTGGCTTTCTCCTGGTATGTCTGGGAAATCTCACAATATTTCCCTCGTGAAGATGAGAAGCTATCTTCTCCAGTTGTTAGGAGTTAGTCTCAGAGACGATGAATCACGGGCAAGACAAGATGGCAGCATCCAAGAAGCTGGAGGAGCTGGTGGAGAGACCACATGGCTTTGCCCTGATGGAGCTAGACCTCTGAAGCTGGGGGAGCCATGTGGAGACCCCTGCCAGTGCCAGGATTCTGCACCCACTGACCTGTGAATTCGTGAGTCAGATTTTGGGCATATGGGTTATTATTGGACTTAAGACTTTGAACTGGACTGGGCTTGGATGTTTTCTCAATGTCCTGTTCATCTTGTATAAAAACCTTTTCCTTATATCCATATGCGTGTCTATGAAATTTGTTTCTCTAGTCTCCCTGGACTAACGCATAGCACCTGGGGTCTTAAAGAATTGAAAGATAAACAAGCAGTCATTTAGGTAAAAACAAAACAAAAACAAAGCTCACATAGAAGAACCATATCAGCCTGAGTGTTCACAAGGTGATCAGTATCAGGCATCAAAAAATCAAATCATTGTGAATGAGAGTAAGTGTGGAATGGGAACCCAAGACCCATCTGTAGACAACTGGACAGTCTCTTACAGAAGGGTCATGGGGAGATTAGACAGTCAGTGTGCAGTGTAGTAACGATGAAACAAGTATCTTTCCTCTATATCCTAAATGTTTCCTCCCCATCCCCCACTATCAAGATCCTAATTCTATCTTACAAATCCAGCTAGACCAGAGAATAAATACTGACACAGATAGGAACTCAAAACACCGGGAATCCAGAAAAGATGATCCCTTCAGGACCAGTGCTGAGAGTGGCAATACTCTGAGGGTGGCGGGAGGGTGAGTAGAAATGGGGAACCAATTACAAGATTCTACATATAACCTCCTCCCTGAGAGATGGACAACAGAAAAGTGAGTGAAGGGAGACATACAGTGTAAGATATGACAAAATAACAATAACTTATAAATTATCAAGGGTTAATGAGGGAGGAGGGACGAAAAGACTTCCACAATAATAGAAATGTTTCTGATGGTTACTAGAGATAGAAAGGCATGAGGGTGAGTCACACATTGGCTTATTGGCTTTGGTGAAGGGAATGCAATCTACAATAAGGAAAGTCATTCAAAAATAATTAGTGCAAATGGAAGACACTAGTTTGAGTATAAGAGTTAAAGCACTGAATAGAACTACTATGTCATAAAAATCCTATAGCAACAGTCATGCAAATAACCTCAAAGTGTATACATGGATACAAATACAGACTGAACAGGTATATGGAGTAGAGTGGGGCAGAACCCATGATTATATACGTACATCTGAATACATATGTATTTATGTGTTCTGCCAATATATCCATGAATATAGGAGCATTGTCATGAAATCTTCTGATCTACAACCAAAGCCCTGGGGTGAATGAGTTTCTGATTTCAGGACCAAAGTTTTGGAGAACATTAAGAAGAGGTGGTCTCCACAAAGAAAATTCTACTATTTCCTACTTTGATTTGGTAGCAACTGAGGTTGTGAAAACTTGTGAACAGTTGGTTGCAAATATGGGTTATTCCCACTGGAAGCAAAGAAGAGTGAAGACTCTTCTTGCAAAAGATGCAAAAAAACTCTTGGTACAAAGATTAAAGGACCCCAAGAACCACAGCCTCCACAATTTTCAGAAGAGTTGGTAGTACCAGGCCACCACTATCAGCTATGGTTCTCAACAGAATCAACTGAATCACTGAGAAAGAAACAATATCAGTTGTGGAAGTATCCCTGTGAGAGCACTATGCATTCTGCTAAAATTGAAATAAGAGAGCAGCAACAAATGTGCCTTAAAACATAGATGGAAAGTGGCGAAACCACTGCTTATTTATGGAAAGGTTATAAGAACAATGGCCCAAAGAAATCTATATTTTACAAGTGGATAACCTGTTTTGAGAGGATGAGATAGATAAATTCTGCAGCAACAGATCATTTATATCACTTTGCAAGAAAAATTGAATCTTGTTCATGGTATCTTCATTGAAAAGGACTGAGAAGTAAAAGCAAAAATAGCAACCAACACCATGTGGATATGGATTGGTTCAGCTTGTAGAATTGTGATTGAAAAATTAAATCTACACAAAATTCTGCTGGATGAGAACTAAAACCATTGTTCCCAGGTCGGTTACAGACAAGGGCAGTCTTTCTTTTCTTTTTTTCTTTTTAACAAGGGCAGCCTTTCAATAGAAACGTTAAACAAGTCCCATATCTTGACACATTTCTTTGAAGAATTAAAACAGGAAGTAAACTAAGGCTTTGCTGTTACTATACTGAAGACAAAGCATAATTAAAGCAATTACTACCAGTAGCTGGAATTGATAAAGTCACAGCAAAAGCGGTCGAAAGTGGTCATGGCTACTATTTTTGGAATGCTCAAGACCCTTAGCTTGTTGACTTTTTGGAAGGTTAAGGAATGAAACATGCTGTATTAGGAGACTGTTTTGAGAAAGTTGGCCAAACCTTTAGCAGAATAATGCCTGGAAAACTTCCCCAGCAAGTTTTATCTGTGACAATGCACCTGCTCATTTCTTTCAAACAAGAGCAATTTTACAAAAGCTCAAATGGGAAATGTGTGGTCACATACCATGCAGTCCTAATAAGCCTCCTTCTGGTTTCGTTTTCATTCCTAAATGAAAAGAAAAAATTCTTTACAGCACCATTGTTTTGTATTTAAGTGTTTCAATTTAAAAAATACAACCATAGCGCTTGACTTACCTCCGCTCATTCATTATGAGAGCTTTCATTGTATTGCTGTTGCTGTTGCTGATAGCTTTTATTAGGCAGAATTTGAGTTATATTGACCCCATACAATAGAGTAAAATTATATCATTGGGTCATCTAGGCTTTAATCAATACAGGGGCAGGTCTTCATGTCTTCCTTGCAGAACTTGTAGGTTGGTTTAAATTGTTTTCTTTTAGTTGGAAGCCATGTGTTTAATTTTTGAGCTGCCAAGCCTTCTTTCATATATACTACATATATTTTAAGTTACTCAAAACATAATATACATATTAAACAGGCACATGAATTTTAAATACCTGTAGAAAAATATTTTAAATTTACCCATATTTTTCAGAATCTTTTTTAAAGACATAAATTTCTTCTTAAATATCTAGATTTCCATTTGACATACATTTCTTTCAGTCTGCAGGGATTAGCAGTTTATGTAATGCATGTCATCTGGTTAAAAACACTTTGAATACAATATCATGAAATATCTTTATTATTGCTAGAAATAGAATACTGATTAGTCTTTCTCCCCCTCCTCTTAGTTTTTTTCTTTTTGCTTCTAAAATTTCCATTAAGAGATCTATGATCATTTAAATTGTTGTTAAGATGATTTAATGCTCTCTGTTCGTATTTCAGATGCTTGGTTATACTATGCCAGATCTATTTAATTCATGACTGTCCTGCATCTTGTTGGCTGAGATTATTACTATATAAATTTATATCTGAGTAATATTTCCACTATTTTTCCTAATCTTTCTGTAGTTTTTGTTTTATTGGGGGCCCTGTTCACAATCAAGACACATATCCATCACATCAAACACATCTGTACATATGTGGTGACCATCTTTTTCAAAACATTTTCTTTCTACTGGAGCCCTTGGTATTAGCTCCTCACTTTGTTTCCCTCACTCACCATCCTTCCTCCCACATGTCTTCTTGATAATTTATTAATTATTTTTTCGATGTCTCATACCATCGTTTCACCCACGTTACTGCCGGTCTCCCTGGGAGGGAGCCATATGCCAATTATTGGGATCGCTTACTCCTTACACTCCACACTTCCTCCCTTTGCCCAACTGGTATCACTGCCCCTTTACTGGTCCTGAGGAGTTTGCCTGTTCTGGATTCCCTGTGTTGAGAGACCTCCTCTGTATCCGGACACATGTTCTGATCTAGCCAGATTTGTAAGATAGAATTGGGGTCATGATAGTGCTGGTAGGGGCACTTACAGAACTAGAAAAATGGTGTGTGTTTCGTCAGTACTATATTGCACCCTGACTGACATCTCTTTCTTGTGGCCCCTCTGATGGGGGGTGTCCAATTGACTACTGATGAGATTTGGGTCTCCACTCTAACCTTTCTCTCATTTTCATTGATATGATTTTTGTTTTTTTGTTTTTTGTTTGTTTGGGGTTTTGATGCTGGATATCTGATCCCACTAACATGTCATGATCACACAGATTAGTGTGTTTCCTCCACGTGAGCTTTGTTGTTTATAAGATAGATGGCTGCTTATTTATCTTCATGTTTTCTAAATCCAGACACCGTATCTTTTGATATCCAGGAACCATCAGCTTTCTTCACCACATTTGCTTATGCAAGCATTTTGCCTTCCTTGATTGTATCAGGGAAGGTGAACCTCACAGAGTATCATGTTAGTAGAATAAATTGTTCTTGCATTGAGGGAGTACTTTAGTGGAGGTGCAATGTCCATTTGCTGCCATGATGTTTTATAAATAAATATATGTGTGTAATCTATTTCCCTGTCATTATATATAAATGTATTTACATATATACATGCCTGTAGTTGGATCTCTAAAAATATCCTTTGCCTTCCAGTTCTTTCTATTTTCTTTGGCTCATCTCCTGTCTCACGGTCATGTTTGGCCTTCTCTTGGGCTTTGGCAATTACTCTAGGCTACATTGCCTTTGGTAAAACCCCCAAAGTAGCCAATGGCCTTCTCATCCTCAATTTTAGATCCTTTATTCTTCCCTTTTCCCTGGGTTTGTTGGAATGCTCATCCTTTCCCCACATTTCCTCTTTCTCCTGAGGAGCACCCCACCCTCAGATGGGTTAATAACCTTTCTCCCAGCTACCACCATCTCTTTTTGTTTTTCCCCTCTGTATTAGTTGGCTGCCTTATGTGTCACTGGGTTGGGTTTGGCATGCCAAAGTACCCGGACCTCACCCTGAGAATATATGCATATAGTAGCTTTTCCCATATGCTCCTTTTTGCATTTTTTTCTGCTTACCTCAGTGAACTCATGTTGTAATTGTCCTTTTGTGCTTGGCTCACTTGCTTTGCATAATTTTCTCAAGTTTTCCCCATGAGGTTGTGTGTTTCATGCATTAACCACTGCTTTTTAGGGATGAAAAGCACTTTATTGTATGTATGTACCACATTTTAAAAATCCATTCATCTGATGATAGATATTTGGGTTATTTCCAAATCCTTGCAATTATAAATTGCACCACGATGATCATTGCTGTGCAGATGTCTGGTCATGGCTTGTTTCTTGTCTCTTCTGTGTATAAATATGCCCTGTAGGGGAATTTCTAGATTATATGGTATTTCAGTTTCCATCTCTTTTATGTATCATCAAATTGATTTCCATAATGAAGACATACCTAGAGGTTCACCAGCAGTGGACAAGAATTCCTATCTCCCTACAGCCCCTCCAACACTTGTTGCTTTCTGATTTTTTGAATTGGGCTATCTCTGATGGTGTTAGGTGATATCTCATTGTTGCTTTAGTTTACATTTATCTTATGGATAATGATTGGGAACTTTTTCTCATATACTTATTGCCTATTTGAATTTCTACCCTTGAGAAACTTCTATTCAGGACCTTTCCCCAACTCCCCAGTGGACAATATTTTTTCTTGTTGTGAGCTAGCAGAGTTTTGTAGATTTCAATAATAAGTCCTTTGTCTGATGTGTCCTTGATAAATATATTTTCCAAGTCTGTGGTCTCTCTTATTATGCTCTTGGCAAATTCACTTGATGTACAGAAGTGTTTTATCTTCATTATATTTCACTTGTCAATTTGTGCTTCCTCTGTACTTGCGTCCTTCTCTATTTCTGATAGTCTATATATTTCCTGAGTTAAAGTTCTCAGGTTTGTCCCAATTCCCCTGTTGACCACACAGGAAAATGAGAGGTCAGTGAGTGTGAAGTCTTGTGGATCTAGTGGCATTATAAGCATCTCAGAACTGGCAGATGACTCCCCATGACTTCTTTGGCTCTAGAAGTCTGGCTCCATCAGCCCCTCAACAAGTGTATTCTCCACAGTGAATATGTGTCCCATCTCCATCAAGTTATTTATCTCTGCAGCACCTCCAAATGAAGTTATTACCTGATTGACCAGTTAGACTCCACCACTTCACTCTGAATCCTCAAATTGACATCAGACTATGTAATTACCATAGTCTGAAATGATTTTACTAAACCCATCATAAAGCACAATGCTATCTGTGATTTGTTCATATCTATCTGTTATCAAAGAAACCCAATAAATGCAACTATTTTTTAGTTTTATCCACAAACCACAAAAACTAGCAATGAAAAAAATTAAGAATTCTACCAATGACTTTAGTCGAAAAAATGATCAAACATGCAGCAAAGATGCTTAAATATTGATTAGTGAGCAGAATGCAACAGCTGGAAAAAATGAACAAGCAGTAGTTGGAGAATATGAACATAGTGGTAGAAATCAAACTGGAACTCGCATGACTGAATTTTGCAAGACCAATGACACGATCACAGCAAATACCTGGTTTTTTCAACAACACAAAAGGTGATTATACACATGGACTTCCCCAGATGGAATACACAGAAATAAAATCAACTACATTATATGGGAAGATATGCAGGAGAAATACAATACTGACAGCAAAAACTAGACCAGGAGCCAAGTAAGTATGGAAAAGATCATCAATTCCCACATAAAAATTCAAGATAAAATGGAAGAAAATTAAAACAAGTCCACAGAAGTCAAAATGTGACACTGAGCTATCCCACCTGAATTTGAGAAGATGTTCAGAAGAGGTTTGTTTAATCTATCAATACTGGCAGAAGACTTGATGTGCAGTGGAAGGTCACCATGGGCATCCATCATGAAGAAAGCAAAAACTCATTTAAAAGATGGGAAAGAAAGAGAAGAGAAAAATGGATGTTAGAAGAGACTATGAAACTTGCTCACAGTTGTAGAGTAGCTAAAGCAAATGTAAGAAAGCAAAATGAAATCCAGGAGATGAATAGAAAATTTCAAAAAGTCACTTAAAAAAACTCATCCCCAATTATAGCAGAATATGCACAGCCCAAGAATTTGAAAGCCTAAGTGGTAAAACATATTTGAAATGGAAAGAACTAAACAAAACATTCAAACTTCAATTTGTGTTTTTGAAAACTGTTATAGGAAAAATTTTGAATAATGCAAGAACCATCAAGAGAAGATGGAAAGATTACTGTCACTGTACCCAAAAGAACTAGCTGGTATTCCATCATTTTAGGAGGTAGCATAAGAGCAAGAACCAACGCTGCTGAAGGAAGATGTTCAACTGCACTGTATTCTCTCACTGTAAAGCAGTCCCCAGGCATGACCAGGATACCCATTGAAATGTTCAAAAGCTGAGGAAGCACTGGAAGCATTCACTAGTCTATGTTAGAAAATTTGGAAAACAGCTACCCATTCCAAATAAAGGTGACCCAACATAATGCTCAAATTATAGAATGATACTGACATTTCACACTAGTAAATTTTTGCTTAAATTCATCCAATGAGTTTTAGAAATTCATTGATAGGGAGCTGTCGCAAATCCAGGCCACATTCCAAAGAGAATGTGGAATGAGGGATCTTATTGCTGATGTCTCACAGGTAGTGTAGCTTTCAAGTCGAGGCAGAGAACTAGCTAAAGTAACCAAACACTGACCCAATCTTCAGAGAGCAAGAGAACAAAAAGGCAAGGCTAGCTGCGTCATTTATCTCTTTGCTCTTCAGTTAAACTGCAATCTTACTAATCCAACATGTGTTTATTGGCCAGATTGGCACAATAAACCTACCTGTCACATTACTCTTTTGTGTGTGTGTGTGTGTGTGGCGTCACTGCCCTGGTGGAAGTAGGAAGCCTAGCCTTGCTCCTGGGGAGCTGCTGCTGGATTTGAACTATCAACCCTGTTAGCCACAGTCCTGCACACAACCAACCACTAGGCCACCATGATATTATTCAATAAGATATTCCACAGTTAATTTATATCAAACAGTATTGTATACTTGCTATTACAATCAAATTAAATAATGTCTTCCTTCTTGAATTCATTGATATCAGCTCCCTTTACCCTCTCCCCTTGCCATATGTTTCAGGAACACTTACTGTATTTGTTGTCCCTATAGATTCATCCATTCTTGGTTTCATCTATGAAAAACCATAAAAATATAACAAAATTTTAGTAGGGCTACCCACAATGACAAAAATACATCAGAGATAAAGCTCAATACGAGAAAAAACAAACAAGCAGCAAACCCAGATCAGGCCCAAATTATACCAGAGAGGGATCAAGTGACATGATTTACCTGTTCACATCAGGTTTATCATTTGTATCTCTTAAAATCATTGCTACAGTACTCTCTGTCTGATAACTACCTTATTTCCATCCCTTAATTATTGGTAGAGGGAAGTCACAAGCGACTAATTTCCTGTGTAGATCTCACAAATGTATCTTGGGTTTCACTGTCATCTATAGCCTTCAGAAAACCAGAATCTCACAATTTAAGCTCTGATGCTGTTCCATCATTTGGCTTTGGACAATATGATTTACAGTGCTTGGGTCACAGATGTTGGTGTGCTTCTTTCAAGTGAACATTGTTCGCATTTTCATTTACCTGGCTGGAAAGAAGCTTTTAAGAACACTGACTCTATTTTACCTTCTAGCTGGGCACCACCTAATTTCTTCACCGTGCTTTCCTATAGCAATCATATCTTCTGTGTTTCCTTCATGAGCAGGATCATATTGTCAGGACTTCTTGGTCTTCAACTGGAGCTAGGATTTAGTTTGAACCCCAAATCCATTCCATCTATTCTATGGATCTATGCTTTTTATTGCCTTTGGCTTCCCTTTGAGATCTCATTATTTTTAGTAGAGAATCTTGCTGATCATATCCTTGGAGGATAAAGATATTTCATTAAGAGTCTCATTGATTAGACCCTTGTCCTAATTTTCCAAATACTGAAAAGGGAGGGATATTGGACCAGTGTAGGCTAACTACATATAATAATACTTGAATGATTGACTTGCACAGAATACATCTTTATATCACTGGATGCTATTTACATAAAAATGGGAGTTGGGGGTCAGTCTAAATTTACAATAACATTCACTGACAATGTCAATAATAGATCTGTTCAAATAATATATAATTGGATAAAATAAGCACAGCATTGTTGTGCTAAGTCAATGACCATCAACTGACAGTTCAATAACCTTCATATAGCTGTTTTCTCTCTCTTCAAACACCACGGCTTTTTAGGCCTAAGTCTTCAGGCTCCAAGTGTGTTTCAGGTTGAGTCCAATTACCCTATTGGAAGAATAGTCTTTGCATCAGATTACTGTGCTGCAGAATTTGTAATGTGTGTGTGCCTTAAAGAGCCAAGACTCAGTGCCCCAGTGTTCTATGATATGTGGCCTGGGTCCTCAGGATGTGTACAAAAACTCTAGCAAATATGACTTCTTAGGGTCATATTACTAAACATTCCTCTGCTTCAGGTCCTTAAAAATATTCCTAGTCGTTTTCCTCCCACTTGAAAGTTTGTCCTTCTCTTTTTCCTTTTTTAATATTTTAGGAATTTTAATATTTTAGGTGTTTTACTATTTAAAAAAACAGACAAGACAATAATTCAGCACTTTTCAGGTAGACAATTCTGTGCTGCCCTTTAAATCATATACTATAAATACAATTTATCAGTTCCATTTATTCTGTTTCAGGGTTTTTAAAAATTGGGAGCTAATTCATACAGCATACTATTCCATAGCTCAATTACATCAAGCAGTTTTGTGCACTTGGTATCACAATTAGCATCCAAATATTCTTTTACTTTCTAGACTCTTTGACAACCACTCCGTTTTACTCCTCTCCTCACCACTGGCCACCAACCCCACCCTGAAACCTTATTGTATTTGCTGTCCCCATAGGTTCATCAATCTTGGATGTCATATCCCAGAAAAAATATATAACACTAATTCAAGAAGGGGGACTCCCAATGACCTACCATATATGAAATAAACCTCCACAATAAACCAACAACAACAAAAAGAAAATATTGAAAACCAGATCAGATCTAGCATATATCAGAGGGGGGAGGTGGTTTACACTGACAAGGTTTTTACTCTTCAAGTCAGGTTAATCCCTTTGATTTTTCTTTCCTTCCTTCCCTCTATTACAGAGAGAGAGAGAGAAAGAGAGAGAGAGAGAGAGAGAGAGAGAGAGAGAGAGAGAGAGAGAGAGAGAGAGACTGAAATCAGTAGTGGCTTAATTTATATACAGCTCCTGCAAATGTATCTTGAGCTCCCACTCTCATCCATAGCCCACTGTGAACCAGATTCTGTAATTAAGGCTCTCATACTATTTCCTTCATTCACCTGCCCTTTCCCAGATGTGCCTGCTCATTTTCCCCTAAATTGATTTGATTTTCCTATTAGTATCACTCATCCTTTAAATAGGGATGCATACCTTATTGAGGGACCTCTTCATAATTTTGTATGACAGCCATTAAGTAGTCAACATCCCTTCCCCCTTCCTTGACAATTTGATCCCAGCAGACATGAGGACCTTCCTCCCAATGTGATCTTCAGAGGGTTGCGTATGATTCATTGGCACTCATCCCTCTCTCTGACAGGCTACCTGGCCACCCTGACCAATGGACTATATCCTCTGCAGACCTGAGCTTGTGCCTGTCCTGTTGCTTGTACCGACAGCGGTGACAGCATTTGACATTTTGTGATTGATTAACTTTACTCAGCATAATGTTCTTCCAGATTGCTCCATGTCATAACGTGTTTCATAGTTACAGCACTGCTTTTCTGGGATATATAGTATTCCATTTTATTCATTTTTTTTTTACTGATGGGGATGTAGGCAAATTCAAATTTCTTGCTTTTGTGAACTGTGTTGCAATGGACATTAAGAGCATAGGTCTGTTCATGATCACTCTCCTGTTTCTTTGTGTCATAAGCTCAGCAATGGAATTGTTGAGTCAAATGGCATTTCTATTCCCAGCTGCTGTAAGAGTTGCCATATCATTTTCTGCAGTGGCTGTACATATTTACAAGCCTACCAGCAATGTATAAGCAGTCCAATCTTTCCATACCATCTCCAGAATTTGCTGTTCTTTTCTTTATTAAATTGGGATACAATTATGGGTGTTAGATGGTATCTCTTTTAAAATAATCATTAATTAGGAAAATATACCTAAATCCTCTGGAAAATTAATCAATATCATTTTCATTGCAAATTTGTTAGGCTGTCTACAAAAGACTGCTTTAGGCACTTGAGATGAATTTCTAAAACTATAGAAATCAACATAAAGACTTTGACATAATTGGGAATCAGACTTCTTAGATGCTGCTTTTGAGGGACTTATATTACACTAGTAAAGGTACAAGATGCTCCAAATCCAGTAATGTGAGTGGTTGCTATAGTTCGGCTTTATACTTCCTTTAGTTATACCTATTTGGCTCCCTGGTGGTGCTTTGTGTTAAGCTTTGAACTGTTGGCCACAGGAATCTATTAGCCACAAGATGCTCACAGGAGAAAGACAAGGTTATTTGCTCCTCTAAAGGAGGAACACTATAGAGGGTTGTTATGAGTTGGAATCAGCTTGATGAATATGATGATTAGAGATCATGTCTACTAGACATTCTTGGGTAAGGGTAGGTGTGGAGCTCAGCCTATTAATTACAACACACCCCAAAGGCACCTCCTTCTTGCCAGATGCCATTTTGAATAAGGGGAACTTGTAGCTGGCTCCTGAATCTCCTGTTGCTTATCCTGATCAGGAGCAGTTAGCAACTACCAACAGTAGGTTTTTTTGGCCAACTTCAGAATTCTATATCCACCAGGCTGTATCTACCCTTCGCTGCTTCATCATTCTACGTTGTATTCATCAGCTTTCACAATTCAAAAAGAACTCTGACTTGAACTGGCCCGGAAATCTCTTTCTAAACACAATTCATAGAAGTGTGACTCTGCTTCTCTAGAGAATCCAACTTGACTCAGTGGCCAAAAGTTTGATATTTTTTGTTTGTTTGTTTATGAAATTCTACAAAGACCTTTTAATGCTTGAGAAATCAAAACTCTATTTAAATTGCAACCCCAGTACAGGGAATGCCAAAAAAAAATTCACCATGCTTCCCTTTTCTAAATTAAGCCATGTGCCTGAGGCAGGATTTGCTCAGAATTCTTCTTAAAATTACATAACATTAAGCAGATCTACAAAGATGGTGGCTGAATAAAGTGCAAAGTAAAAATTTCAGTTTTTTGAGGGCATTTATGTAATTTAGCAACAGACATTTTCCCAAAGTTTTTGAAAGTAAATGCTTTACTCTTTCTGAAAACTCACTGTGTGTCTGTTCAATGCATTAAATGATGCATCATTTTCCTATTATGTGACTATTATCTACATTATTATCAACATTTTCAAATTTAACTAGCTAGAGAGAGATGGCGCCCCAGTAGTATAGTGGTTATGCACTGAGTTGAGGACTGCCTGGTATTCAATTCAAAAATACCAGAAGCTTTTTGTGGGAAAGACTGGACTCTCTACTCCACAGACAGTGTGTGAGACGTAGGTTTGTTGTGCCAACATGGCCAATGAAGATTTGTAAGCTTGTTGTGCCAATACAGCCAATGAATACATGTGAGATTAATTAAAAGGTGGAGCTATAAATGGCTCAGCAAGTCTCATCTTTCTTGCTCCTGCTCTCAGATCTTCAGACCAGTGTGTGGCTGCCTTCCTTGTTCTGTGCCTCCATTTGCAAGCTACACTGCCCATGGGGCACCTAATCTGTGGACTTTACCACTATAAATTGAGACTCCTTTAAGCCCTGCTTTGCCACACTGCTGGAAAATGAATCTGTCAGACTCTGTCATCTGGCTGACTGTTGGTGACTGGCCTTACTGTTTGCTGTCTAAGGGTGGGTAGCCCAAATTGCTCTTCAGAGGACTCCCCGGCATCCCTTAAGACTTGAAGGACTATAGGGAATTTGCTGTCTCATGTAAGTGAGTTGCACTGAGCCATTTATACCACTTAAAAACTTAGTTAGCTGCTTATTTCTTATGTTAGAAATCTACCTATTTATATAAATAATATTAAATTATAAGCATCCTGGTTTTACAGAGAACCCTGTCTAACACACAGCTATAATGTCAGAAATGCACTACAGAGGGTCGCTATGAGTCATCATGGGTTCTATGCAGTGAGAGTGGGAGTGACAGGAGGTGGGGGGAGAGAGAGAGAGAGACTAGAATGGAAATGTTGATAAGAGAGGAAATTTTGTTTTGGTGACTAGGGTAGTGTTAAATTAGTAACATATATATTTTGATCCCTTAATAAAAGAAATAATTAGGCTTCATTCACTGAATTATCTAATGTTTCTGGTCTGTGAATGTTAGCCCCATTAAATGTTACAGACCCTTCAATGGGAACCTCACTGCATCAGATCCCGTCTATTTGTTTATATATTTTTTTGTACTGTCTAGCTTAGGAACCAGAAGACCTGATGGTACAGTAGTTTGAACACTTATCTTCCAATTTGTTCAAATCCTTTAGCAGCACCCTGAGGTAAAGTTGTGTCAGGTTAATTCAATAAAGATTTACAGCCTTGGAAGCCCTAACCCAAAAGAAAAACAAAAGCAAATCTATAAAACAAAACCAAATTTATTGCTGTGGAGTCATTCTGATTCATATTGACCTTATGGGGTGGAATAGAATTTCCTCTGTGGGTTTTCAAGACTGAAACCCTTTACAGAATTAGAAAGTCCTGTCTTTCTCCAATGCAGTAGCTTGTAGTTTTGAACAACAGATGTTCCAGTTAGCAATCCAACATGTAATCTACTTTGCCACCAAGGCTCGCTTAGAAACTTTATGGGGCAGTTAATTCTATTCTGTTTTACATAGGTGATTTGAGTAGGCTTTGATGACAATGGGTTTTCTTGTTGTTGTTTGTTTGTTTAGCATACTAACCAGCACACTCAAACCTCTTTGGTGTATTCATTATACATTTATTCATCCTTGGGATATCTTATTCATTGTCCACCTTGCATACACATATGAGGTGATTAAAAATATCCTGATTTGGTTCAACATGGTATCTTTGCTCTTCCAAACTTTAAAGAGGTCACAGACAGCAGATTTTCCCATTGTTGTACATCATTTGATTTCTCAACTGCCACTTGCATGAACTTTCATTTTTGTTCCAAGTAAAATGTAATTCTTAACAACCTTAATCTTTTCTCCATTTACCATGATGTTACTTATCGGTTCATTTGTAAGGATTTTTGTTTCCCACACTATGGCTATGTTAAATCATTAAATCTCATTAAGTCATCATTAGAACTTCAATTCTGCGTATCAAAGGTTTGTAAAGAACGTTCTTCATCCTCATATTTTCTTTATTCGATTCTTCTCATATTATTTGCGAGTATACAGTCTGGGAAAAGGAAACAATGAAAACATTGCTAGGTAGCAGGGTAGCAGGTTGTTCCTCTCCATGCCGACAGGCCCCCTATAGTGGGTTGGAAGCCAATGAAGGCTAATGGGCATGCACCAATTAAAGCCCAAGTCAGGTGTGCTGTGCATGTAGGTGTAGTGAATGATACACCTGGCTTGGCTCAATCTAAGCAAGGTGAGCTTAATTCAGCCAATTGGGTCAATCAGTACCATTGACCACACCTCCTAGTCAAAGACCCTAAAGCCCAGAACCTGGAGACCACTGCCTCCTGCAGTTCCATCCAACTTCAGCTGCTACTCCATTTTCCGCTGGGCTTATGTCAATGTCTCTTTGACTTCAGGCCATCACGTGTGGGTGTGCAGTCCCATGAGGTTACTTGTGTTTAGTTACTGTGAAGTCTAAGATGTCTAACCCACTTGGGTCACAAACCAAGCTTCGGGGTGGACTCTTCCTCATGTGAAACCAAGAACTGAGACCTTTCTCACAAGAGAAACCTAACATTGCTGATTCTAATCCATGCAGAATGTTCTTGTTCTTCCCAAATAATTGCCTGTTGGTCTGTGTACAGGTTCTATAGGAGCGAAATTGAGTATTTTGGAATTCCCATTTTTGCAATTTTATATATAGTTGGCATATGATCCACACAATTTGAGTTGTCAATGAAATACAAGTAAACTTCTTCCTATTAGTCTCTCTTTTCCGCTAAGATCAATCCAATGGGGCCAATAATACCCTTTGTCTACATTCTCTACTAAAACTGATTTAATTTCTTTCTGGAAGCTTCCTGTTAATGTAATGTTGAAACCTTTTCAAAATTATTCTTGGCAGCATTTTACTTGCATGTAGTATTGATGATATTGTTCAGTAATTTCCATACTCTGCTGTGTATTCTTTTTGAATGAACACAGGCTGACGTCTTTTACTCAGTTTACCAAGCAGCTATCTTCCTAATTTATGAATAAACATTTATTAACTTGTGACATCACCTTATCATTCTGAATCCATGATATTAAATAAAAGTGAATTGAATGTGGAAAAGAGAACTCTTTTATTAAATACTGAGCTATAAAGACACACATCACTTTCTCTCACATTCCATTAGTGAAGTTATATTACATAGTTGTACCTAGAGACTAAAAATATGGGAACTGTGGTCTTGGCGATACAATTGTTAAGTAGGACAAACTATAGAATGAGAAGGTAAATAAACAGCCTAATAATCTCTGTCATATATATATACAACTTTCACTAAAGCTGAGTGTTAGCAATATGTCTGGGAGTTGAAGAAACATTTGTTTCCATTTCTCATTGAATCACAGAATGCATTTTCTGTATTAGCAGCTGTCACAGAAGGAGTTTCACCACAACTAGACCAACATTAAAACTAGGCCTCCATTGAAATTATGCTTCATTCCTTTACAAGACATTGCTAGCCAGATAGTAATGAATACCAGTAGAGTTCACTTGATATTTGGAGAAGCCCACAGGAAAACAAATAAAACAAAGGCCATTATTGAAAACTGAGTTTTAAAAATTTGAACTTTTTCATACATGTTTTTGAAGTCTTTATTTAGTAATATTTTGGGGTGTGTTTGTTTAAAGTGAAAGTTTACACAGCAATTAAATTTCCTAGTCAACAAGCTCTGCACAAATTGATCAGTGCCATTATATCTTTGTTTCTGGTTGTATTGTTTCTAGCAATCAATCTTCCCTGTTACCTTACCTTTCCACTTCACTTTACAAGTTTTGATCATTTGATGTCCTAGAGATTTTTCTTTAAAGAAATTCTTCAGTTATAAGTAGTATTCTATGGTTTGTGAGCCAATTTGTTATATAACTGAAAGGTTATTTCAAGGTGTAATTTTGATTGCAACTCTAAAGACTCTCTCAGGGACAGAGTCATGGCAGTCCAGTAAACCTAGATTTTCTGCCTTTAAAAGCTATTAAGGTCATGATTTATAACTATATAATAGTCTAATGCAACTCTTTTTTTAAATCAACTTATTTTATAATGTTTGCTACCATAAATAACTCTTTGATATATTCTTTAACTTTTACATGTGATTATATATTTAATGGTTTCTTCAGGGTGGATTTTAAAAATAGGATTACTTGCTATGAAAAAAATCACCCTAAAATCAATTCCACTCATGGCAAGCTAATATGTTGTCAGAATAAAACTGTGCTCCCTTGGGCTGTCTTTGTTCTCCCTCTTAATCTTATTTCTTTTGCTTCAGTTGTTCACAATATGCACTGGAAAGTGATTCAACAGGCCACACCTTTTGCTTGTGTGTTCTTTCATTTATCAATTTCTATTTTTTATTCAAGTTATGTACTGCATAGTGCTCCCTGCAGATTCATTCTAAAGTGTTCTTGATACTGGGCTTTGTTTAGCACTATGGACGCACTGAAATGCCCAAAAGCCTCATTGCAAGTGTATAGGGTACAGACAAAAGTGCTGGAGAATATCCAAATGTAAAAGATCTTAGAGGCCTTAAGACTCTATGGTAGGGCAGTATACAGGACTCACATTATAGTAGATATAGTTGGCAAATAGGCAAAACACTTAATGTTGAGTGATATTCAGAAATTTCATTCACAATATGAGAGAATGTTGCTATCTGCTACATTATATTGTATATGTAAAACTTAAAAAATATTTCACTACTATTACTTCTCCTGATATTGACCTATTATTACTAAGGAGGAAATAGCAGGTAACCTCTTTCTTACCTAATGGCTCCTACATACTCTTGGGATGAAGTTTAAAGATTTTGACCTCATTTCCCAAACATTTCTTCTATGGGTGGATAAGAGTGTTGACTTCATCCTTAGTTTTGGTCACTTCTTATTTTTATATTAAACAGTTGAGCAGTGAAACGGAAATGCTGGAAGTTTGAATCTATCTCGAGGCACTTAAGAAGCAAGGTGTGGCAAGCTAGATTTTGCAAATCTACTGAAGCACAGTTCCAGGGATGCATGTGGAGTTTCCATGACTTGGAATTGAGTTCAGGTCAACTGAATTTGCTTTCTGACATTTACACAAAGTTTTAACCTTCTCCAGACATCTCTCTACTCCAGAGACACAGAATACCCCTCCCCTCTCAAGAATTTTGCAAATACTCTTTCATTCCCTCTAAAACAGTGGTTCTCAACCTTCCTAAGACCACAACCCTTTAACAAAACCTCAGATTGTAGTGATATTCAACCATAAAATTATTTTTGATGCTACTTCATAATTTTAATTTTGCTACTGTTATGAATTGGGTGACCCCTGTGAAAGGGTCATTTGACCCCCAAAGGGGGTCGTGACCCACAGGTTGAGAACTGCTGATCCAGGAGCTCTGGTTTTAATGTTGGGTAAATGTTGGATTTCTATCAGCAAAGTGAATGGTTCAACCCCCTTAGCTGCTCTGAGGCAGAAAGGTGAGACTATTTGCTTTGACAAAGATTTACACATGCAAAAACTCAGTATTGGGTCCATGTTAGGATTGACTCAAGCAAGGCAATGGGTTATTTGTTTGAATGTGCTTTTTGACATGTGCTCTTGTTCACCCTTCCAGTTTCCTTGTATGTGTCACTTCTGGCCTCTGTGATTGTTAGAATGTGGATGGAGTTTGACCTGTCAATCAGCTTGCAGCTTGTTTGGAGGAGGAGCAAGATAAATGGCTTTCTGAGGCTGGCCTTCCTCTCTCTTTTATCATGGAGGCAGGCCACACACTGCCTTTCTGCTTTTCCTTCTTGCTGGTGAGCCACTCAGAGACTTGCTGCAGACCTGTGGGAGCCCTGGAGACATGCCCATGGAGTTTGGATTAATGAGACTTTTGCACCACCTGACCTGTGATCTTCCTGTATTCTGTACCATTGCATGTGGCTTTGTGATTCTGAAGAGGGACCTTATGGCCTAGTATAAAGTTTACGGACTTGAGTGGTACTGTCCTGGAATACTTGCCTAATAAGATGTCTGGATAAAACTCCCTTTCTTGCATCTATATGAATGTCTTTGGATTTGTTTCTCTAATTAACCTGGCCTAACACACCTATTTCAGAAATAATTCCTTTATTCCTCCATGTTGTGTTAAGCCTTTATTATCTATTGTGACCCATGCATCCACTGCACCTTCTTCTTTCTTATGTTATTCTTAATGGTGGAGCATCATGATTAAATGTCTTCTGTAGACATTGCTAGATGCATGAAATGGGTCAGGGCCAAGACAAAGAGGACAATTTTAATGCCATGTCATTGAATATTACCAGGGATTCATGATAAAAAAAGTAGCTTGACCACATTATTTTATTCTTGTTTGTAAATTCTCCACAAGAAATGCATCCATTTACTGTCTGCACCTATGCAAACATCTCTTGCTGCCCACCCCATCATCTGTTTAGAAGTGTCCCTGTACCAAACCATATTGTTTTTGTTCACATTTTATTTGTTCAATGTCTGCCATACTGGATGGCATTCCCATGACACAATAACTTTTCTTTAATTTGCTAAACAAATGAACTTCCATTAAAAATGGGAGTGGTTTGCAGATTTCAAGAGGCATATATTATTTTTATAGCCTCTCACTTTGCTGTACTTCTGTAATAAAATAAACATGTCAAAATATGTGTAAGGGTTTTTAGATTCATAAAAATACTTCTCAAAAGTATTCCTGGTAGTTTTGATTGTAATCTGTTAATCAAGCCAGGTCTTATGCCAGGATATTTGACATTAATTTGAATTAAATGGCATGTTACAGCCATTCATTACAATTTTAAAGATATTCATGTCAACTGGGTTCTTTCTAATCATTTAACTCCAAAAATAGCTAAGTGTAATATTCATATGGTCTTTAGAGTTGTGTACACCTGTGTGAATAAATGGCTCAGGTCTGAGGAATTTGTTTCGGGATATTATGTTTGTCTATTTTTAGGGTTGTTTTCATAAGCAAGATGCCAATTTAAAATGTCAGCATATTTATTAATAAGCCAGAAATTGGGTTCTTGAGGCTAAACTTATTTTTAAATGTTTAGAGATAAGCAACTGGTAATTTACTTGGAATAAGTATCTACATACATGAGGAATACAAATTTATTGCATTGTCCTGGTATCCTTACTGTTTTTTTTTTCCCAGTAAAAAACATTACTTTGTAGTCATGTTTTATTGAGAAAAATGTGTAGCAAAAGCAGATAGTAAACAGACCCAGCTTTCTGTGGAATGAACATAGAATTCCAGCTGGAGACTAAAAGACACATTTATCACTTATTTTTTGCAATATAAAATACATGAGAGTCAAATTATTTTCACTTAAATCTCAATTTTGCCCCTTCCCATTGGTGGGAACTTGAGAAAATTCCTTCTCCAATTTTCTAGTTCCCATGGAGTTAATTACCTCACCCCTCCATGTTTCAGACTTTAACTGTGTTCCATAGAGTTTTCAGTAGCTAACATTTTGGAAAGAGACGCTAGGTCTTTCTTCTGACAAACCAAGAGCAGACTCTAGCCTCTAACCAGTTGATAGAGGTTCAGTCTCCTAGAGATTTCAGGTACTCAATATTAATTCATCAGCAGCAAACATGTCATCTTCACTTTGTGCATACCAATTTCTTTATGATAGAAACTGTGGCGGTCATGTACTTGGCGTCAATTTCATGATCGAGATGGAGGGTTGGAGTCTAGCTCGTCACTCTGAAGATAGCCAATGAGGCCTGTATGTGGGCATGATTTTCTCTGAGAATTCTGAGAAGTCTCACAATATTTCCCTCTGGGGATGAGAAGCAATTTCCCTAGTTGTTGGGAGTCGCTTTACTGACAAGACAAGATGGCAGCATCCAAGGAACTGGAAGAGCCAGAGGAGAAGTTGCAAGACCTTACCTTGATGGAACCAGACCTCTGAAGCCGGAAAAGCCACAGAGAGACCCCTGCCAGTGCTGAGATGTTTCTATCAACACTGGATGCTGTTCATGGACCCTGAGCGCTAGAAGCGAGGAGACATGAGGGGATCCCTGCCAGCACCATAACTCTGCCCACTGGCCTGTGACTTCGTGAGTCAGAAGGAGACATTTTAGACCAGTATTTGGACATATTGGACCATTATCAGACTTATGACTTTGAACTGGACTGGGTTGGGATGCTTTCTCAATGTTCCATTCCTATTGTATATAATACAATTCCTTTCCCTTATATCCATATGCATGTTTTTGAATTTGTTTCTCTAGTCTACCCGGACTAACACAGAAACATACTCATTTCCTGCTATATTGAGGTATTTTCTCAGTGTTCACAGCCAAGGTCAGTATCATAATAGACACATCACAGGCAAGGACACTGATATCTATAAAGCTGGTGCAGTAAGTGGACTAAGTCTCAAGCATTTTCTCTGACTTCATGTTCAATTCTCTTGTCATTTCTCTGTTTGGTATGAGACAGGGTCAAACCCCTTTCAACTATACCTCTGGTGCCCAAAGTCACAAAGGATTACAATGCATTAAGTAAATACTCTATCTCCAAAATTGCATAGAAATTTCCCTAGCTCAGGTTTCATTTGGGCATTGAAAACACACAGTTTTGCAGAGCAGTTTATCATTTTCAGTGAGCTAAGAAAACAGATTTCCCTCCGAAGCAAAATATGTGAAAATTGCCTAGATGCTTGGAATTTAAGACCTAACCTATTATCCATGTAAGCACCTGCATTTCACTAGTTTTGATTTCACAAGCAAGATAAATTCTCCAAAATGTACTGAAATATCTCCAAAGAGAAGAAAACTTCCAGATTTATTGAACAGGTGCTAGTATGCCATGTGATTCTATTATTTCCACTTTCCCTTTAAGTATCCTACATAGTTGGAGCCTGGCCCAAGGGTTGGATTTTGATTCATTTTCATACATGCTTCAATGAGTCAAACTCAATGTCAAAAGGTGGAAGGTGAAAATAAATATGCAGTTCCCACGTGGGAAGGAAATGCAGTGAGGTAGAGAGATCCTGAATCATAAATCGTGGACCAGCCTGACAGGCAGGAGAACTAAACTAATGATGTGGAAAAGGTACAAATCCATTTCTGGTTTACTATCCATCTTCATGATCATGGCTTGGGGACACCCGAAGATCAGTGGCACAATCTGGCCAGTATTCAGGCTCTCTTACCTTTCCTGTGGCTTTTGTGACTGGCTTCTCTGGAGAAGCTAAATCAGTGACTCCCATACTCATAGAAAGGGACTCTCACACCATTGTCACAGTGGATAAGTCCTGTCCACTTTCAGTTCATAGATCACATGTAGGCAACAGGTTTCTCTTGACTCCTGTAGCTGCAGGGACTGAGGAACAGGGCTTGGGAATATAAGAAAGACCAAAGGCTGTTGGATGATGAGCTGAATGAACCCGAGTTTGGCCAAATGAACCCAACGTTGCCAATCCACTAACTGGAATCAGCAGACAATATTACTGGAGGTCAGCAAGCCAGGTGAAGGAACTACATCCAGCAGTTGAAGTGAGTTAGCTTCCACCCACTGTTAGTTTATTCTAATAGTAGACCCCACACTGAATGAAATCTCCCTCAATTGTATTACGACTGTGACCAGCTAATGGAGTTCTGTTCTCCTTACAATTGCTTGGCTCCTTCACAGAAAATCTCAGTAGGGACTTGACCACACTTTGTTAGATAATATCATAGGAGAATCCTGGTCTACCAAATTGCCTTAAAACCTAACTGTCTCACATCCCTATATTATAATTTTATATGCCCTACCTGGCACAGAGATCCTACATTTTGTGACTAAATCTCTATAAGAACAACACCATTCACATCTAGGGTATATTTAGGATTTATAGACACAAAACTTAAAATTTGTAGGCACATAATTATTACTTTTTGCACTTCATTATGCTTATATAGCTATGCAAAAATATTTATCATTATAACCATATTTTTCCAGAATAATTTAATTCACCATTATGTGCAACCATCACCTCTGTTTCCACCAATTGTCATTATCCCTAACAGATACATAGCATTTCTTAAGCATTAACTTCCCAATTTCCCTACCGCAAATTGGTTCAAGCAAGCAAGAATTTAAGAAAGGGGCGAGAATGATGTAAACATTTTTTTCACTTGAATTTTAGACTATGACCTCTCAGCCTTCTGAAGTTCTTTTGTGATTATTCTAAAAGCTTCTCACTTAGAAAGCAGTTGTTTATGAACCTTGTTTTTCCAAGAGGCTCTTTCTGGTCATTATTCTTCTGTAGGACAAGAGAGGCTTCTGCCAAAATAGGTGTGGTCAAAGATGGAACGTACGAGTCAATACTCATAGTTACATTAAAGATTGTCATTGCCCAATATATAAACGAACAGCAAGAGTCACATCATCATTTGAAATCATGTTTTTCTGCCTAGATTAGGGGCCCTGGTGGTGTAGTGGTTGCAGCAGTTAGAAATCACCAGCTGCTCTGGGAGAGAAGGCTGGGGCTTTCTACTCCCATAAGAGTTACGGTCTTGGAACTCACAGAAGCAGTTCTACTCTGGCCTCCATGGTTTCCGTGAGACCCAATGGCAATGAGTTTTGCATAGAATGACATTAATTAGCAAATAATCATGGCAAGACGAGAGAAGAAATAGTCTGACATTTTTGTGTCTTTAATACATTTCTTTAGCTTTCTTAAACACTGGGCACATATTTTATATTGCACTACACCACCCACCACAACGCGGTTGTTTCCAACTCATAGTCACAGTACAGAGGGCTTCTGAGGTTTTAAATCTTTACAGTGGCAGATAACTTATCTTTATCTGACAAAGCCACTGATAGGCTGGCTCTTGCAGTTAGCAGTCCAATATTTACCCCAGGCTACCAAGAGGATTTTGGTTTGTACAGCAAGGTCAGCAGTTTGAAACTGTCAGTCACTCCATGGAAGATGAGACTTTAGACTCCTGAAAAGACTTGTAGTCTCAGAAAACCACCTAAGTCACTCTACTCTTTCCTATAGGATTGCCCTAGGGTCTTTATGAGTTGGAATTCACTGGGTGTGGCTGTCATGTGCCCATGTGTCAATTTCATGTTTGGGAATATAGGGGTAGAGTCTAGCCTGTCAATCTGGAGATAGCCAATAAGACCTCTGGATGGGCATTGCTTTCTCTGAGAATTCTGGGAAGTCTTGTGATATTTCCCTTGTGGAGATGAGAGACTATCCCCCCAGTTGTTGGGAGACGCTCAACCGACAAGAAAAGATTGCAGCATTCAAGGAACTGGAGGATCCAGAAGAGAAGCCACATGGGTTTTCCCTGATGGAGATGCTTCTACTACCAATGGATATGGCCAATAGGCCCTGAGACCTGCAAATGTGGAGCCATGGGGAGACCCCTGCCAGCACCAGAATGCTTCTATAGACTGATATCGGACATGCAGACTAATATTGAACTTATGACCTTGGACTGGACTGGGTTGGGATGCTTTCCAATTTTCCGCTCCTCTTATATATAAACTTTTCCCTTATATCCATATGTGTGTTCATGAATTTGTTTCTCTAGTCTACCTGGACTAACTCACTTGGTTTGTTTTATTGGATGGGAATACAGGAAAATATTTATAATAAGTCAAAATTATATTCTCCAAAATAATTGTGTGGGAATCATTTACTTTATAAGACAATATCAAATGAATCCTAAGAAGCTGCATATCAAAAGTGTCCAACTCTCACATTTTAATCTGCTCCATCTTTCACTCACTCGTCCCTGGGGTATATTCCCTTATGTTCTCTGAATTTTGAAATCACTACACTGTCCCACTGAGTGAAAATTCTAGGAAATGCCTCACATGGTTCTTGCTGCAGCTCAGTCCAAAGGTAAGGCAAGGGTAAATCAGATGCTATAGTCTGTGATCACACCCCACTGCTACTTCTTGGCAGTGATAGCTCACACTGCCTGCTTCTCAGTGGACTCATTTTATATGCAGCACGATGGTATTATGGGGAATCCTGCTTACATTGAATCACAGGTGGATCTTATTTGTGTCTTCCTCCACCTTCTTACCAGACCCATGCAGGGAAAGGTCATGTAGCGAAAGTTGCATGGTGCAATCAAATTTCAGTTATATGTCATAATTTATTCTCCTGCCCTGGACTGTAGTTTATAATTTTTTACATCCATTTTGCATAACAGTAACCAAAATAATATGAAACAAAGACTGTGGCCCAATTCACACCCTCCACTGTTGTCAGAACACAATCCCATGCCACTCCTGCTTATCAGCAGATTTTGCACTCCAAAATGGGATCATAACCATAGAAATAAGAAATCCAGAAAGATTATTTATCACATAAGGGATACTATGGATGGAAGGACCTTATTAATTCAGTGTATTTCAAATTGGAGCTATGTCTGGATTCGACAGGAATGTGTTATTATATTGCTGTCAATTTGGTCCTTCCTTATAAAAACCCTACAGACAACAGAACAAAACTTTGCCTGGTCCTGTAATAGCCTCACAATTGTTACTAAATCTGAGCCCATTTTTGCAGCCACAATATTAATTTCTCTTGCTAACAGTCATTCTCTTTTTCACACTCTCTTTACCAAACATGATGTCCTTCTCTAGGGACTAGTACCTAAGGATAACATATCCAAAATACATAATAAAATGTTTCATCAACCTTTATTCTTAAGGGCATTCTGATTATGTTTCTTCCAATACATATATATTTTTCCTTTTGGAAACCCATGCTATGTTTTATATTTGCACCAGCATTATAATTCAAAGGAGAAAATTATTTCTTTTACTTCCTTTCCAATATATATGTGGTAATTTAATATAACATGGTTCAGATCAGGTATATCTTAATTCACAAAGGGACACCCTTCCTACTTAAAACTTTAAAAAGGTCTTTTGCAGTAGATTTACACAATAAAATGTCTCTTGATTTTTCAAATGTTACTTCAATGGCAATTGATTATAAATCCAGGTAAAATAAAACCTTTGCCAACTTTAATACTTTCTCCACTTACAGCAATGTTGCTCATGGATCCAGTTATGAAGATTTAAAAACTTTTATGTTGAGGTGTAAACCATACTGCAGTTTGTAGTGCTTGTTCCTCATTAGCAAGTGATTCAAGTCCACTTAACTTTCAGAAAGTAAGACGTTATCCTCTGCACATGGCTGGTAGTTGGTGAGTCTTTCTTCAATCCTGATGCAAAACAATGTACTATGATTATTTTAAAGCAGGGGTCTGGGACAAAACAACTCATTTCAGAGATTTGTGTACGTGTGCATATGTAATATATTTAGCATCACTCTCTTTTGCCAGAGAGCACAGTGTCCCAGAAAGAGTTTGGTCATATCACTCGATTGGCGAACTCCTGTAAGCAACAGGACTATGTCAATCAGTCTCTCCTGTATGAAACCCTGTATTCCCCTCAAGATCATGAAATTCCTTCATTGGATACCACCATGTATCTCTCCACCCCTGTTCCTTGTTCGATATGACCTCTGTTTGGTACTGCAGATTTTAGATGCCTCTCATAGACTATGTTCCTTATCTTGCATTGTAAACTTCAAAATATTTAGAAAATGTTGTGTTCATTGTGTGTCATTGAGTCTGCTCCAACTCAGTGAGCACATGCAGGACAGAGCAAAGCCTTGCCTGGTCTTGCACCATCATCATAATGGTTCCATGGTTGAGTTCGTTGTCGCAGTCACAGTGTCATTCCAATTTGTCTGAGGCTCTCCTCTTTTTTCTGCTGCCCCTAGACTTTATCAAGCATTATATCGTCCAGGACCTGGTTTAGACAATGGGAGCAACATTTTTATGGTAAATGAATAGTAGGGAAATAGTAGAAGCTGGCTAGCAAGCAAGTCTTACAAATACTGAGCCACTTAATTAGATAATTGATGCTACATGTAGGTGAATGTGCAAATATTCACTGACCATATGTTCTGGGGGCAATGTGATGAGAATATAAGAAATGAAAAAGAAATGGTAATTGTGGCAGCAGTGCAGAGTCCGAATAGATTTAGGATGATTACCTCTGTGAAATACAGCTTTCTACATAAACTAGTTGATACACACTTTTTTTCTCTTTATTGTAATGATATTGTAAGTACAATGGAAATAAAATAATTTAAGCAAAAGTCACTTTTGTTGGGTAACACAGATCTGATCAAACATCAAGCCAGTAGTTTGAGAGGAAAAATGAATCACCAGAAGTTAAGAGGAAGCTGAACTGCTTCAACCACCAGGACAGTATATAAATTCCAACTGCCACATAACATTGAAATGCATAAGTACAGTCAGGGAAAAATTTAATGTGTCAGAAACTAGACACTTAAGTAAACTCCCCTTACCCTTTCTATGGCAGTATATTTAAAAGAACAGGTGAATTGCTTGAAAAGGAAATAACATGAAACTAACTGGGAAAGGAAACAATAACACCAGAAAACAAAAAGAAAGGGTGAAAAGTAAAAGAATTTGGTAAACTGTGGGGAAAAAAAGTCTTTTAATCAAGTGAACCTAACCAACAGAATATAAAATGAAATAAAATAGAAAAGAAAGTAATACCTTAATATGAAAATTAAACTGTCAGATGTCTGAGTAAACGATTGTTTTTGGATCAGCTAAATTCTGTACAAGTTCCTAGGTTGCGCAAACTGTAGCTGTTAATACTCACATTTGGTTACCATAATTTTGGTGGTTTGAGTCCACCCATTGGCACCTTGGAAAATATCTTGACAGCCTACCTTTGGAAAATTAGGTATGGAAGTCCGATGGAGGACAATTCTACTCTGATACAGGTAGGCTGCAGTAAGGCAGTAGTTAACACTGGCTATCTGCATGCTAGTCATGCGACTCCTCCAATTCTCTGTCTGCTGTCTTTGTCAGGGTCCTTGTGTAAAGAAGAGTGTTACTTTCATGGCCTCGTGAATTGCGATTTGAGTTTATTTTGAATATGATGTGACCTAGGGTTGCCTATTACATTTATCTTAAGAGAAAACAGTAAAGTATATACAATTAGGCAGGCATGGGTAGTAGAAAATAGAAGTTAAGACACAGCAGGAAAAGTAAGACTGTAAAAATGAGGATAAAACAGGTTCGGAGGGTAGCTGCAGGAATCACTTCTACTCTCACCGAACATTCTTTACATTCACGGGAGATTCTTCAGTTGGAAAGTATGGTAAGGGGTGATGAGAAAAAAAAATTCATTTGTCCTGCTGAAGACAGTGCAGTGGGAAGACATCTGACAACGCATAATTGCCAGCAAAATGACCTAAAAGGTAAACACAAGGTCTTCTGGGTTAAATAGAAGAATAAATCTTCCACTTGCTAGTTCCTATTGATCTCTTTTAGACTATGTGCCCCCATCTCAGAGATGCATAACCATCCAGAGTTGCTTGCTTAGGGATTTAAATGAACATAAAACTGCATTAGTGGATGTGAATTGGATTTAACAGTATCTTAATAAATGTCAATTACTACTATATTTTGAAAAAAATAATTGAGGCTAGATATTCTAGAATTTGCAGCTCTGGAAAATTAATATAGTGACATTAATAAATTACACAAGCCATCTCTGAGGGTGTCAAAGAGTCACAAACTTAAATAATAATATTTCTGCCTCAGATTCTTAGTCCCAAATTCCAAAAAAGTGCTAATAAAAATACTTTTTCAAATCATAATTGTTCGACTTTTCTTGATGTAATTGAAGTATCGAATTATATGACATGTGGATTATGTGGGAGTAAAATGTTTCCTAAAAAAGAAAAACACTTGTTTAGATAATTTTTCTGTGCCAAAATTAGAGGTAAAGAAAATAAAGAACATGACTTTGGATGATTATTAGTATACCTCAGATGACAAGCTAATTAATTCAGTCATATCTTTCTTAGTATTGGGTCTCTTGAGTAGGAAAGACCCCAGTTCTTGGTTTTTCATGAGAAATAATTCACACCAGAGGCTGGTTTGTGATCCAAGAGGGTTTTTATAAAGGACAAAAGAAGTTGTTTCAGATTTTACAGTCACTGAGCACAGGCAACCTTATAGGACTACACTCCCACATGTGCTAGCCTCATGCCAGGGCTAACCAGAAGGGTGAGAAAGGAAGAAAGGAAGGAAGGAAATAAGGGAGGAAGGAAGAAAGGAAGGAAAGAAGGAAGGAAGGAAGGAAGTGACAAAGTCCTGGTTTGGGGGCCTTTCATTGGGAGGTATGGTTGAAGGTGTTGGTTGACACCCCATTAGCTGAATTAAGCTCATCTGGCTCAGGTTTGAATTGGTGCATGCCCAGTAGTCTTAATGGCTGGCTAAGGGTTCACCTGCTTCTCTGCAGCAAACTCCTGAAGGAGGCCTTCAGGCATGGAGAAGACACAGAGAGTGTATCAAAAGTAACTAGTGGTATTCAACTATTTCAAGAGGGAGAATATGATCAAGAACCAATGATAATAAAGGAAGAAGTCCAATCTGCGCTGAAGGTTTTATCCAAAAACAAGGGCCCAGGTCCAGGAATGAATGGAAGTCAATTTGAAATGTGTTAACAAAGTGATGAAGCACATGAAGCATTCACTTGTCATTACATGAAATTTACAAGACAGTTACCTGTCCAACTGACTAGAAGAGATCTGCATCTGTACCCAAATCAAAGAACGATGACACAAAAGAATGTGCAAAATTATATAAAAGTTTCATTGATGTCACATGCAAGTAAAGGTTGCAGATGGTCACTCAGTAATGGTTGCAGCAATACAATGACTGGGAACTATCAGAAATTCTTTTGAGGTTGATCTCAAAAGAGTCTATGGGACAAGGGATATTGTTGCTGATGTCAGATGAACCTTGGCAGAATGCAGAGAAGAGAATAAAGGATTATACGTGTGTTTCATTGAGTAGGCAAAGATCTTTCACTGTGTGGACCATAATGAACTTTTAATAGCTTTAAGAATAACAAGAATTCATGAACACTGAATTATGCTCATGTAAAACCTGGAAGTGGAACAAGGCACAGTTTGGTGAACAGACAAAGGAAATAACTGCCTGCTTTAAAATCAGGAATGTTACACATCAGGGTTGTATTTTCTCACCTACTTAATCAATCTGTATCCTGAGCAAATAACCAGAGAAGCTGGATTATGAAAAGAAAATTTGGTATGTAGGATTGCAGGAAAGCTGACCAACAACCAGGCAGATGACATAATCTTGCATGCTGAAAGTGGGGAGGACTTGCAGCTTTTCCTGATGAAGATCAAGGAGTGCACCCTTCAGCATGAATTACAAATCAATGAAAAGAAAACCCCAATACTCATCTCTGAACTAATAGATAACATCATGATAAATGGAGAAAATATTGAAGTTGTCAAAGGTTTTGTCTTGCTTGAATCCACAATCAAAGTTCACCAGGGTAGCAATCAAAATATCAAAGGATGAATTGCATTAGGTAAATCTATTACACAACACCTAGATACAGTGATGAAAAGCAAGGATGTTATTTTGAAGAACAATGTGTGCCTGATACAAGCTGTAGTATTTTCAATTGTCTCATTTGTATGTGAACGTTTTATAATGAATAAGAAAGAAGGAAGAAGACATGATACAGGTGAGTTGCAGTGCTGGAGAAGAACTTTGAAATAGTTTGGATGCCAAAAGAACAAACAAATCTTGTCTTTTTAAACACACAACAAGAATGCTCCCAGAACAAGGATGGGAGACTTTTCTTACATACTTTGGGGATGTTATCAGGAGAGATAGGCCTATTGGAAAGGACACCATACTTGGGAAAATAGGTGGATAGCAGAAAAAAATGAATGCTTTCTACAAGGATGGGCACAGTGGCTTCTACACTGTGCTCTCAAAGAATGACTACAAGGATGGCACAAGACAGTGTATTGTTTCATTCTTGTGTTCATAGGGTTGATGGGTGTGTTAGTCCAGGTAGGGTAGAGGGACAAATTTCATAGACACATATATAGATATAAGAAAAAGGTTTATATACCAGAGGAACAGGACATTGAGCCCAGTCCAGTCCAAAGTCATAAGTCCAATATTAACCCATATGCCCAAAATCAGGCTATTAAGTCTCCGTCCGACTCACGAAGTCACACATCAGTGGGTGCAGAAATCCAGCACTGGCAGGAGTCTCCATATGTCTCCTTTCTTCCAGGGCTCAGGGTCCTTCAGCAGCAACTCATCGCTGGCAGAGGTTCCATGTGGCCGCCCCAGCTTCAGAGATCTGGCTCCATCAGGGCAAAGCTATGTGGTCTCTCTGCTGGCTCCTCCAGCTTCTTGGACGCTGCCATCTTGTCTTGTCCGTGATTCATCGTCTCTCTCAGACTAACTCCCCAAAACTAGGGACATAGCTTCTCATCTTCACATGGGAAATATCGCGAGATTTCTCAGATGTATCAGGACAAAGCCATGCCCTCACAGAGGCCTCATTGACTACTCAATGACTATCTCCAGATTAACAGGCTAGACTCCACCCCTACATTTCAATCATAAAATTAACATAAGCACATGACTGCCACAATGTGGGTTGAAATTGATTTAATAGGCACCTAGGGACAACAAATTTCATGTACATTATACATTAATAACCCTTCAGTAAGGTTGATAAATATAATGTGCTCATTATTAATTTAAGCAACCCCATAAGTGGGATGCATTAAAACTGGAACCAAAGCCTTTGATACTTACCTTGAGAAATCAGGACATGTTCCCCTTGCATGAAGGGTGAGTTGGGCTGTGAGTTCTCTTAGAATCATATAGTGAGACATTCAATTGTGGATTAAAAGAAGCCTGATTTTGATTTTAAATGTCATGCTAACAGATAACCTGTTGGTTCTCTAAGTTCCAAGGAAACACCCAGCAATTACATGAATGAAATCTCTTCAAAATTCTAGGCCAATGAAGTCTTCACTAGATGTAGGTCTAGCCAACATCTGACTGAAACCACATGCAAGATATGAGTGGGTAGCAAAATAAAAACAACAGCAAAACTACCCGGAGAAAAGCTTGCTGGGCAAAGTTTTCATAGTATACAGTAGCATTGCCTGGGAAGTTTCTCTCTGTTCACAGTAAGAAATATTTATAAAAACAGTTTTGCTTGAACCTCATTTTTCTGTGATGGCTGATTTAAGACAACAGTGTGAGACTGTGAAATTTTCTTTCTTTTCTGGAAAAATGCCGCAGAAACTGTTGTGATATTGAACAGAGCCTCCAAGGACAGTGCTGTTGGAAAAACTCAAGTGTGTGAGTGATTTTTTGTTGTTGTTGTTTCAAAAAAGGCGAAATGTCAACTGATGACAAATCTCATTCTGCATGTCTGTCAACTTCCTGAAGAGATAAAAATGAGACTTGTATTATATTTGGAATTTGCTACACCAGTTCTGTGAGACTTTCTGAGAAGAGATCATATCAGTGTGCAACAAAATGTGTTGATTTATGGCAGATGCGGCACTTGTTTTGCAACCACAACAATGCACCTGCTCACCCAGCCATCTCAGTGTGCCAGTTTTGGGTATGAAAACAGTATGCCTCTCTTTCCCCATTCATCTTACTCACTTGACCTTGCTCTGTGTGACTTATTTTGTTTCTAGGTATGCAGAAGGACATGTAAAGACAGAGAGTTAATGACATAGAAGAGATGAGGGAAAAAACAGGGGAGGTGCTTTCAGCCATCTAAACAGATGAATTCAAAAAATGTTTCCAAGAATGGAATCACAGATTTGATGATGTTTTATGTGTAATGGAGGATACTTTGAAGGTGATAAAATTTTTTGTTAAAAAATCCATTTTTGACAAAGCCACAGTGGTCAAAACAGCATGGTATTGGCACAATGACAGGTATATAGATCAGTGGAAAAGAATAGAAAACCCAGAAATAAAACCACTAGCATATACACAACTGATTTTTGACAAGGGTCCCAAAAACATCAAGTGGGAGGGTGATGCTCTATTTAATAAATGGTGTTGGAGACAATGGAAATCTACATGTAGAAAAATAAAACAGGATCTCTACCTCACCCCACGCACAAGAACAAACTCGAGGTGGATCACAGATCTGGAAGTAAAACCACAAATTATCAGGACCATTATCAAGAGAATCGGGGAAAATCTAAGAACCTTGACCCAGGGAATACAAAGGCTAACTGCAACAGGAAAGGGTACACATTCAGGAGAACCTGAAATTGACAAATGGGACTTATTTAGAATAAAACACATGTGTACATCAAAGGACTTTACCAAGAGGGTAGCCAGGCAACTCACAGACTGGGAGAGGATTTTTAGCAAGAGTAAAACAGACAAAGGGCTTATAACAAAAATCTAAAATACCCTCATCTCTAGCAAGAAGATGAAAACAGATAACCATATAAAGAAATGGGAAAAAGAACTGAAAAGAAGTTTCACTAGAGAGGAGGTCCTTATGGCCAATGAACATATGAGAAAATGCTCCTGCTCACTAGCCATCAGAGAAATGCAAATCAAAACAACCATGAGATATCATCTAACACCCTTAAGGCTAGCCCAGATCAGAAAATCAGAGTGCAACAAATGTTGGCGGGGATGTGATGAAATAGGAACACTTCTACATTATTGGTGGTCGTGTGGATATGTACAGCCACTGTGGAAAGCAGTCTGGCGATATTTAATGAAAATGGAAGTTGAACTGCCCTATGATCCAGCTATACCACTATTGGGTATATACCCAGAAGAGGCAAGAAATAAACCACAGCCAGTGGTATGCACGCCAATATTTATTGCAGCACAATTCATAATCGTAAAGACATGGAAGCAAGCTAAATTTCCATCAGTAGATGAATGGATTAGCAAACTTTGGCACATACACACAATGGAATACTATGCCTCACTCAAAAGCTTGGATGAACACATGAAACACATCTCTGCGTGGGAAGAACTAGAGGAAATTATGCTAAGTGAAGTTAGTCAATCACAAAAGAAGAACTGCATGAATCCCCTGAGGTAAGTAGAAACCGTATGGTGAGTATAAAAGAGAAAACTTCTGTACCATAACAATTGGTCCAAGAAGTAGGGTAAGGGGAGGAGGAAGGACCAAACCCAGGGAGGTACACGTTGGATGCAACACAGTACTGGGAGAAAGATGAGAGGGTAGAGGGGATAGAGAGATAAAAGGGAGTTCAAGAAGGAAAGGATAGCAGAGGGAAAAGGGCACTAATCTACCCAGGGTGGGGGTGGGGGAGAGTACTGGTCTTGTCTCCACAGAAACCAGAGTGGGCAAGCAGTTCCTACCACAAAACACCCAACATGTAGGACAGCGTGAATGCATGGAAGGATGCAAGAAAAGAGAGAGCTACAGAGCTGGAAGCAACCAGAGTCAGATGGGCTCCTTTTCTGGAAGTGGACATGGCAGAGAACAGGCTGGGGAAGGGGCCAACATCCCACACCCACAGGGATAAAGACAAGAAGGGAGGAAGAGGAAGAGTGCTAAACAATACTTGTGAGATTATGTAGAATTGGCGGGATTTGTTTCTTGTTCTAGTGTTATTAATGATACGGGCTCCTTATGTGCCCTTAATAGTTCAGTTTTTGTGGCAACAATAGGGTTTTTACCCAGTTATCCAGCATTTGGACAGAGTTATGTGTGCTAGCCTTTCTCCTTCCAGACATAGATATTATTCCTGGAAATGAGCCTGTCCCTATCCCTGCTATTGATTACATGGCAGGAAGAGCTAAAGGGCAGTGCAACTAGGTGCCCTATTTGTAAGATTAGGGATCAGTACTGCAGTGGGCTTTGGAACTGCAGGATACCAAATTATCCAGGCAGCTAATCTCAGATAAACTAATCTCATCAGGCACTACACATGATTTGCAAGATCAGGTAGATTCTTTAGCAGAAGTAGTATTACAAAATAGAAGAGGTTTAGATATACTTGCTGCAGAGCAGGGAGGTATTTGTTTGGCTTTACAGGAAAGATGCTGTTTTTATGCCAACAAATCTGGAATCGTAAGAGACAAAATCAAGCGGCTGCAAGAAGACTCGGAGAAGGGAACAAAGGAGTTGACCACCAATCCACTGTGGACAGGGCTCAATGGACTGTTGCCTTACCTCTTGCCACTTTGGGGCCCCCTCGTTAGTTTATTGCTTTTGCTTTCATTATGGCCAGTATTATTCAACAACCTCATGGCATTTATTAAGTAACAGATTGAGACCATTCAAGCAAGGCCCCTGCAAGTTCATTATTGTTGCTTGGAGATGAGTGATCTCGAACAGAGTGGCACACACGACTAGTATGTGATAAGACCCTCTGCCTCCATGAGCTGAACTCGACAGCCAATGACGATGGGTAAGATCAGGAGCACTCTTTACCAACTTAAGACAGGCCATGGTGACATTAGAAGGCCATTGACCAATGACGGATAAGGACTGAGTGTGTGTCCTGACAACCTAAGACAGACGGAGTTCCCGGGAGGATATTACTTGAAAAAATGAAAAAAGGGGACCAGTCAGGAGCCATCCAGCCCGGACATGCTTGACCTGGCTACAGGCCGGATATGCCTGAACTCTGTTGCAGTTTGTTGCCTGAGGTTTGTAGTTTGTCACCTCTGTAACTGTAAACAGCCCTGGCCTTTGAAGCCTGACTTGCAGCTGTGCTGCCATTCACTTGTTAATTTTGAAGATCACGATATGCTAATTGCCTAAGCTTGCTTGCCCTATAAAACTGGCTTACTTCTCCCAAATCAAAAAAAAAGAACCCCACCCCACCTCAGAAAAGATGTAACTACTGACACAAGTTATCTATGTATGTATGTATAATTTATGATTAGAGCTGTATGAGTCCCCAACAAAATGATTTTTAAGGAAAAAAAATCCATTTTGGGGGTGTACCCATTGTGCTATAGTGATTTCAGTACTGTACCCCTAAAAATCATGTTCATAACTGAAACGTCAGAATTGGAGCTGAAAATGTAGTTTTTGAGCATATATGTAGACTCTCAATTGTTGCCATTGGCTTGATATAAGTTCATCGTGACTCATGAGGCAGAGTTTTCCAGGTTATAAACCTTTACAGAAGGTAAAGGTTTTTCTCCTGCAGAGTAGCTCGGGAATTCAAGTCATTGTCCTTTCTGTTAGTAGACTACATCTAAACTATTGCACTCCTGAGGCAGCTAGATTTCAGCCCAGGAACTTATTTCAAACTATGGAATTTAGTTTTTAGATGGCCAAGAAGGACCAGAACAACATGCCTGTGAATTTGAAAAGACTGGTGGATTAGTCCAGGTAGACTAGAGAAACAAATTCATAAACATGCACATGTATATAAGGAAGCAGTTTATATACAAGAGGAACAGAACATTGAGAAAGCATCCCAACCCAGTCCAGTACAAGTCCATAAGTCCGCTATTAGCCCTTATGTCTGATACCAGTCTATAAAGTCTTCCCACTCATGAAGCAGATGACAGTAGGTGCAGAGTGTTGTTTATCCTGTGGTGGTAGAAACATTTCAGTGCTGCAGGTTCTCCCCATGGCCTCCTAAGCATCTCAGCACCAGCAGGAATCTCTATGTGGCTTCTCCAGCCCCACAGATCTGGTTCCATCAGGGCAAACCCATGTGGCTTCTCCTCCAGGACTCGGGGGCTATCAGCATGCTGCCATCTTGTCTTGTTGTAGAGGATCTCTCAGGGACTGAGTTTATTGTCTCTCACCTCCATGGGGGACACCTCGTGAGATTTCACAGAATTCTCAGAGAAAGCCATGCCCACACAGAGGTCTTGTTGGCTATCTCCAGCTTGCCAGGCTAGAATTCATCCCTACACTCCCACTCATCAAGCGGATACAAATATATGACCACCACAACTGGGCACAAATGTTTGGCTCAAGTTCTATTCAACAGTCCCCATAGAGCCTAATTCTAACACTAAATGGCCAAAGAGCATGGCTGCATATTCAGGAGAAACGGCCATCAAAATATACCACAAACAAAACAAACCGTAAATGTGCACACACATGCACCAAAACAAAAGCAACATACAAAAAATCCACTATAGAACTATAAGGATGCCTATTTAAATATTTGCTAGAATTGTCATGGGGATTTTTCTCAATAGGCAAGTTTCATAATTTTCTGGAGACACACGACAGTGTTTCACTCTCTATGACATGGATAGTGTGAGAAAAATCAATCCATACTATACAGAATATCCCCTATCTTCTGACTCTTAATTACTATCCAACTTCATAATTGTAGTCTTAGTGAAAGATCAAATTATTTTTCATACAGTGGATTTTTGTTCTCTCCTAGCTAAAATCAAAGAAGGGCAAGATTGATTAAAATCCACTCTGTAAGGATCAATAAAACCCTCATCAGAATAGCCAATATTTTCTTAAATTTACTGCAATTTATTTTTCTAGCATAGAAGAAAGAAAATAATTATACAAAGGGAACTGCTTGTTTGAACACAGATATATTCAATCCACCAATGTGTTGGTCACCTCCCATAGAGGAAAGCATGTTTCTCTACTTAAAACAAGCAGAACTTTCCACCGTATTTATGAGGACAATGCTTTAATGTTCTACTCAAAGAAGCAATAACAAAAATGTGAAGAACAGTTTCAATAAAAACTAACCAAAAATGCAGCTTGGAATGTTTTTTCTTTCTAGTAGACTTTTCCTACAAATAAAGCCAGGATATCTGGAGGACATATTCTTCTTGAACCTTTATGCTTTGGAGACTGGATTTATTCTGTTATGGTTAATAAAACTAAGTGTTCAGAAAATGTGTGTCTCTCATTTTTATTCCAGAAATGTGAACATAGGGAATAATAAAGAATCTTTAGCTTAGTGGTTTTCAGCTCTGAAAAGAATGATGTTTTTGAAGATTTAGCAACTTTGCTTTAGTACTTATTTCTTTAAATACAGTCTTCCTGTTTTTAATAAAATAACAAAGATATTAAAGCTTTATAATATATAGAACCAAAGTAGAGAGCACCAATGTATAATTTGTGCTTTCTGGGACATTTTAAGGCTTTTCTTAGAATTAAGATCATGTCTTCTTTGTGTATTTATATTTCCTACTGACTGTAGTAGAGAAGCTCTTTTTGGGGTGCTAGGAATAAATGGCTGTTTTTATCCAGATCAGCAAAAGCATCAGATCCATAACAAAGTTGTCTCTAGTTACCCTGAATAAAGTTCCCTGATCATTTATCCTTCTATATTATCATTACCAAACAACTATTACCTGTGTTAGGAAGTAGATGTACTAGTCTTCATCACTGACTTTGCTGTATTGTGTATTCTTCCTTATACAATATGCTGCATTATATGGCTATGATGCTGGAAGTCAAGCTACTGGACTTTCAAATGCTAGCCTATATGCTTATGATAGAAAAGTTTCTGCAGAACTTCTATGCTAATTAAAAGATTAGGACTGAGCCCCGGAAGCATAGTGGTTGAGTGCAAGACTGCGGTCCACGGGCTTGGTGGTTCAAATCCAGCAGCAGCTCTCTAGGAGCAAGCCTGGGTAGCTCCTACGACCACCAGAGGGCAGTGATGCTCCCCCCAAAACTAAACCAAACAACAACAAAAAGAAAAGATTAAAATGAATTAGCTGGATATTAACTTTTGAAAATCAATCAATGAAAATCTTAAGGATCCATAACAGAATATTTCTGACTTACTGTTTATAAAAATGGTATGAGGAATAAGAAATAGATAGCTAGAGGAAAATATCATGTTTAATAATGTAGAGGACCAGTAAGGGTGGGAGGAGCTATCAGTGATATGAACTAAATAGCAAACTAACCACGGTTTCAGATGTGTAACAATTGTGAGGATTATATGGAACCAGAGAATTTTACTCTTTTGTACATAATGGCCACATGTGTTGCAATTGATTAATGGCAGCTTCTTTCCTTTCTTTAGATAGATAAGATATATGTGTATATACACACAGGTTGTATCTTATTGATCTGTTCTGCTGCCAAGTAGATATTCTTATGACAGAAATTGCTTGATGATTGTATATTTTCTGTTTACCAACAGCAAATATAAACTCTACAGATATTTCTGACTGGTTATTTTGTAGATATGTTCATGAGAGTTTGTTATCACTTGGTCCAAAATACATACTTGTTATGTACTCAGGAATGTACTCGATAAACTATATGTTGATTGACAGGAGATTGCTGTGATGTCCATATTCCTTAAAATGTAGCATAAGATACGCTCATCAGTGAATATGTATCTCTACTTTGCAGTTAATGAATAAACACACAGCCAAACTAAAAAGTGGGCAGAGTTACCTTCCAAGGTAAGCTCAGACACCATTCCCATTCCTCATCAAGCCAGAGATAGCTTCTTGTGTAGCAATGTTTATCAGTAACTAAAACAGTGAGCTCATTTTAAAGTAAAAATATATGACAAGTTTTAAAAGCTTCTAGATTATCTCAAAAATAAATGTAGTCTACCATTAACAAAGTAAAATAAACAAGCACAAATAAAAATTAAGAAACCTGTTACCATATATAGTTTATTAGAAATCAAGTTTTACTAATAGCATAAAATCTAAACAATATGTAGAAATAAAGAACTGCTGAGACAAAGCATGAGCTCTCACTTATAAAACAAATACCAGTGTCACTGCCTGTCTTCAAAGCATTATTTTTGAGATTTGATCTTTGCTCACAGCTCATAGATGGTGTCAAAATATAGGTGACTGAGGCAACACCCAAACTTCTTACTCTTTAACAAGAGCAACTTGTTCTCAACACAAGTTCACTTTATTACAAGTGCATACTAAAATTACATGTGTCTACCTTATACATTAAATTTCTATTTTCTCTTGGCCACGAATCAAGGCTGACAGTTTGATGGAGCTGTTGGCTTCAAGCAGGAGCCTAAAGAAATGTCTTCCTATGGTCTGTTGGCCATTTCAGAACTTGGAAATGTAATGGGCAATTCATTAGAAAGAAACAGCTGAGAGGGGAAAAAAAAGAATAATAATAAGAAAAACATTTCTATCCTCTGATTAAAATTATGATTGAAATTAGTAATCAAAATAATACCATCAAGATGGGTCTGAGCCCTGGTGGCGTAGTGGTTGAGTACAGGACTGGCTTGCCAGTTCAAATCCAGCAGCAGCTCCCCATGAGCAAGGCTGGACCTCCCACTCCCACCAGAGGGCAGTGATGCACCCCCCCCCAAATAAATAATACCATCAAGATGTTTTAAAATCATTTTATCTACTGTGGCAAAGTGAAACTCCTTGCATTGCCTCTAGGATTCATAGTTTTTTAAACTGCCATGCATATCAGGTATAAAGAATCCATCACCAAGTTCGGTTATTCCAACTATTCCACTAAAAGTGAGCTATCTGAGAAGCAGGGACAAACAATCCCTCCTGTACCAAGCAGGGAGAGGCAGGAATGATTGCTTCTGAAATCACTGCGTGTGGCACTGGCAGAGGACAAACACTTAGGCAGAGAGGCAACACACACTGGGCCTCCAAATCAAGAGCACAAGCATATTTGTGTATGTTTTGGCGAAAAGCAGGTTGGCTGAATGGGGTGCTCCTCTGTACATTCATGTTAATCACTGAATCATTCATATTGCATCACTCACATTGATGGAGACAAGTTAAGACCCCATCAACCTATTAGCATATACATAAACTACGATGCATGCATATTATAGAATATCACACATTAAGAATAATCATAAATCTGCAACACTTCTCATAACATGGATGGACCACGAAAATATGATGAGTTATTTGATCCTTGTCTATTGATTGGGAGCAGGGGAGTTTGAGTGTCCTTTCCCTTCCTGTTCCCATTATTGTTCCCCTCTCAGAAATTTATTATTTTTTTTAGGTTCCACTGAGTAGGTCCTGATACTTAGTGAATCTATGTACAAGACAATGAAATGCTTCTTGGTCCTGGGCCATCCTTGCAGTCACTGGGTAAATCCATCTTTTTGAGAATTCCCTCCTTTTTACTGCACCTCTATTTTACCTAACATAATATCCTTTCCCAAGGACCGCTATCTCTAGATAATAGGTCCAAAGCATGAGACAGAATCTCACCATTATTGCCCCTAAATCAGTGGTTCACAACCTTCTTAATGCCCTGACCCTTTCATATGTTTCCTCTTGTTGTAGTGATCCCCAAACATAAAATTATTTTTGTTGTTGGTACTTTATAACTGTAATTTTGCTACTGTTATGAACTGTCATGTAAATAGGCAGGTAAAAAAATTGTTTTTGCTTTTTTGGAGGGGTGGGCATCACTGCCCTCTGGTGGTCGTGGGAGCTACCCAGCCTTGCTGCTGCTGGATTTAAACCACCAAGCCTGTGGGCCGCAGTCCCACACTCAACCACTATGCCACTGGGGCTCAGCCCCTGTATTTTCATTGTAACATATTGAACATAATTAAAGCATAGTGATTAATCACAAAACAATATGTAATTATATTGTGAAATATTTATTTCTAATTATAAGTAGATGAAATTTTGCCTTGAAGCATGGTGTAGCATATGTAATTGTCTTCCCACCAGGTGTTTGTATGTTGGTAGATCTGCCTGGAGATGGATACAGGAGCATGATCTCGGTTCCTAAGACCATTAGTAATATGGGTTTTCTGTTAGCTGTAGGCATGCCCTGTGAAGAGTCATTTGACCCCCAAAGGAGTTGGCTCCCACAGGTTAAGAAGTGTTGCTCTAAGGAGCCTTCTCCTTATACTTCCCCCAATGCATATATTTTTTGAAGATCCACAATTCAAATGTTTCAATTCTTTTTCAGTCTTCCCTATTCAATACCCACTTTTCACACCATATAAAGTAATTGAAAATATCATGCATCAGGCATCAGGCACACCTTAGTCCTCAAAGTGATAAATTTAATTTTAAACATTTTTAAAGGTCTTGTACAACAAATGTACTCAATGTTAGGTGTAATTTTACCTCTTGGCTGCTGCTTGCATGAGCATTGATTGTGAATCCAAGCAAGAGGAAATCCTTGACAGCTTCCATCTTTTCTTCTAATATTACCTGTTGGCCAAATTGTGAAGATTTGAGTTTTTTTATGGTGACTTGTAATGCAAACTGAAGGTTGTAATCTTTGACCTTCATCAGCAAATACTGCAGCTCATCCTCACTTTCAGCAAGCTAGGTTGTGTTATTGGCACATCACAGATTGTTAATGAGCTTTCCTATAATACTGATGCCTCATTCTTCATGTCCAGTTTCTATGACTATTTGCTCAGCGTATAGAGTGAATAAGTGTGATAAGAGGATATGACCCTGATTCACATTTAAACATCTTTAGACATATCACACTCTTTTGTTTGCTTCACACAATTGCCTCTTGATCCATATTTAGAGTCCTCATGACCACAGTCCAGTGTTGTGGAATTCCCATTCTTTTCTATCCCCCAAGATCAAAGTTGCTCTTTCCCCCTTTTCAAAATATTTGTTTTTGTTGCCCTTCCTCCACAGAAGGAGGATTTTGCTCCATCTAAGAACTGGATAGAAGGGCTAAATGCAGACTTTTGTCTCAAATCTACCACCTGCTGTTCTGACTGATGCCAGCACTATGAGAGACTCTTCCCCACGATTCTCCAGCATCGTTTCTATAAGCCTCTAGTTGAGTTTGAGGTAAAAACTCCTGTGAAATGTCTCTCAACTGTGCCACCTCTGTTGGACTCTATCCAACCATCTCATGTTTGATATCTACTAATTTAAAAACTATTACCTTTGAAATATTCTTATTAATGTCTGGACATATCCAAAGGGGATTTAAAAATCTAATGAAAAAAATGAAATTGAAAAATAATGGAATTTCCCAATGAACTTATTCTTGAATCTCCCTATGTGCTCCAAGAAGGAGGAGGGGGGCCTCAAAACTTCTACTTTGTCTTTTTCTTCAAGTACCTGGCTCGCCAAGATTTTCTGTTAATTGTTATGAAGACTGAGAAAAGTCATGACTTTAAAGGTGCCTGATTTTTTCCCTTTTAGGTATTTTAGGCAGCTCTATTTCCAGTTGACTACTGTGGTAATCTTCAAAAGTCATGACCCTTAAGGTGCCCAATTTTTTTTTCTTTTTAGGTATTTTAGGCAGCTCTATTTCCAGTTGACTACTATGATAAATTTCATGTGATTATAAAGAATAAAAAATATCATCCATTCTGCAAAGGTATGTGCAGTGTAGTGGTGAAATGTGATAGCCAGAATATTAATACCAAGTTCTCTATCAGATAAACTAGAAAAATTACTGAAGAAAATACGAGAAGACCTGTAGGAAAAAGAAGTAATATTGGGTCTGGGAACATAGAATCACAATAAAAGTAATGGTACAATTAATTCTTCATCCTCTTGCAATTGAGGTGACATATGAATTAAGAGCAGTATTGCTAACTACAAAGATGTGCAGCAATTCAAACCTAAAAACTTATCCATGAGATAAGGCTTTATGCTCCCATGAGGTGTACAGCCTTGGAAAACCCATAAGGGCATTGCTACTCTGCCTCATTGGGTGATAGAATGGTAATATGATTGTTTTGACAATTGCAAACATTCCCCCTTAAACACTTTACCAGTTGTAAAGGTTTTCATTTTCTTTACATTGAATTGTATTTCATATTGAAGCCTGATATTCTTTTATCTGTTTGTTTTAATCCTTCTATTGAGGGCTCTTACAACTTTTACCACAATCCATACATAAGTCCATTGTGTTTCAAGCACATTTGTAAAACCATTACCATTATCATTCTCATAATATTTGCTTTCTCTTTAAGCTCTTGGCATGGGCACCTCATTCTTTCCCCCTCACTCCCCTCTTCCCCTCCCTCATAAACCGTTGATAATTTATAAATTATTATTACTTTGTCATATCTCACACTAGCTGATATCTCCCTTCACCCACTTACTCATTGTACATACCCCAAGGAAGAGGGTATAAGTAGATCCTTAGAATCGGTTCCCCTTTTTACCCTCCTGTCCCACCACTGTCTTATCATCACCACCTTCACCACTGGTCGTGAAAAAAATCACCTGTCCTCAATTCCCTGTGTTTCCCACTCCTATCCATGCCAGTGCACATCCTCTTGTCTAGTCGGATTTGTAAGGGAGTATTGGGGTCATGATAGTGGAAAGGAGGAAGCATTGAAGACTAGAGGAAAATTGCATGCAAAGGCTAAAATTCTTAATCTTCTTCAAGTATTTCGTGCCCTTCTCACTCTCTGCAAGCAGGTATGTGTCATCTCCAGATTGAAAGTTGTTAATTAGTCTTCTTCACTTCTGATGCTAAGTGCCTATTCATAGAATCAGGCACCTCAGAATATTTACTCTTCCTACAGATTGATTAAGGATATAACTCTGAAACAATTCCTGATTTTAAACAATTCGGTATTTTTTGATTTTGTTCAAATAACTCTCTCTTGATACATATACAGATTGCACATGGCTAAAGTAATGTTCTGTAATGCCTGTTCTACTCAATGTATCCATAATTTGTTATAATCCACAGTCAAAATCATTTGCACAGTCAATAAGATACAAGTAAATATTTTTCTAATATACTTTAATTTTAGTCAAAATCCATCTGATGTCTTGAATGGGTACTGATATGGATCTGTTCCATTCGATTGGCCAGACAACTATCTTCCAATTTTCTAAGCAAAGAGAGTGAGTGCTTAGAGTGCTAAGGAAAGTTTGTGGAAACATTTCTCTTTGTATTTTTTCAATTATTCGAGCTTTGTGTTTTGCTGTCAATGCGAATATGCTGCCTCTTAAAATATTTGAATGTGGATGCGTTAGGATGGGTTCTCAACAGAAATAAATCCAGTGATATTCAATTCCACATAAGAAAGAACATTACATAAAGGTACAACTTCACATCAAGAAGGCACTCCATCCCAGTCCAACATAGCCAAGCCGTTAGGTCTATGCTAGTTATACCCTCTTCAGATTCATGTAGCTCACACTAAAAAATGAAAAAGATTATCATAGACTGGTGAGTGCAGTCACATGAATCCAAACAGGGTGAAAACTTGTCAGGGTACCGGAAGCTGTCATAAATTGTTACCTACTTGCAGTCACACCAGAAGGAAGACACAGTGTCCCAGGGAAGTTCCAGCAAGGTGAAGTGGCAGAGAAATAGCAGTTCCCTAAGTCCCTGGCTCTTACACAAAAAGTCACACACCTAAAAGGTGTCATCAAGCTACCACTTGATTGACAATTTTGGTGCTACCCCTATCTCTCAGTGTCTAGTTGACATCCATAGTGGATTAATTATTTTGGTACAGTTTCACTGTGCATTCGGTCCATCTTCTTTTAATGCTTTTTAAATTGTTAAAAAAAAACCTTTCCAATACAGTCATTCAATATTGCTTCCCCTGGCTTGATTATCTTTTTCAGTATTTTCAGCTTAAGATGTGCTGAGAGTGTTCTTCTTGTGGTTTTCAAATTCCAGGTCTTTTCACATTTCATTAAAATATTTTATCTTCTCAATCTGTCCTTTGCACATTTCTCTTCAGCTCGTGTACTTCATGTTTTCTATTGGCTTAGGCTACTATAAAATCCCACCGTTTCTCTGTCAGTTTCTGTATGGTGGTCACTGGAATGTTGCTGTGATGCTGGAAGCTATGTCACTGATATTTCAAATAATATCAGAATGGCCCAAAGTGAACAAATTTAAGCAGAACTTTCTAAGAACAGCCTATGAAGAAGGAATAGCTTGTCTGCTTCAGATCTACAAACTATTGAAAACATTGTGAAAAGTGACAAAACACTGCCAGAAATTGAGAGACCTCATAAACGCAATAGAACATTATCAGAAATAAGGATGAAAGAGGATCTGTTCAGGTCAAACAGCACTCAAGATATCCTTGAGGATGAACAGCTTTCTCAAAGTAGCATCAATCAAATGACAGCGCTGGGATAAAGCCCCAGGACCTTCATTTGTTGATGGGGTTAATCAAAATGAGAACCATGGCAAACATTTATTAATAATTAGACCTTGGATTTGAGTATGAATCTAGGAAAATTGGAAGTCACCAAAAATGAAATGGAATGCATAAAGATCAAAATCCTACTTGATAGGAAGCAGAAATGGACTAGTACTAGCCATTTTGCAGGAATCAATTACCTACTGTACTATGATAGGAATAACACATTTAACAGAAACAGTGTTATGGTCATTGTTAAAAAGAATATTTCAGGGCTGGGGAGCGGGCATTGTATAAATAGGGAAGGGAAGGTGGAATAAAAAAAAAAGGATATTTCAAGATCTTTTTTGAAGTAATATGTTGTTTGTGTTAGGTTAATGTCTATGCCCATCCACGAAATCCAGTCAATGCAACTATCATTCAAATTTATGAACCAACAAGAAAGCTAGTTGTGGTAGCCATGTGCTAATGTTAATTTTATGATTGAAATGTAGAGGTGGAGTCTGGCCTGTTAATCTGGAGAAAGCCATCGAGTAGCCAATGAGGCCTCTATATGGTCATGGCTTTCACCTGAGAGTCCTGGGAAATCTCACGATATTTCCCTCATGAAGATGAGAAGCTATCTTCCCCAGTTGTTGGGAGTTAGTTTCAGAGATTATTAACCAGAGGCAACACAGAATGGCGGCGTCTGGGAGGCTGAAGTAGCTGGTGGAGACACCACACGGCTTTACCCTGATGAAGTCGGACCTCTAAGGCTGGGGCAGTGACATGAAGGCCTCTGCAAGCGACGAGTTGCTTCTGCCACCATGGGATGCTGTTGATGCACCTTGAGCCCTGGAAGCGAGGAGCCATGGGGAGACCCCTGTCGGTGCCAGGACTCTGTACCCATTGACCTGTGACTTTGTGAGTCAGAAGGAGACTTTATGGACTGATTTCGGGCATATGGGTTAATATCGGACTTTGAGCTGGACAGGGCTGAGATGTTTTCTCACTGTCCTGTTCCTCTTGAATATAAACCAATTCCTTATACCTATATGCATGTCTCTGAAATTTCTCCTCTAGTCTACCCAGACTGACACACTAGTGATAAAGAAATTTAAGAATTATAGGAACATCATCAGACATTCTGGCCCACTAAGCCCCAAGGATGATGTTCCAGCTAAGAGCAGACAGTGCACAGGGAGGACGACGGTAGGACTGGCCTCACCACAGAACGTGTTACCCCTCACTGAATCATGATGCTGCGGGAGACAGCTTTGAAAACATAGTGAGAGAATTGTGCATGGGCTGGCCACATCACACTGGAATGAGGCATTGAAGGCATACAACAGAGCAACAAGGGGAGCAGACTGACGGACCCTCTCAGGAATACCAAAAATAGACTTGGGTTACCGAGTGTGGCGCTCCATCAGACTTGTCAGGAAAACACTCATAAAACTCAACAAGCAGATGTGAAACTACTTATAGGCTTTTCCATTTTTGTCAGTGACTTTCTTTTTGTTTTTGTCTTCTGCTTTTGTTATTATTGTTTTGTTAGTTTTGACTTCCTCTGTTGCTTTATTTTGACTTTGCCTGGATTTTGCAGTTATTAATGCATCTCCATGTGTATCTAGATAAGATAGGTGGGATAACCAATTCAGATATGAAAAGAATGGGACCGATGATTTCTGGGAGATTTAGGAGAAGTGGTGGTGGGAGAAAGAAAATGGGGGAAGTGGTGACCAGTCCAGGGACAAGGAAACAATAAATGACCTAAAATCTAAGGAAGGCAAATCGTAGAATGCCTAATGAGGCTCAGTTGAGAGCAACGGACAGCAAGGAATTACTAAACCCAAATAAATGCTGAACATGATGACGGGACAAGAGGGAAGTAAAAAGGAAACAGAGGAAAGAACTAGGAGGCAATGGGCATTTTTCCCCCCTGGATGGTCTTTGCACCTTCCTGGTTGAACGAAGTCAGTCATTCCCAAAGGTCAACTACTGTATAATTCCTCTTTCATGAAATGAGCAGATATCTACCACCCAAAGCCCTCCTAGGGGTTGTCATGTGCTAGAGTGGAAATGGGAACCTACCATAGAGGAGACAGTGAGTCATGTGCTCCCAAGGGAGCAGTATTATGGGGTACAGGTCTGATGCCCTTGGGACTGCAAAAACAGAGATCTCTATATTTACCTGGATTATGGATTAGAGTACAAAAAATTTTCCTTGTCAAAGAGGCAGTGAGTCATTTTTTTTACTTAAAAGGGAAAATTAGCTCGAGTGATATTCAGAAACAAAGGTTTATGCTAATGGTAGTTGTGTTTTTCTGGATAGAGAAACAAATCTACAGAAGAGAGAATTTTATATAAAAGGTAAGTGTACATTAAGAAAGCATTGCAACCCAGTCCAGTCCAAGCCCATAAGTCCAGTATTCACCCATATATCTGATACCAATCTACAAAGTCCTCCTCAAACTGTGAAAAACATGCAATGATGCAGAATGCATGAGGAAAGCTGAATCAGTGAGCAGAGAGTGTAAGGATCTCAGCACTGGAGGGCTCTCCACATGAAAGCTCCAGCACCCCGGGTGGCATCACTGCATGTCTCTGTGGCTGCTCCTCATGGAAGTGAGCCTTCCAAGCTGAGGCAGAGAACTAGCTATGGCAGCTGCACCCTCATCCAAACAGAAGCTATGGGCATTTTTTTTTTGAAGTTTTGGACATTTATAGAAGCCTAAATACAAGCGTGTATATATGTACTGTATTTTTCAGACCATAAGATGCATCTAACCATAAATAAGATGTACCCAGTTTTTATACCAGGAAAACAATGAAAAATATTTGGAATAAGATAGTAGTAGTATACTAAAATACTTATTAAAATAAAGCAAAAAACAGTAATCTTTAACAGCGTAAACTCAACAGTGGTGTTAAGAACCATCATCACTTTCATTTATAAATGAGGAAAACCTTAGAGGCTCAAGAACTTTTCTAGTTTTCTGGAAACTGTAAAAACTCATCATCACTAGTGTCAGAATTTACGAAGCTCTGTTGCTCACATCATTTATTAAAGTCATATTCTGGTGGCATTTTTGTGCAATTCTAGTTTTGGAACACATAACAAGGCTGCTTCTATTAATAAATCTGTAGCACTATGATGGTGAGCCAGTAAAATCCTTAATGACTTCATCTACAACAATGCATTGACTTCATAGATGATCATTTATGTACAAACTGAGAAATCCATATTCCTGTGATGTGTGATCCATTCTTTCATGTCTACTTCTGGCTGTGAACATTTTTCAGCACGCCCACCAGGAGTGTGCTAAATTTTATAAAGTTTTTGCTGCTGATCCTCCTGTTTTCTCCACTCTCTTATCATATTTTTCAGTTGGAAGTGGCCCAAAATATCTCTCCTCTGCTCTGTTTCCATGTTCTTTTTACTCCTCCCTGTTAAACAGAATTTTATATGCTAACCTTTTCACCTATGAAATCTTGTGTCATTAGAGAAATGGTGTTTTTCTGAGGAAAATAGAATAGTGAAAGAACTGTAAGTTGTTATGAAAGATTACCACCTACATCAGTGTTTTAATTTGTGGTAACTCAAACAACTTGGTGTTATTATTAAAGGACACCAACAAACCTGACAGATTTTTTGTCTCTCTCCTACCAAGGTAGGCTCTTTGCCTGCCTCTCAGGATTCTGTATTGCATCACATATCCTGGCTGGGACATTACCTGGTACCATACCTAGCTGTCTCCTGTCTCTAATCCTCTCATCTGTCAGTGTCATACGCATGCAGGGGAGGTGTGAGCTGTACTGATCTTATGACCTGACTGACAGTGAGACTCCAGGAGGTGGGGCTTCCTTCCCAAACACTGTGATCCACATTATGCAAACATCAGTAGACAGTAAGCAGTTGCATGGGATCATAAATAAACATTCTGGGTTACCATACCTTTGGACCATATGATGACCCTTGTTTTCCCCCCACTTTTGGGGGAGGGAGAACAAGAGTGCATCTTATGTTCCAACAAAAATTGTAAATATATATAACCAGAGGGGATAGAACACATCTATATATTAAGAATTACGGTTGCAGATTGACATTGGGCCTCCACTGAAGTACACCCTTAACACAAGAACACTTTGTTCTAAACATCAGACATTCTGCAATGACCACCTTCCCGACATGATCACTGAAGACAAAATGAGTGCATAAGCAAATGTGAAGAAAACTGATGGTGTCTGGCTATCAAAACATAAGAGTTCTGGAGTCTTAAGGACTTGTAGATAAACAAAGGATCCACATTATGCAAACAGCAACTGACAGTAAGCAGGTGCATGGGATTATAAATAAACAAGTGATCATCAGCTCCGAAGCCAGAAAGCCCACATGAAAGAAGCACACCAGCTGATCATGTGGTATTGATGATACCAGGTATCAAGCATCTAAGACCCAGAATACAGCTATACTCAAAGTGATGGAGGTGGGGCAATGGGATTGAGACCCCACACTAATCTGTAGACAATTAAACATCCCCTCACAGAGGAATCACAATGAAAACATGAGCCAGTCAGGGTGCAATATAACACCGATGAAACACATAACTTTCCTCTATCTCTTTGGTACTTCCTTCCCCCCATGATCATGACCTCAATCCTACCTTACAAATCAGATTAGACCAGAACATGCACACTGCTACAGATAAGAGCCAACAGCACAGGTAATCCAGGCTAGATAAATCCCTCAGGGCCAACAAGGAGTATAGAGATACCAGGAAAAATTAGGAAGGAGTGCAGGGGAGAAGGTGGGGATCAATCTCAAGGGTAAACTAGAACCCCCTCCCAGGAAGATGAATAATGAGAAGTAGGTGATGGGTGATGGAGGACAATATAAAATATGGAAAAATAATCTACAACTTTCTGGGTTCATGAGGGAGGACAGGTGGCAGAGGGAGTGGGAAGAAATTGGAAGCTGATACCAGGGGTTCAAGTCGGAAGAGAATGCTTTGAAAAAGATGACTGTGGTATGTGTGCAAATGTGCTTGACACATTGGAGGAAAAGAAAAGAAAAAAATTAAAGTTCAGCTTTAAAAGATAAAGTAAAATATTATAATGAAATATTCAAAACTTAGAGTGAAACAATAAAAAGAACACACCCAGCATCTCTTAAACTGAAAGAACTAAAGTCAATTTTCTAGCATAGAGTTATGATATTGTAATATTCAATGGGAAAAAATTGAACAATATAAAAAGTATCAAAGAAGATGAAAAGAGGACTGAGCCCCGGTGGCGTTAGTGGTTTAGTGTGGGCCTGCAGGCTTGGCAGTTCAAATCCAGTGGCGACTCTCAGGAGCAGCACTGGGTAGCACCTATGACCACCAGAGGCAGTGATGCCCAAAAAACAAAAAAACAAAACAAAACAAAAAAAAGTAAGAAGATGAAAAGAATACAGCTAGCATACATTCAGCTGTTTCATGAACTAGCATAAGATCAAGAATCAACAGTACTGAAGGAAGAAGTTCAAGATGCAATGAAGACAGTAGCCAAAAATAAAGCACAGAAATTTTTGGAATGTTAATTGAAATGTCTCAACAAGCTGATGAAGCACTGGATATATTCACTCTTTCTACAAATAAGGAAAGAATGAAATTTGAAAAATAGTTACTTGATCACCTGACTGGGAAAGGTCCATATTTATATCCATTCTGAAGAAAAGTGATGAAACAGAAAGCACACATCATGCAACAATGTCAATAATATCACGTAAAAGCAAAATTTCTATGTAGATCATTTAACATTGGTTGGAAACCTTGACAGAGCATGTTGAACTCACAAAAGGACATGGAACTAGAAATATCATTTTCAAAGACATGTTTGATCTTGGATGAATACAGCAAGATATTGATTTGGGCAAAGGTACATGACTGTGTGGCTCATAAAAAACTAGGGGTAAACTTGAGAATAATTGGAATTTCAGAATGCCTACTTTTCAGCAAGTAATGAGTGTGTGTGTGTGTGTGTGTGGAGCAGGGTGTGAGGGGGGTAAAATGGGGCCTGACTATTCATTGAAACTTGTGCATCTATCAAGGGGCTGTTGGGTGACCAGACTGTGTCATCCGGAATAAAGGTAGACTTACTTACAACCTACAGTATGCAAATGACCCCCTCTTGCCTGTTGATAATGAGGATTTGAAATGCTAATGAAAATCAAGAGTTATAATCTTTGATATTGATTTCAACTCATTTTAAAGAAGGTCCTCACAGTTGGACTCATATGTAACATCATGATAAGTAATAACAATAGTCTACAAAAGTCGAATTTCTACAAGACATTCTTTAATTCCAAAGATCTAAGAATATTCTGGCAAAGGAAAGTTTTCACATCTCCTCAAAGACTGTGTTGTGGGGACCCAAAGCCCATCAATGAGTGAAGTGACATCCTCTAACAGAGGGGTTGCAGCAAGGAGATGAGCCAGTCTAGGTGTAGTGTAGTAGCAATCAACTTTCCTCTGGTTCTCAAATGCTTCCTCCCACTGACTATCATTATCCCAATTCTGCCAGACAGATTCGGCTAGACCAGAGGATATACTTTGGAGTTGGAAATGTGGGAATTTAGGATAGATAATCCCTTGAGACTAGTGGGAAGTGGTGACACTGGGAGGGTGGAGGGATGGTGGAATAGAAAGGGAGAACTAATTTCTGAGATCTACATGTGACCTTCTTTCTGGGTTACGGATAATGGAGAGGGGGAGGGGAGTGAAATGGCACATTGGACAGTGTACGATATGAACAGGTAATAACAATTTGTAAATTATTGGGAGTTCATGGGGGAAGAGAAAGGGGAATGGGAAATATGGGGAGTTTGAATTAAGAAAAATAAAAAAAATAGAGGAAAGAGGGAAAGAGGAGCTTATGCTGGGGGGGTTCATGTAAAAAATGTGGTAACATGTGTAAAAGTATGCTTAATGCAAGAATGTATTGAATATTATAAAACCTATAAGAGCCCCCAATAAAATCTATATTTAATTTTAAAAAGACTGTATTCTGATTGCAGTCCAATTTCTGAGCCCTACAACCCATCCTCAGCAAAGTGTATTCTTACTACACACCAAATCCATTGTTGGAGTGCTCCTCTCTCTCCCCAACAGTCCCTCTGAGTTGAATCCCATGCCTTCAATATGCCACATATGTTAATAGGGCAATAATACTTTATGCAGCAGCTATTGCTGGTACTTGTTCTTATCCATGTAATCATGCATAACTCTCTGAATAAAATAGAGCAGCTTTGTTCCAGGACTCATTCAAGCATATAATAGAGTTCCAATGAGTTACATCAGGCTCTTGCTTAAAGTAGTGTTTAGTTAGTTGTTTTCTTGAAAGAGGTAAGGCAGTATTTTTGCACTTTCTAGTCTGCAGGCTTTTGCAGCTCAGTGTGTATGAAGTTTCATTAAGAGTTCTAGGAGACATGGGCAAGATTCTTAAGCCACTGAATGGCTTAATGGTTTTGCAAGGGGATAATGAATAGCCAGAACCCCCCTCACACCCTACTCCACACACTCACACATAAACACACCCTCACACCCCACTCCACACACTCACACATAAACACACCCATTATTTGCTGAGGAGCATGAAGCTCTTCCCTATAAATTCAACAGGATCAAGTGAGAGTAAGTAACGCTCCCCAATAGTCCATTTGTATTAAGGCTTTGAAACACACACAATCTCACACACAAAGAGTTATGGCCAAGTAAATTCTGATTAATAGTACACGTGTCATAATGGAACTGCACTCCAGAGAGATTTTAATAGCTGATTTTCAGGAACCAGATCATCAGTCCTTTTCCCCAAGTTGTTGCAAGGGAGACTTGAACACTCGAAGATTTGGTTAATAAAAAGTCTGTTTACCATTGGCTCAATTAAGACTATCATATCCCAATCCCTCTATTTTTTGAATTGGTAATGTCTAGTCAAAAATGTATGTACTGTGGTTCATTTTGCTATAATATTTTGCAAAATTTTTCTTTCCCTAATGACCTTGGGAGTGATGATAATGTCCATAATGACCCTCTGCCACTGAATTGATTAATAGGACAAAAGAAAACTGATTCTTCGAATTCCTGAGACTGAATATTTACAGGAGCAGATAGCCTTGCAGTTAACATCCCAGTGTTTAACCAGATGCACGAACAGAGTTCCTTATTCCCAGCAACTTAATAATCACATAATAATAAGAAGATAGAGGATAGGAAAAGGAAGTTAATTATAATAATTTTACATAGTATATAGACAACTTGTATGCAGTTAGTCCTTCCCCTAATTGTGTTTGAATATTGTCATTGTGATATTTTTATCACTGCTTTGATAAATAATGAAATTAAAAGTTTAATTTCTTTCCTTAAGAGCATTGTGGTCAACTCTGAATATATAGCTCTCTCAACATCCAAAGGTCATAGGTTCAGCCAATACTAATGTCTGACCACATGTTCTTTAGAGGCAAGTGTGTTGAGACTTTGGGGTAGAATAAAAGAGGAAGATCTTCAATTTGATGGACTGATACAGTGCCTACCACAATGGCCTAACGCACGGGAACAAGTTCAAAGTGGATACAGGATTGTCAGTGTTTCATTCTGTTGTGAATAAGATTTCTATGAATTGGAACAGACTCATTGGCACTTAACAACAACAATGGCAGCAAGATTATTCTCCAGTCCATTGAAAAAGGAAACAGCATTTAAAAACTTTTGGGCTTATTGATGCATCATCAAAATCTGATTATTGAAAATTAATGGTTTTGAGAATATTTTAAAAAGAGAAACACAATCATTTTCAGAATCATCCAAGTAAAGGAGAGCAGAGTACAAATAAAGTACACTGACTACTTTTTAACTTGGTGAGAATCAGCAGTAATTTCCTTGTGCACACATTTCAAATTTTATCTCAAAATTTGTGAGATGTTTAATAATGCTAAGATAGTAGACAAAAGAATTTGGAGAAAAACCAAGTGGATTTCCTTCCTAATGTGTTTGATCACCTAAGAGTTTCCTTTCTGAAATATAATTTTAGTGAATATATAATGACTTGCTTTGTAGAAATCAAGTACTTCATAGGTCATGAATTTTGAAGAAGACCATGATATTTAAAATCTGCTCTCACCTATAATAACAATGATAAAATTCAGTCATTAAAACCATAAACCCTATACTCTCAGGGTGATTTCCTCAAAATATAGACTACTTCTCATGCTAAAGAAATACTTGTGGAATTATCATTGTTAAAATGAGGAGGCAACAGACTATGATTAATTGTATACAATTTCTAAGCATAATGAAAACAGCCATCAATCCATTTTATTGACAAGCAAAATATAAATCTGGTAAGATCCGCAGAGTGTACCTACATATTTTTTGCTAATGTCTTCACATTTTCATCATAAGTGAAACTGATTTGTGTTTTTAAGGTAAAAAAACCGTGTAGGACCTGAAGGACTACAATGTTTATTATCATTATCAACATCTAGGCTATGTGCTACTCTAACACATTTTAAAAACAATAAATAGGACATTTTCTTCAGATTTTTCTTGTAATTAATAGTTTAGGTTATTAGCAGTAAGTCTCATTTGATTCCCAGTTTCATAGAAAGCAATCTTCACCTGACATAAAAAAGAGCAAAAAAAGAAAGAAGGAAAATTGAAACTGAAAATCATTTGTTCATTTCATTCAGCAAAGTGTATCAGGAATTCCTGGCCCTCTCTCTTCCCAATCTTTGCTTTTCTGTCACGCCTTTTCACAATTTCACTCCATCTTTCTTTCCTTCACACCTCTGACTGACTTGATTTACTGATGTGTCCTTTACACATAGAGAAAACGCGTTCCCAAGGGCCCTCTTAAATGAAGGCAGAGTTCTCAGAAAGACTGCCTGCCCTGCATCGCTTCTAGACCACAAAGTCTCAATTATCAGGAAGGGACAGATCCCAAAGATAGCATATGGGAAGGAAAGAAACAATTCCATGCATTTCTTATCTATTATATCTAAGAGAGGAAACCTCTGCTAATATAATTTTTTTCTCTCTTTGGCATTGTAAGATTCCTCTAAAGATGTATAACAAGGGGAAGCTGATATCAGAGTTCAAGAGGAAAGGATTTTTTTTTTTTAATGATGGTGGTAGCAATTGTACAACTATACTTGATCTCATTGAACTATGGATTATTATATTTGAAAGAGGTCTCAATAAAATGGAAGAAAGTAGATATTATATATGTGTTTGTGTTTAGACGATAATTCAATGAATTTTTCTCTAACTGCAGTTATTATAATAGATTCTAGGAATATATATTTTAGTAGCAATAAAGTAACCCATGTCTTCATGAGACTTATAAAACTCTAAATGAAAACAAAAAATATGAATACTGTATACTCTACTGCATGTTATTTATTTATTTTTAAAATCATTTTATTGGGGGTTCATGCATCATTTTTCACAATACATAAATACATATATTGTGCCACACATCTTCACATGCCTGTTGCCATCATTCTCCAAACATCTGTTTTCCACCTGAGCCCTTAACATCTTCTCATCTTTTCTCCTCCATCCTTGCTTACCCCTCCCCCCCATATTTTGTAGATTATAGCTTACACTGCCCGATGTCTCCTCTCACCCACTCCTTCAATGCCTGTCCTATCAATAACAGGTTATGTGCAGATCCTTGTAGTTGGCTCCCCCTCTCGACCCCACCTTCCCCCCACCCATCCAGTAGCTAATACTCTTAGTACTGACCCCAAGGGATTCATCCATCCTGGGTTCCCCGTATTTCCATTTCCCATCTCTACCAGTGTACTCCCTCTAGTCCACCTGGATTTGTAAGGTAGAATTGGGACCATAATAGTTGGGGGGAGGGAGTCTTCCACAACTAGAGGAAAGTTGTATGCTTCATCGCCACCTCACTGCACCTTGACTGTCCTGTTTCCTCTCCACTATTCCCTTGTAAGAGGGTGTCCAATTACTCACAATTGAAGCTTGAGTTCCCACTTTGCTCTCCCCCTCATTCATATTGATGTGATTCTTGTTCTTTGATGCTTTAGATCTGCTGCCTTCAGCCCCCTGTAATCACACAGGCTAGTGTGCTTCTTCCATGTGGGCTTTGCTGCTTCTGGGCTAGATAGCCACTTGTTTACCTTCAAACCTTCAAGATCCCAGATACTTTTTCATTGGTAACTAGGTCACATTGGATCCCTCATCTCTGTCTGCTTCTGCTCCATTTTGTCTTCAGTGATCATATCAGAAGGGTGGACACATAATAATATGATTTTTGTTTTTTGATGTCTGATATCTGGTTCTTTCCACACCTCATGGTCACTCAGGCTGGTGTGCTTCTTCTATGGTGGGCTTAGTTGTTCTGAGATATGACCATTTTTCACTCTCAAGCTTTTAAGTCTTCAGATGTTGTATCTTTTGGTAGCCGGGCACCATCAACTATCTTCACCACTCTTGCCCATTGTCCCATATGTCCTTGGTAATCATCTCAGGAGGGAGTGCATATAGTGATATGATTGTTTCCTGCTTGATGCCTGAGGCCTGGTCCTTTTGACACCTCATGGCCACTTCTTCCATGTGGGCTTGGATACTTCTCAGCTAGATGACCATTCATTTATCTTCAGACTTTGAGACCCCAGGGTCTATATCCTTTGGTAGCTGGGCACCATTAGTTTTCTTCACCACATTTGCTTATGGATCTATTTGACTTCAATGATCT